>OZ026625.1:32673916-33033916 GCA_964020975.1 Hermodice carunculata | reverse complement strand
GTTACGAAGGATTAGAATGTATTTTCCCATGGCGATGCGAATAACATGCTACAAAGCATAGATTTAGTCTAACATGGACACTTGTTCAACTGTTTGGGGAAACTCCACCTACACCAACAGAGTTAAATTGTTGCCACAATGGCTCTTCATGTCATAAATGAGGTGCCAAGACGTACACGATCAGCTCCACTTCTCAAGCAGTCCAACATCATGACATTTAACAAAACACTGAACAGCAAATCATGCTGTTTTGTTGCGATTCATACTGTCAGATTCAACATAAATGTTTGAACAGGTTATGGACATGTCAAGTAGAACATGAAGATAAAGAAATAACAGCTAGAAAAACATCCTAAATGCTCTTCCTATTGCTACTCCATTACAATAAGAGTAAAAGGCATTTCTGTTTTTAACAGACTGAACGAATATATGAGAGACAGTAACATGTGAATTCGTTTGAAAGTAGTTACATCCAGGGTCGTAACTTGACATATCAATGGTGGCGTTGATGCAACCTGAGAAATAGGAAAAAAATTACTCGTTTTAGAGACATTCAATATTTTAAAGTACTTTAATTTTTTTTGCTTATTTCAAGTATGTTTTTTTATTAGTAAAAATCACCATACACATGTGCAGCAAGGGTCTGGGGGAAGATAAGCTGTTGCGTACCAGATCACCCTCCTAAAAAAACTGTTTAACTACTTACTAACTCAAACTATTTTTTCTTATATCTGTTCAAAACATCACATATTGACAAATTAGTACACTTTTTCTTCTAATTTTAGCATGAGGAATCATTTGGAGACAGGTATTTTTCTAAAAGAGCATGCTTTATTGGCCAAATCATAAATAGATTGCGGAGAAATAGGTATAAACAGAATTGTGATCACTTTTTTGAAAGGAATGGCTAATGATGTCATCATGAAACATCAGTCAGTAAGGCACATAAATTTCGAAACCAATAGAAGCGTTATATACACAAACAATAACTCATTTGCAGATTAACATTCTGCCTATTAGACATGGATAAGCTAGAGGCACAAACTCGTAAAACGTGCCCTCTTCTCATCCGGGGGGGGGGGGGGCGGGTCTACCGTCCTCAAACTGCCCTTCAAGTCAGCTTACCCCCATGCCTTAAACATAGCAGGTGCTGTTCCACCTCACAGAAGAGCAGGTGCCCTATTCAGAGGTAGCTGCAAATATTTTAGGTGACACTCAAAAGTTTCCATAAGATGCTGAGACAGATCTTCTTCTGTCTCAGATCCACCTCCCAGAGCGTCATAAATCCCTGCTCAATATGGCTGTCAAGGCAACAGCCCCTTTATCCTACAGTAAGGAGTTTTCCAAGGATGATGATATGCTATCATTCCTATAACAATAGGATCCAGCTGATATCTTCCTATAACCCAATGGTGCTGCCAATCCAGAGGCCTGTAGTCTGCTCCAGGTATGAGGTCCTTGGTATCTGCCACACTAAATAGACTTCCGGCCTCCACAGGCTTTTGAGTGAGTCACAGTTTGATGGATGCAATGTAGTGCTTTTCATGCTAAAAGAGAAACTGAGCTCTCTCACTGTCTGCACTGTCTGTTGCCTTAGCTTATGCCAGGAGCGCACAAAGCACATGTCGACTGCCCAGCTCTTGACCTTTGAAACTGAGTCTTTTTTAACCAAATAACTACCTAATAATGAGGCACCTAGCCTTTCATGAAGCCCCTGGCAGCTTGTTACCTTAGAGGAGGTTAGGTTCTTCAAGGTAAGATGTCCAAGGGAAATGGTAAAGTGTGCCAGAACAGACCTCCTCCTTCCAATCACTTCTAGTAGATTTTGATTGGGAAGAATATCCTTGAAAGGCATTATAGTTCATATCCACATACGCAGAAACAAGCTGCAAGGTTCCACACATATCCCAAGGTTCAGAGATTGGCAGAACGAGATGTCTACACTTATAGCCATGCTATATATTATTTTCCTCTATTGTCTTGTTTGGGCAGATTTGGGTATTATGCTCCCTGTATTTATTGGTTCAAATACCTCAGTAAAACATTACCCACATTCATTCATTCCAAACCAACAATGACAACAAAATCAAATACAGGGAAAGGCAGAGATTCATCTATCACCAAAATGTCCATACTCAGCTTCCAAAAGTGCTTCATTTTGTAATTGGGTCACCACCTTAGTAATGAATCATCCATTTCTTGTGCTGCTATAGGCTCTGTTCTGATGGCACCTTACAGTAACTGTGACATTGTAATATCTGCTCTTAGAAACTGGTGAACAAGCTGCAGGGTTTCACTACGTATCTCTAGAAGGGTCAGAGACTAACAGAACCAGATGTCATTGCATATAGCTACTAAGTCAAGAATGATATCTCGCAAAGTTCGCACGAGCTATACATGTATTTTAAGGGTGAACATCAGTGTATGACTGCCCAGTCGAAAGAGACTGACCACTAAGTTTGCACAGCCTGCACCTTTGAGGTGATAATACTGGAAAATTTTGATCAAAGATAGTGTTCTTTGAAGGCGCTTAAGCCTGTCTTTGTGTTGACAGAAGCATGGAAGGCCAATGGAAAAAGACACTAGTGGTTCTGTCTATTATCATGCCATCTTACTTTATACATTTATAGTCATGCTTCATGCCCACGTACACCACATACAGGTTGCATGAATGGCTACACTTGAAACTATCAGAAGCGCACAGTCATTTAAGAATTGAACTCTCGTATATCGAGGCACATGGACGAAATGACTCCAGGGCTGTTGAGCCCACTTGCACGTGAGTGGCTAATGCAGAATGACCTCAACAGCCCCATCAGTCATTTCGTCCATGGGAATTGAAATGTGGGCGATCAATACTCATATTTACATTTATCTGCATTAAAATTATATTAAAATCTGCCAAAATCGTGTTAAAATCTTACTAAATTCACTCTCAACAGCTTTGTTGTGGTGTTAATAAACATGTTAGACAGAATTGCCACAGCAAATGATGACGTCTAAGGTAATCAAAGACACTAACACATAAAATATATTCCCGAGTGAAAGTTTTATTCAATAGATTCTTGTTTCTTGATTTACATAAGCATAGAATGAGAAACTGATTGTCAACAATTAATGTTAAAGGATGAAAATATCGAGGCTAATTGCAAAGTAGAAAAGTTATGTCACTGAACTGGTGCATATGCCAAAAATTAATGATAGCGGGGATGCATCTTGAGGTTCCAGGCTGCTGGCTCCAGTATTTAAACAGTCAACGGTTACTGGTGACAATTTTAAATATACAATTGTGGAGAGTGGAATTACAGACTGTGCTGGTTGACATCCTTTGATTTGATACATTCAAAGTATTTATATTTATTCCATGAGGACGACTGTAGTAGACGATACAGACAACCAAGATATTGGAGGGGCCGAAGCCTCAAGTTCAAAGTTACTGGGTTCGGGGGAACACAGTACTGGCAACCTGGTTGTAGCCGCAGATGTTGGAAGGCCTGGGTGCATACATGCAGTGCTTGTGGCAAGCCTTGTTATGTTTGAGAGAGCGTGACAGAACGTTTTTGTTTGAAAAGTGGAGCATATTCTGTTATATGACCTGATAAATGACACTTTGCTGTGGCCAGACACTAAACTTGATGTGTCCGGCTTCAAAACCAGCATCATTTATCAGTAGTTTGGCAGTTGCTCTCAGGCTGTAAGCAGTGGTGTGACCCTTCACTAATGCACGCTTGCAAATATCTGGTAGCATGTTGCTGAATATGCATTTGCTAAGTGGGCTTGATTTTTACCAAATTGGAGATATTCACAAATGCGGCTGCATTGATATGACTGGATGATGAGCGTCTTTTCAGGATCATTTTTGTCGTCATGTTCAATGATTTCTTTATGCTGGGTAGGTTTAGATGTGCTACATTTTCTCCTTCAACAAACCGTCTAATGTTTTATTGCAGATTTTAAACTCTTTGTCCCTGATTATATAGAGATTTCGACCAATATCTGAAAAATGCCTGTTTGTTGCTCCTCAAATGTATTTCAGGCTGTTTTTGTGATCCTCTTCTTGTTCATCAGACTTCTGTGCGGTTTGGCTTCACAATACAATTTGCTCAAAGATTGGGCAAAACTACTTGGTGTAATTGATTGTGTGTCCATCTGCCAAAGTTTTCAATGTGTTAGTCTATAAAATAGGGATTTATATTTTTATTTACATATTGGTTTGTTTGTTTGTTTGTTTGTTTATTTATTTAAATATTTATTTATTTGTTTATTTATTTACTAACTTAAAACAAGTATCTGGGGTTTCTGCTTACCATATGTATTACATTCCCCTGTGTAAGAGTGAAAATATGGGTTGCTTGCTGTTTATTACTCTGCAACAATCTATTGTCTTAGTGACAGATTATGCAGGGTGATGTTATCAACAATTGAATGCATCGTTGGAGTTAAAGTTGAAAAGTGAGAACACCTAAACATCATTTAAGTCAATGCCTACCATGGAACATTTTTATGCCCCATGAAGTGTTTTTCTTGGTTGACTTGGACTGGTGGTATTCTTGTTTGTTGATTTGCTGTTGAGATACTGCACCAAGACGTCTGGTTCTCTCAGACTCAGAGTACACAGTGAAAGCGTTCCCTATCATGGCAGTACCTGCAGGGGCTGGGCATTAGGTGGTGGTATATTGAAGGCTGCCTGGGCCAGGTGTGCGTCCACTTCAGCAATATTCTAGACATCATCCACACCAATATTTTACAAATCAATATTCAGCAGTTCTTGATCTTTGTCTCACAAAATATTAAAACTATGGATAGATTCGCTCATTATGAAAAAATAGCAAAAATTGAAATTTCGGCGCCTTTGAAAATGACAACAGGGTAAATACAGACGATAATGTATTATCTGGTGGCCACTAGTTAAAACATTAACTTTTTTATCCATATATTTGTCATATAATCAATTACCATTTTAATTTATATCTAATGTTTGGGCAGGGAGTTCTACGGTGTAAAAGTTGTACTTTTTTGCTTAAATCGCGTCATGTCATGTTGACAAAAGTAGTGCAGCATCAATGGATATGAGAGTGCACAATATGATACGTCATTGTAGTTCATGACTTTGTGTTCATAAGGGAATGACGTTAAGGAAAAATCCTATCTCTCTAATTTTAAACTTCGGACTGAATGTAAATATAGTCCCATGAACACATATAAGTCGCCTGAATGGTTACATGAATGGAGTATAGAGTCAGCCACAGCTACAAGCACACACACACACACACACACACACACACACAAACACACACACAGAAGAATAATTAAAAAAAGGGGTTGACATGAGGATTGATAGGGCCTGTCAATAAGTCCCCCAGGACATATTGATATATTTGACACTCTTTAAACTCAACAAGATGGTACATTCAAGCTTTTGGTATGCAAATAAATTTCAAGTCACATTTATATTCTCTTAGATTCACCGGGTGGAGAGGATGTAAACATTTGAACCATATGGTTACTCTCTGCAAAATTTTTATTTATTTTTGACAATGTCGACCCACATTCGTTCGTTGCACACATTATTATCATATATTTTAGGCAGTGGATATTGATGACTGCATTTAGTACAGACCTCGTTTCAAGCTGCTGCAATATTTCCTAGAGCAGTAGATACAAAAAAGTCTTCATCAATTATTCACAATAAGATGTAGCCTTATAATGTCAAATGGTTACCTGTGGCTTTATGCAAATATAATGATGTAACTAGAAGAGTCTGTTATGATGAATTCATCCATATATAATAGAAACTTAAGAAAATGATTCATCAGATTAGTTAGAAAATATACATACATTTACTGAGGACGACGATTTTTTGTGAGTACTAAGAAGTGAGGCCTGACAGATTTATAAATGTATGCAACCAAAAACCTTTTTTATCAGAACAAACTTTTTGTGCTGTCTAAAAAAGTACAGAAAAACATGATGCATATTCATTAATTCCAAACCAAACAATGACAGCAAAGAGATTCCAGACTTGCCAAAGCATCAACATTTCTCTTCCAATACCAATGTGAAGAAACGAATTTCACTCCTGACTTGAGACAGGCAGTCACCCATAAGCGGCAAATCGTGGTTTTAAACCGGTCTCAACCTTAGAAATATTCCTCATTAACTGCAGATACTAGTTCTTTTCCAAAATAAATAGGCCTAACCACCAAAAACACAAATTTCATTACTTCTGCCAAAAATTAAAGAGATGTGTTAGGCCTATCAAAGTTGTTTCACTATCAATAGAAATACATATTAACATTGTTAGTTGAGGGAACACATTATGGTAATAGGGAGCGTGCTTAAAACAAGGACGATGCTGCTCGGATGTACGTTGGTGGGTCTTTACTAACTTTGCACATGTGTCTGCTTTAGGGTTCTAGAACATATGTATTTTTGAGTGAAATCTTTCAAAAGTACCTCTATCTCATTGGCTTGCCGAAATAACATAGAAGTCTTTTCCATATCTCCATTTGTTTCAAAGGTGTTGGTACAATAAGGCTATTGTCCCTTTTGCAATTCGCCACTTTTGGGGGAAACAAAAGATCCCCTTCAAATGCAGAAGGGGTCTAATATCACTGGGTCCCCACTAAAGTTGTTCACCATATCGTGGCACTGGCATAACGTGATGTTGAATATAATTATATAATGATGCTTTAGAGTATATGTTAGCAAGATAAGTACAGGTGTACTAATGTACGCGAAGCCACTTGATATTTTCAGCAAAAGTCTTTGGCCACACCCACTTTTAATAAGCTGTCTATGTATCTTGAGTGTGTCTACTCTGTTTTCATTCTGTAATGTTTCATCTTGTATGATCTGGCAGGGAATTTTTGGTCTTGTGTTTTCTTTTCAAAATTTTTCAAGGGCACCCTTTCCTCTTAAAATTGCTTAGCAAACTGCCTCTCAGTCAAATTGTGACACTTCTTATCGATCCTACTTCTTAATCTATGTACAGGTTGTGCTGTGATTCAATAAAAAATAAATTTTGTGTGGGCTTTGAGGTTCTCCAGAACCTCTACCCAGCTATTATTTTTCATGAACATAACACAAACTTGCATACGTTTTCGTGAGAGGATCATGAATGAAGATGGTTAAATTGTTTGATCGCCTAGATAAAGTCATATTTTCACGTAAACCCTTATTCAGCCACACAACAGGACTAAAATTTATGCCATGGATAAAAATCTAGCCTGCTGGGTTAAGTACCTCCTTAAAAATAATATATTTATGTGCTTTTCAGCTTCTTGGTATTATTTCTGGTGTTTCGAGAGTGCATCAGGAAGGCTAAAAGAGACATAAATAGGGCCAAATATCCATACCAAATTGTACTTGTAAGTAATTAGGTCATCCTATCTAGATCACAGGTATATACCAATAAAAGATTCATCTTTGGGCTATACATTCTGTGGGCTTTTGTTGTTGTCATGAAATTTCACAAATCTGACTGTATACTAAAAATACATTATGGGTACTAACACAAGTTCCCTAGATAAAGTATTCAAGTCACAGTGAATTTCATGTCCAACTTGCATTTGGCCTCCTCCTTTTGGTCTTTTAACTCTGTTTACAAATGTTTGCACACACATATCACATTTAAAATGCACAGTTTAAGAACAGTGGGTCACGTTTGTGGGCCAATGATATTTGTATACTACCAGCATAAACTTCAGCTTGGAGAGATTGGACCAAGTTAGCCTGTCTGTTCTGCTCATCCTAGCTGCCTTTTGCTGATAATGGAGCTCAAGGTTATTGCTTTATGTAGCGTGAGTATGTCATGCTATGAATGTGTCACTTGAGCACATGGGTTGTTTTTCCCAAAATCTCCTCCAGATCTTCATCAAGCGTGATGGGGTGTGTTTGGCAATTGTGTTCAAAAGGCTGTCTTCAGAGGCAACTAAAATATGGCTGCCTGTTATCATCGTAATCTACTACAGAAATAGTAGTGGAAGTGCATAAAAATGTAGTATTATGTGACAGTACAGAATAATACTTGCGATTTCCAGGGTCAATTGAATCAAAATCATTAAATTTCAGCTGAGCTCAATCCTGTTATTTTCACCTTCATTAGTATCACTATTTAAAATATGGTATTCTTTGCAAAGTAGGTACCTTAGAGATGTGCGTTGGTACAATAGTAATTGTAAGCACATATGTTCAAATATATATTAGAAATTTCTGTACAATGTAAAAATCAGGATATCGATTTTTTTGCATCTGTGTTATTTGATTCTGCTAAGTAGAAGGATGTCAATGCAAATCATTGAGTAATGGGTCCTCCTCTTTACATAAAATGTTTATGTGACCTTGAAAATGAGGTCAAGGTCAACATTATGTCTTGAAGCTAAGACATGGTGCCAAAGTATAAAGGGAATACACCTGTAGGTGGGCAATAAGTCGTGATCTTTTTTCACAAACACATAGTAGACTGACAACCAGAAACCATAGTCTTCCCTTTCAGTCGACTCATAACAAGCTTGCTGTCTGAACAAACGATAATGTTTGCTTATCAGGGGAATATCGGTTCTATGCCAAGGTATATGAAACTGATTAAATGTGCTGCATGTCAGCCAAACAGAAAGGCTTGAGAGATTATACATAAATAAGAGGTAATTTGCAGTTTTCTTGTAAAGAAACGCCACTCAATCCATTTTGGATTAAGCTTTTATCCTCCATTTTTTTTTGAAGTAATGTTGCACATATGTTCTATTTACCTTGCATAAATATTAAAAAAATACTTAACCTGAGTATGAGGGAACAAATTGAAAATGTGTTATGAATAACGTTAAAAAAGTAATTTCTCTAAGCTTTGAATGGTAACAACTTTCACGTGCAGGTCCACATATACAAAGTCCCTACCTATATTCGTTGCGTCCAAATGGGCCTCACATTCTCATTGCTATGACAAACACAGCAAATAGTCCCAACTTTTAAAAATGCGAGACAATTTGATGCTGAAGTATGGAAATAAATGTTGATTACACGTGTGAGCAACAACACCACTTTTTCGGATTCTAAGAGGTAAAATGACAACATTATAAAGAAAAGAATGCTCTTTTGTAGAAAATGGTTGCCACACTATACATTTGTTTGAGAAACGTTACCATGGAAGCCTTTGAAACTGAAATGGGATATATATATATATATATATATATATATATATATATATATATATATATATATATATATATATATATATATATATATATATATATATATATATACCAATAGGTAAAATGATCCTTTTTGAACTGCAGCAATTGCCAAATAAAATTTAAATGAAAATGAAAAAAAGAAAGACTGGAGTCAAATGTCCATATTTGTACTATACAAGCCACATTCCATCACTTGTGCCACGGATAAAAAGAGACATGGTAAGCCTTTCACTTTTTTGTTCTTCTGACCTATCAGCCCACTAAGCTAACAGGAAATGAAAAAAGTGGGCTTACATCGTTCTTGTCATATAAACAAGAATAACGGATTGGTTTACACAACTCAAACCTGAGTTTGACAATATGTTGCCAATATTTGGACCTTCATTAAAAAACAAAACATTGCTGAGGATCTAAATATTAGATAAGCCAAATCAAATGTTATGAGAGAAGACACAAGATTCTGCATATGTCCCAAATGTAACATTAAAATAGTTTTTAGAGGCATTTATAGATACATATAGGGTTTATTAAGAATATTGTTCTGAATAGACAAGAAAAAAGAAAGAAAGAAAGAAAGAAAAAAAGTGAAAATAATGTGCTAAATTCCACTGCAGGTTATCAAATATCAAAAGCTTATTACGAAATAGACTTTGTACCTGTAAAACCCAAATGAGATGTCCTTTCACTGATAACCTGAAATTACCTGATACTGCCATTGCTTTGCAAAAACTCCGACACGGATATGAGATAACAGACGTTGATGAAGCTAGTGATATGGTTGAGCTTGTTTAGAAAAAAAAAATAACATTAATGTTATAAAAAAGACCTTGGCATACATTACTCAGCAGGTTCACTAAGTTTCCCTTGTTTTTGCACTCCATAAAGACAATCATAATTGAATAATTGATTTGAAGAAAGATATGGTTTAGAATAATGTCACCACACAAACATCAGATAGAAACTTGACAGAACCTATTCTGTTTTGGATAACTAAACACACAAATCCTTCTAAATCAGGATTCATGGAAGGCACCTCAAATTACACTAATAAAAAAATTCCAATTGAAGTAGTCTGATGTTTAACTGCCAGTAAAGACTTTTCTGTAAGTAGTCTATTACAATATAAAACCACAATGGAATTAATTCTTTTTATGGTATTGCATAGATCATTGGAATCTGTCTCGTATATCAAAGATTCAAAAAGCATTAACTGTTTTGATGTCTCCACTTTATATGCAAATTTGTCCATAAAAATGCAAAATGAACACTTGAAAAGTTAATCACTAAAATATTCAGTGGCATTAGTCATAAATATATAAACACATGTACACAAAACTGCTGTTTTGTCTCATAAACCCCACAGAAAGATCAAAGTTTAATCATATACTTTAGCTAATATCTATTTATTTTCTTCTCGATGATACCTTTACTCAATTTGGGCCTTGGTTTTCCAAACTTCTTTTTGGTCCCATAGACACTGTATCTAAAGCAAAGGTTAGTCATGAGCTTTTACCTTCAAATTTACTCATTTTATCTCGATAATAACTTAATTTAGCTTGGGCCATTGCTATTTCACCAAATCAAAGTTACCCCCATGAGCAGTAATTTCTCACCTCTAATAGCTAATCTATGTATTTTCGGTTAAAGAATGAATTTATTTTAAAAATGGCCTTCAGCAAATCAAGTACTTTTAATGCCATATACATGTGTGTTGACGATTTTGCTTGCATAAGGGTACAAGTGTAATGCAAATAGCTGAACAAATTTATTCTCCTGATATTCCTTAAAATACTAACATTAATGTTAATAGAGAATTTGTATCTTGATTGATAAACTCTCATTTCTAATTATAGATTTGATGTTAAAATATATGACTAAATTAAGAATTTTAGTTTGAAGTCGTTAATCATCTGTTTCTTGAACATGACATGCCTGAACCTATTAGTGATTATACATGTTTGTATTTTACCATTTAGTTTCATGTATTGTTAGTTCGCCGATTTTGCTTGCAGAGTAATGTAGATTCACTTCTAAATCCGGAATTTCCCTCGTTTATGTTCATTTGTTAAATATTCATAAAATTAGGTGTAGAGGTACATGGACCGTTCTTTTTGTTACATGGACGTAATCTACAGACAAAAGGGATAAAGAAACATACATCCATATTTAATCCGAAAGGCCATATTTAAAACGCCATTTTACATCATCATATCAATGTTTAGATACACTCATGGTGGACAAGTATGGGTTATGCTTGTGTTTTCAGTCTAAGATTGTGCTAGTTATATTTATGTGTAGCTGATACAATGCATGTATGAAGTAAGATACTTCCTACATTTTAGAGTTGCTAGCATCAAATCTATTCAAACTACTCCTAAATTTTGTTGGTTCCTGTCTCAATCAGGTGAGATATGTTTAACTTAATACTATATTTCATATTTGTTCTTTCACATACAAAAATGTCAAGAAGTGGTTGGTTTGTCGCACTGGACTTAAACCTTGATTGCTTGATGACTGATGGGTTTTGATCGTGAACAATTTTGTTTGCTGTGATTTTCAATGCAGTTTCCCTAGGATGGTTGAAGCATTGTTGAATGCTGTTCACTTCTATGTGAATTTGTATGAGAGTCATTTATTTTTATGATGTCAACACGAAATCTTATCATCTTTTGTTACCCAATGAATGATGTATTGTCAAGTGGACATTTTTAAGTGTTGTTGTAACATCTGCTGGTTGTCATGTAGATGGAGCTGTCAGCATTTGGACGATTGTCGACTTGTACTTTTTTTGTTTGTTTTTTTGTTTTTTGGATTTTTTTTTGTTTTTTGGTTTTGGTTTTTTGTATTTTTTTTTGGGGGGGGGCGCTATGAAATTGTCAGGTAATGGTCTCTCGTTACGGTTATGTAACAACAAAGGGTTTCAATTTAGTAGAAAAAGAATCCAAGACAGTAGCGCATCGACATTGTGTACACAGGGCAAGGTTTATTTTTAACATTTTGGTGTAAGTTCAAATTTGAAGGTAGTCACTTTGTGCTTGGAACTTTTTGTTGTCAGGGGTATTTGATTTACCTCTATCTTAGATGAAACAAATGTTCATCAATATATATGAATTTTTTTTTTGTGGATAACTCCAAATTTGAATTTTGTTTCTTTTACATATATTTGTGCATAGAATAGTTCATATATATTATCAAAGTGTTCTCATCATAAGCAGGAACAGATTTTGTTATACGGTATCTCTTGCGTGTTAACCATTATTTCACATTCACACATAATTTACACTCAGATAGGGTGCTCTTACAAAATACAAAAAAGGGTAAGCAGCTGGCATCACAAAAAAAGCATGTCTGGGAATGTAAGCCTGTGAAGCATGCTTTATGTTTTCCTGCTGATTATTAGTTTATAAATTAATTGGCTGTTTAAGCCTTGACTTTTTGATATTTGAAATAGAATATTATGATATTTAGTAATTAATGTATAGGTTTGGAGAGAGGCAGGGTTGTCCATTGAGCATACACAGATCGGGTTGTGCTTATTTTTTCATTTTGATCAGATGTACACAAAAATGTAGCACTGTTGCTCTTGTTTGTATATTCTTACGTGTCTGGCCTTTGATGAGGTGGATAAGTTTTTTCTTGTTTTCTTCTCTCCGCAAGCTCGAGTTGTTAAAGCAAACTTGTCACGTGGAGAGTCCATATACATAAATCTTTACATTTTTACATGACTGAGCTTTTGTTGATGCTGTATTAAATAATGATCGGATCACAAATCGGTCAATATTCTGTTTTTACCTGTGCTGCCGATAGGTCGAAGAGCAAATGTGATCATCCATGTCCTTTAGTTGATTTTTCTGTCCGCCTGTTTGTCCATCTGTCCATCTTACCGTCTGCTTGTAAACATTCACTTTTAGAAATGATGGAATGTACAATTTTAAACTGAACTGCCAGACAATTTGGGACTATTTGATGCATAAAATGTAGGTCTCTTTTGTTATCGGTAGTGCCAGATAAAGAATTAAGAACTTCAGTAGCCAAAAAGTGATAAAAAATTGTTATCTTTTCTTCCGGTTTCATTTTCAATGGATCACTTTGAAATTTGGTTAAAAAAAATGTAAGGGGGCCATTATTGCAATCCTGTGCAATAATAGTGGAGCCTCTTGTACCCAAGATGGGAAATATATATCATTATTTGATAAGATTAATAAAATTCAATACCTTGAGAAATTATAAGGCTTGTTTCCAAAATATACCACAAATGTGTCTTGTTTATGGAATAGCTCAGAAAAACATCTTCCATATCAGTTGAAAATTATATAGCATGAGTAACCTTGACCTACTTTCTCACGATCTCCGTAAGACTACATTTGAGTAAATGTTTTTGGTGTTGGTCATAAGATTTGAGCTGATGGCGTACATCTATATATCTCTACAGGAAAATTATACATACAGAGGTGTATGACATGTGGCGCCATGGTGGTGCCACTGGCTGTAATTATTGGAACTAACCAAATGGATATGAAATACATTCAATTCATGAATTTAATAATAAATAAGACAAAACTACAAACTCAATTCCTAAAATGCATTTAGCCACTCATGAAATTATGTGAAATGTTGGATGAGTTTGACCCACACATAAGGTCATTAATCACTTAGTAAGAAGAGCTAAAATCAGTGCGTTGAAGACGAATAAGGCTGATGATATTTTTACGTAATCGTAACGTATAACAGAAATACGTTTCACATGTCGAAGTTTGATATTGCATAATATAGAAAATCTTGCCTAATTTCTCAAGGCGACAGAGGAATGCATTTCAGAGAAGGAACTTATTGTGATGACCATTGCATCTGAACTTGTGGATTTATATCTCTCCACCATTACAAAAATAGTATGCATGTAAAATTGTAGGGGAAGGCTGGTTATAGACTTGGCAGTTTTCTGATTATTTCAAAATCGGTTTTCAGATTTTCATCATAAAAAGACAACACCGCATTGGATTAACTAAACTTCAATCTATCATTCCATGTGCTGGTTGACGTTGTTGCAAGGAGTCAAGAATAGGATTGTCATTCAACTTAATATTATGCTTTGCGTGTTCCTGTCAACATATGTATAAATTAATATGCCTGGACCTTGCCATGGAAATGATGTGTTGATAATATCCATATGCACTAAAAATCGGAAAGCATAGAGCAAATTCTTCCAACTCCCGATTAAAGCAAAAAGTTTCAATTATACCGAGTTCAAATGTACGATTGTGAAATAGACCCACGCCTACAAGGTTTTTCTGCCCTGTGCAATTATGGCGCCACTGGTGGTAGTAATTCGAACTGGTATTATAGCTATCTGAACACATGAATGAGGAATTGAAATGAGACCACGACATGTACAATAACTCTATAATTGCTCAAAACTCACATTTTGGGAAATTATGAGAAGCCTTGACTTTTGTTTTCAATGTCATCAACTGTTGTTGTGAAAGAAAATAAGTTTAACATATTGGGGATTAATTAGGCTATCAATACTATATATATTGCAAGAATTTTGACACATATGGGAACTTGATAATATGGACTGCCTTGATCTACTTTCTCGAGCTAATTAAGGGACTGCATTTCATGAAATGATTGAATGGTCATTACATCTTACCTTGTAGAACACATACATAAAACGTAAGAGGAAGATTGTAGAGACAAAAGTGTAAACCTTGTGGAGTCATGGTGGCTCCACTACTGTTTATTATTGGAACTCACACCATAGGTGCCGAAACACAGTAAATGTATTATTGTACGAATACATTCAGATGGAACTAAAAATGTACACGAAATCTGCTTAAAATCAAGTCAAAATTTGTAATAGGTTGTGCTATCTTTGTCCTGTTTTTCAACGTGAATAAGTGCTTTGAAACATACACTAAATTCAATATGTTCATAAAGGCTGGGGCGAACGATACCAAATGAACCACAAATGTGTAGGAGGTTTGACATTTCATATTATGAAAAAGTTTGACTAATTTCTCATGGAATAAATGCATTGCAGAAAATAAGTTTGTGATGGTGGTCATCAGACCACATGTCGGCTCAGGATTAGGTGCACCAGAAAAACGTTTGTGTAAACTTTGATGATTTTATCTTTAGCAAAACCATGGGTATTCCAGTGGGTACAAATTGTGCTCTATGGTTAGCTAATTTATATTTATTTAACCTCTATTATCATTTTTCTTTAAATCTAACAACGAAACACCATCGTAGTAATTGTTTTTGACTGACCTTTGGATATATTGATTACCTAGTGAACATGAATAATAAATTTTCCAAACAATGCCTATTTTGGCCAAGTAACCAGTTGATTTAGAATTAAAGGAAACTACAGAAAATGACTCGGAATTTTCCAATTTGGATAAAATAATGTTTAACGGTGATAATGAATTAAAGCTTAAACTGATTTACAAAGGGGATCATTTTCAGTGTAATATTTACAACTACCCTCACATGTATAGTAATATTCCTGTTGGGTCTGCTTATGGCGTCTATGTGCCTTCCTTTTTCGATCGCCAAATTATGTGCACTGATTCTTAGCCTTGAGATATTTTCCTTATGGTAAAATCTTTGATGATATGTATATAATTTTCGAATCTAAATTCTCTTTTATATAAAACATAGCTTCTCAATTTTTTATCTACTCCTTCATTATTATTCATTTCCTGTTTTCATTGTTTCGAAAATAAAATTTGAAAACTTTTTTTGAATATATTATCCGGAAAACAACCCCTTTTGTTTCCGCAGTTGTCCTATAAATGTTTCGTGTCTATACCATGTAGCACGTCCGAAATAGTTTGCAAGCACATACTTTTCCGTTCTAATGACATCGTGACATTACATAAATATGCGTCATACAGAAGGCTATCGGTTGGTAAATTAACACATATGTATGGACCAAGACACATTACGGTTGAGAGTTACTTGCATCAAATTGATTTAAAGGGAATTAAGCATCGTGTGACCACCTGTTAGCAGAAAAGTTCATAATCATATGCACAAGGCCCGCTTTGCTACCTTCCTGTGCTGATAAAGGCTATGGAGGTCATGTCAAAACACAGCCACATGGAGCAAGAGTAGTAGGTCTGGAGTAGGACTAGCTGATCTGGGATATGATATACTGACCACCAGCATTTTTGCAGCAGCATCTCAGCTGGTCCATCCCTCCCACCAACCCTACCCCCCCCCCCAAAAAAAATAATAATAGCCTAGCCAAGTTTCCTGTGTCCATATTTATGGTATATATTTTTCTAAACTTGGTTCATTTACTTCAAGAGCCTTGTAGCTGCCTACACTGCTAATAATGGATCAGGGATATAATCTTGAATCAGTACTAAATATTTAAACTCAACTTCTGGTGTTTTCCAGGATTGAAAAAAATGAAAGAAAGGATCGTTTTGGTAATCCTGTCAGTCTTCCCCAGTTGATGGTGCCCAGGCTCTGGCTAACCTGACGCGGGGGGGGGGGGGGGGGCTTTGCACTGAAGGCTGTCCCTTCCTTCTAAAGCACCACTACAGATGCCTAGCTCACACCTCTCCCAACCTTCCAGTCCAAACACAGCCACCAACTGTGACTGCAACATAATGCACATACTGCTTTCAAAGGGTGCGGCCACTGTTATCATTGTGGCATGAACTGAAGCAGTCCCCGGTTGCAAGCACACCGTGTTCACATATGGCAGGTCAACAAAACAAGCTAATTCTAAAAATAGCATAATGTTAACAGACGTCACTGTTATTTCATTATTGCTTAGTGTAGGAAGCTGGTAGTTGGGCTCTGCCCCCAACCTCCAAAGTAGGCCACTTTTACCCTTGCTGCTGTATTGCCTTTAAGTTACCACTTACTTTTAGTTGGAAGCTGTCTCAAGCCACAGAAGAGATGTTTCTCTCCATAATATATTTGTGTCTGTGGTATGTCTATCTTGATCTAATTGGATTTAGACATGGATTCTTCGATAGCTGGCGATGTTGATCAGGGTTGAATTTTGACACATGAAATTTAGTGCAGCCTCCTCGTCATCATTGAAAACTGTTGTCCACTCCTAGTGCTCATGCCAGTCATTATTACTTTATGGACGCCGTCTGTTTGGAGTTTGATGGTAGGTGCATGTTTTGATGAATGTTCAGAACTTGCACGTAATTGATCATGATCATGTTTACATGTTATATTTGGACAGATTAGAAATTGAACTGAATATGGATATCACCTTGAAAGGTAAAGGAGATCATTTTATTTCCAATTTAAACGGAAGTATAAAAAAATATGCTTCTAGTGTCAGCCTAGAGCAATGATTTTGAATTAAATTTAATGACAAATGTCACCGTCAGGTGGGCAAAGCCTTATCTGATCAAAACTTATGAATACAAAAATAATATAACTAACCAGAAATGCAAATTGAACGATCTTAATTGTCCAAATTTTCTTCCAAATTTTTTTAATATCATGGAACAAATATAAAAAAAGAATAAACGGCCTTCACAAGGAAAAATCCAAAAAGATTTTGTTATCAGAAATCATATATAAAAGCAAAATAATAAACAGATTTTGGCACCCACTTAAATGCGACTGATCGTTTTCTTTAAGATTTTAGAACAAAAACCGTATAGGGAAGCATCTTAATAAGATAAGAATGAACGCTAAACGGACCTTGTCATGATCCCATATGAATATGATCATGTATAAGTCAGTCCATTGAAAATTGCTACACGTTTCTAAAAGGCATTACTGTAGAAGATATTGATAACATTAAAGACTGTGATTGTCACACTGATAACACATTTTCCGAATTTATTCCTTGTCAGTGTTAACATGTCTTCGCAGCGGATTACCCCTTGTCCAAAATACATAATTAAATGATGCGAGGAAAAAAGGCTCAAATTTCGTGGACGTCTCAAACGTAGCATTGCATAGTTAAAAGAGACATAGTTTTTGTTGAATATTGTTCAAAATGCGCCAAACAAATCTGCTCAAGTTAACTGGTAGTTGTCATTTCAAAAATGTAGTACCAAATTTAAACTCAACCAAAAAAATGAGTCTCTGCTTTCATAATTTGATATATGTTTCATATTTGGTTAGTTTTCTGACAAGTATTTACATGTATGTGTAGAATAATCCCTAGGATGCAACATGTGTCGGGGCCAGAAAATTGAAAGTGCATGTTTGACTGCATATGTACTGAATGTGAGACAAAGTCAGAAACCACACTTTGCAAAAAGGCTAATTTGAATGAGGTGGTTTCAGTCAGGCGTCCTGTCCTTGTTTGGGCACACTTGGTCATTGTTTTAGTGAACTTTACCTGTGCAATATGGACAGAAACTGGGCTAGGCATGGGGATAAAAGCATGGGGACCCAGGGTTGGGCATGGATTTGTCCATCAGTTGTCAAGACATCATGCCACGGTTATCTGAAGGGAACGTGGAAAGCGCTATAGGCCGTATTGAAGCAGGAGAGATGCAGGTCGGTGGCGCGGGCCATGGGTGTAAACCACAAGACCATTAATAGGTTGCTACAACAATTCGGACAAACTAATGCTGTTCGGGATCTGCTAAGACGAGGATGGCCTAAGGTGACCAGCAGACAACAAGATGAGTTTGTCGTAAAATTTGACATTAAGAAGCAGGACATGCACTGCTACAGACCTGCAGCAACAGCTGCATACAGGCTACCCTCATTAGAGGCGCATCTGTGCCGAGAAGATATGCAACAGATTACATGCTGCTGGGTTGAAGTCGAGGGCCTTGGTTAAAAAGCAGATGCTAACCACTCGCCATAAAGTAGCCAGATTACAATGGGCAAGACAGCACATCTGTAAAACACAGGCAGGATGGGGCAACGTTTTGTTCAAGGATGAATGTCGCTTTGCCCTTCACAGGAATGATGGACGAATCCGGGCCTGGAGAAGACCAGGGGAGAGACATGCCGCATGCTGTGTACAGCCCACAGTTGCCTTTGGAGGTGGCAGCATCATGGCCTGAGTGGGGATCTTAGAAAATGGGAAGACATACCTTGTCATCCTGAATAGTACCATGACTGCCAGACGCTATATTTTGGAGCAGTGGGACGATATACCACAGAGACTTATCATAAAATTGATCCACAGCATGACAAAGCGCTGCCAGCAGTGTGTCAACAATCACGGTGGATACACATCCTATTGACCGAAAGTCAGTCAACCATATACAGTCATCAAGTCACAAGACACTCTACTGACCAGGTATGGTCTTTCTTTCCTGTAAAAATGTGACATTTTAAAACTTAAGCACAGTAATGGATACGCACTACGGTGCCCCATTCAGTTCACATGGAATGCTACTGCTATATGGAAAATCCTGCGCACCTGTGGTACAGACTTTGTTTGTTTTTAAGTGTTGTGCAATGAAGCGTAGATTCATTTGTTCTGTACTTGTGTGTGAAACCAGATCTAAGGCGTTTACTAGATATAAAATGAAATGTTACGAAAATATGTGTTTATTGGTTTTTTATGAGGCCATTTCTAAGTGGAGATTTTTTTTTTTTTTTTTTTTTTTTTGGTTATGTCTACTTCATACAAGGAATAACAAATTGAAAGGCATTTTTTACTGATGGTTTTAAAATAAACGTACTGATATTACCGTTGCTTGAGAAGTTCTGCTACAAAGATATGTGAACATATATATTCATAAACTTGGTAAAATGTTGGATGGTTTGTAAAAAAAACAAAACATCAATTTTATAAGTGAACTTGGCATCTTCACATGTAGAGGGAATCGATGTTTATACACAGTAGAATAAAATGAGAATATTGCAATTGATTGGCATAGAGGAAACTTTAATAATTTTGAGATACCAATAGCTTAGACAAATTTAAACCACATTCATAAATTCCAACCAAATAATGACAGCATAGTAAATGCAGCAATAGGCAGAGATTAAAGAATAACCATAACATCAACTTCAAGCTTTCAACATGAATTTGACGAAATATCTGATAAAAACTCGTGAATATATAGAGTGTGCTTTGGATTCCTAAATTGCAGCAAAATCCTTCAAAATCAACATTCATTGCAGGCATATGAAAATGTACCCATAAAGGTGATCAAGTGATATAACGTTATGTTCAACTGTCCATGGAGATCATTTTCTTAGGTACACCTATAGAATATACAAACACAGTGGAGTTAATTGATTTTTTGTTGTTTATGTATTTATTTTTTTTTTTTTGGTATAATATTTCAGTGGTACTTGTCTAAAACGCTTTATACAACTATTAATGTATGACATGTTCTTTTTTTACCTGATATACAAACTTGTTCCTAAAGATTATCAGCGATGAACTTCATTAAACATTAAAATATTAAACAAAAATAGTAATGTATATTGTATACACACACACACACACACACACACACACACACACACACACACACATATATATATATATATATATATATATATATATATATATATATATATATATATATGTTTTTGTGTGTGTGTTCTGAGAAGCACTGAATCAAAAGCACTGTTAAGTCATGTACCATAGAAAATTTATCAAGCGCAATTCGTCATCTTCTTGACAATATCTTTCTTCGATTTAAGTCATTTGTCTTTGCAGAAAACAAAGGTATCCCCATGGCCAGTAATTTCTCTCTTCTCTTGGGTGGTTTATACCTGTTTTGGCTTCAATACTAATTAGGACTTTCTCCCACAGGTGGATTACTGTGCTTAGTAATTTTCCCACCTCCAATGCCTGGACAAAACTCCTTTGCTTGGGTAAAACTACTTGATTGTATAGTTTCAACATAGGCACTTGCCACAGAGCAAGGTTTACATGGTAAAACAACATGAGTATCTCAGCTGAACAAGTTTAAGTAGAGAGAGAAAATGGCCTTTAAACTATTGACGGAACGACATTGCTTGCATAAACTTGAAAAAAACTCTCCTCAGACAGCTCCAAAAAGTTTTTTCCTGTTATTCCTTCGAAGAATACTAGCATTAAAAAATTAATGACGAGTTCTTTGAATTCGCTTGTCACGTTTTAAATACTCAATTCGGTGCTAATATACTGAAAAATAAACAATTTTAATATTAAGGTTGTTAATTATCCGTTCCTTACAAATAATGTATCTCAACATATTAATAAAAAACACCTGGCTGTCAGTGGTTTTACGTTTTTGATCGCGTTTGTTCTAAATTTGCTTTCAGAATAATATTTTTCTATATTTACTCCTGTTTGTATTAATTGGTATTACATTTCCATGGCAGCCTAAGGTCTTGTGTCTGTCTGAATGACCGCTTATAGTATGCAAAGGTTATCAAGAAAATTAGTGGTGTCCTTTGTAACCTCAAGCTAATGCTGGCAATCCAAACATCGCAATGCATTTTGATGGATCATAAAAAATGGAAAGTATTATATTATTTCATCTGTTGCTGTAGCACCGGTATTTTTGGTACTTGCAAGACAGAAAAAAACTGTGGATAACAGAATAAAATAGCTGACGTTTTACGATTAGTTTTCGGAAATCAAGTTACTTGTACATACTTTGCAAATTGTAAAAATGTATTTTAAATATTTGTCATACAGAATAACCACGTTTGTCGTTTTTTGTGCATCTTTTTTTCTTCTCCGTACAACCATATCAGCTAAAGATAATATTATATAGCACTCTCAATATATGTATAATGTTTGTGACTGACCTGGTGATAGCGAAGACCTATAAATATGACAGAGGTGCTCATAATTCTTAGAATGGCTTCATGAAATACATTTTCTATAACATTGCTTCGCAGAAAAAACATCTCAGTTTGACTCGTTATTGTAATCATATGGCCAGAGGATAATACACAATTAAGTTGTGCTTCCAGCCAGTGCAGGCCATATGGATAGTTCATATTGATGATATATGTGTTTCCTATTACAGGATGTGTCATCTTTATCCTGCTGAAAAGCCCTTCGACTCGATTGCTTCTGACAGCTATGCTACACCCTATGCATTGTTGTGGAAGATGATATATACTGATATTTAAGAAACAGTGCTTAATTTTATCGAAGCTCATTGTTATATATGGGTAAGGTATGACCGAGTGACGTTGTGGTATATAACCAATAAACCAAACAAAATCTATTTCGTGTACAGCTCTGAAGTGCCAAAAAATCCTTACATTCTGAAACAAAACAGAATCTGCACTTTGCCTATCTAAAATTATGTCCCTACGTCCTAATTTAGGATATACTTGGTATATGGTCAAAGCATAAGGGTCTGCACACACTTTGCAAATTTTCATAATGTTGCCAGGGTTGGACATCGATTCAATAGAGTGTTGAAATTCCAAGTTCAGATACGCCTTCCGAGGGCTAAGCATCAGAATCAAGGAATAACATGTTTTTGTTGTTTTAATTGCTTTCAGAGGTTTAATGTATATATAGGAACCATTCGCCCACACCGTATTGCAAGGAGCGAACGGAGATATTCTGTAGGCTGTAGCATAATGCCTGAAAGTACAAACGCAAAGGAGCCTCAGTTCAAAGCCAGACGGAAGAGGGCACGTTTCATCAAAGCACATCAACTCCCACATCTTGTCATCATCAGAATAGGGATATAATGAAGAGTGGGTAAGGGCTTTTATCTGGTGAAAGTCAAAATGGACGGTGCAGAGTATATATGTATGCGTTTTACTTATTATGTCATAGTGGTACTGAAAAATATCAACCTCGTACGACATTGGCATTTCTTGAAAGATATAACAATGTAGCTTGCTAGGAAAATAATCAATAAAATTGAACGGGTCCAGATATTTATTCTTCCAGCCAATAAAATTGTAGGTACTGTCTTTGTTACACATATTTGTCACTCCCAGACAAGGAGATAGTTTAACCGAGATGTTCATATAATATTTTGTTAAAACGTGAACATAGTATACTATATAGAGAAATGATGTAGAAGATGTAAAGGGGTGCAAAAAGTACAAACTGCCACAAAACGGTCCGATTGGCGTCTGTGAAAGTCCATTCAAAATGAGCACACCTTCAATTATACAATTATACGTGTTTCTAGCTTCCATTGTATAATTATGTATCGAGAGTTCTAATGTACTGACAGACGGTTTTGCGATAAAACGAAGTAAATAACATGGAAACGGAACATAGGAAACATAGTCACTGAATCGTAATTTTAAGCCAGTTCTAATCTCTACACGAGCAGTTTTACTTCTGACTAAAAATAACTTTTGTGTCCAGCTTCTGCGCACAGCAATGTACCAATGACACGCCACATCCCCTCGTATCTTAAAATCAAAATATGCAAATTTCACAACGACGAAAAATGAGTTGCTCGTTATTTTTGCACAGACGTGTTTGTTTGTGGATGGCTTGAATGTGTTAGCAAGCGTCACTCTTTTATATTCTTGTGGTCCATCATATATTATCAGATAAATTGCCCTCAGGGCTTTTATATTTCCGGTAAGTGAGATTATGACGCTTTTTGTTTTTTCTGTTATGATTTGCCAATAAATCTGTTTTGCAGGGCACTGGTATTTCACCAGTTGGTTTAAAGAGTCAATAATACTTTGTGATAGCATATTAGCTGAGCCGTCAGAGCCATTAATGTTTTCTTTCAGCATTTTCCAGTACATGTGTTTCATTCTACATTGCTTTGAAACATATTCCTTTAAACTTTTTCTGCATAATATGTTGCTATGTGAAATAAAGATTTCTTGTTTAATTGAACACATGCGGGTTACAAGTTGCGATTGAATTGTTATGAAGCTGTTAATTTTAACTTTGCATAATCTCAGCAATAATACTAATTTGTTTGTTGTTGATGTGATAAAAAATCTTGGCAGACTTCCGCAGTAACGTTCGCTGATTCCATATTTTGTAATTGCGTAGTCTTTTACAGTAAGGTACGGAACATCCGGACAGTTTGGCACAGACAATTGCAAAAAAAACGTCACGAATGTCAACTGCAGGAACAAGGACTTCGGCGCCATAATATGCCAAGATCGACTTGTATATTTCTTATTTGGAAACATGAACAATCCCAGATGGAAACATGGACGTGTGAAAAGTGTGTCAGTGAAAGCTTGACTAACATTGGTCTGGGAGGAACTGTCTTTCGTGCAGGTCCTTAGATATATTCGTACACATGCAGTAATAATGTAAAAAGTAACTAACAGTGACGATTCCTTAATTATACACCTGCCAAAAGGGTATGATATATGAATTTCAAAACCATGACGATTTCCATGCAATACGTTTCCACGTGTTATATAATATTGGACGTCTGCATGCACGTCAAATGTAATCAAGTGTGATTTCAAATAGAAGATAACTATGTTTGACAACGATAAAAGTGTCAAGTTCCCGAAGATTCCACACTCGGCCAGGAGAATGACAGGTGGATAGGAGCCGTCCACGACAAAAAATTCATTTGCTTTACAACCTGGGGAATATGGGTTACAATGTACCTTTTGCATAACAACAGTAAATGTTTGGTTCAGGGCGCTTTTTAATACCCAGTTGTGCTTTTTCGCAAAATAGAGACGTAAAGTTGCAACAGGGTGAATTAGGACTTCCACAAGTATTGCCTTTTGAGGCCTATGTACACGTTTTATTATCAGACGTTCTATGCACAAATGAATTGCTTTCAACATAGCAATTAATTTAAGACTTTTACCAATATATGCGTAATTTGCAATTATATTATCAACGAGATGACGCCATCTGCAATATGCAGTAGACACGTGTTTGATTTGCTTTGCAATACACCAGTTGGTCACACTGTTTAGAGTAAGGAATAACATTACCACCATAGTCCACCCACGCATCTTTTGTTTTCTTCTGCTGAAGCTGAAAATGAAAAAAAAAATAGGGATACTTTGAGATAGGATGGACATATATGGTCCCCACACCATCTTCATACCTAAATATCAACTACATTGTTGTGCACAATGTACCGGAACTTCATCCCTGAAACCATGTTCAGCCCTATGTCTATTTGTGCACACACTGCAATATTTTCTTCGGACGGTAAAGTTCAGAGTTACAAACGTTGGTAAGGGTATTTAGCAACATCGAAAGAACACTTGAAGGTTTCTTAATTTTGTCCAAAGCGACAGAATTGAATGGGTGTGTGCATTTCAATGGGACATCCATCTTTCTGTTCCGTGCACAATACGAGCTACATCCAAAAGATACAAAGGTGGTTTTATAACCTTTCATTGACAAAATCGCTAATTGGGTCCTAAATGGTATTGATTACCAACTAGTCTGCATTGAAATGTATCCACCTTTCTGTTTGTAAGCTACTTGATAAATAATTCTCCAGTTTGATAACTTAATATAGATAACACACACATATTTAAGTCATTAACATATGTAACTGGGAAAGGTAATATAGGTAATAGGGTGCAATATGTGTGGAGATCAGCAAAGTGGGGGTGCCTGCTTCACTGCACATGGGGAAAACGACAAAATATCAAAAACCACACACTGCAGAGAGGTCATGTAGAGTGCAGTGTCAGTGAGCCTTCCTGTACCTGTTTTTTTCGGACACTTGATTATTGTTTTAGCACGCTGTTCTGTTGTAATGTGGATATAGATTGAGCTAAGCTAGGGTATGATATCAGTGTCAATCTACAATTGGGTATGGAGTCATCCATGCATGGTAAAGCCAGCATGTATCCCTCGGTTATCAGGAAAGAACGGAGTGAGAGGCATTGGATGTATTGAAACTGGGGAAAGTTGCAGGTCAGTTGCCAGGGTCGTAGAAGTAAACCACAAGACCATCAATAACTTGCTTCGAAAATAAAGGTCTCCTAGGAAGAATTAAAAAAGTATATGGTGAATCATCTTGCAGTCCAGTTGTATAATGCACATGTACTTCCACTGTCAAATTATTGTGATGTTGCTGATAAAAATTGCATGAAACTTCATGTGTCTGAACAACAAAGGCGACAAAATCGCGCTGGAAAGACAATATTTCAAGTATTGTTAGACACACGAACCACATAAGTGCTAAATGATCTAATATGGTTACACATAAAAGAAAAAAAACTTTACCACTGATGCACACTAATTCGTAAATTTTAATTTTCTAATTCTGAGTATTTGAGTGAAATGAAATCACTTGACTGATTCATACTCACCATACAAGTACAGGGCAAGTAAACATCTTAAAGGACCAAAATGTAATAAAGTTGTTGGTGAGCACACATTTAGTTAAGAAGGACTCTACAGTGGAACAGTTGAAGTGACTAAACCAGGATGGCATCAGCTTTAATCACGTAAGGGGCTTTCAGTTAGATGTTTCCCGGACAAGCACACTGGGTGATTTTCTCATTCCCGTCTCTTTTTTTAACTTTTAGTCTGATGTTATGTCCTGAGTTATGAACTTTGCAAATATTGTCTCATGTCATGTTCCGTTTGAAAATCAGTTTTTAACTACAAGAGCTGCCTAGCTATGAAAAAAATGACTTGTTTTGACAGAAGGATGAAAAAAATAAGATTTACATTTAAGATATGATTGAAAATGGGTTACATTAACAAATGCAATACTGTTTGTTTCTATGGCCCCAGGTACATTACACCACCATGATATATTGCGGAATGGAGTACAAAATGATTGGTTCATCACATGTTACAGACATCCCAGTTTGGCACTGAGCAAACATAAGAGCAAATTTTGGTGCATACCAAAAAATATGATACGTGTGAAATTTCTCCATAATATTGGAAGTTTTATAAAAAGTGTCCACCAATTCGTACTTTCAGCAATTCCTTGTACTAACAAGTTTTGATCTGGTCACAAAGATCTTATTCTCATTTCTTTTAAGATCTTTATCGATTAATGCTGCTGGTTGAATAGAACAGATGTCAATAAAAATTACTGGTAAATCTGTGTGAACTGATTTCCAACAAAATTCGAGTTGCTGGTGAGTAAGAATATCCTTTAATTTAAATATCATCACTCTTTAAAAAGTCGTTCTGTATGTGGAACATGGTTGCTCTGAGTTTTTTCTTATGACTTTCTTTTGCAGGAAGCAAGTCTCAGGCTTTTGTGTCCCCATGCTAAGACTGTAACTTAAGTGTGACAGTATAAGACAATTGTATAAAATAGTTAAAATATTTTGTGGAAGGTATTCTTTAAGCATTTGCATGTTACCAATAGTCTGAGATAACTTAGCGGTATAACTGTCCATATGAGTGTTCCAAAAGTTAAACTTAGCGAATGAAATTTATCAATACATTTAATTCTTATTTTGTCTATTACAATTCATGGAATTGTTACAGATATTTTAGGATAAAAAAGGATATATTGTTTTCTCGGTATTTAAGAAAATGGTTCAGTTATATCACATTAGTACTTATTTTCAGCAGCTATTTGTTTATGTTTATAGAAACATTTTGACTACGAAAACACTTTAGGAATATTTGTCAAGTACTGTGAATGGTTATATCATCTGCATATATTATGGGATGAAATAGGTTTGCTACATTGGATAGCTTTTTATTAAAAATGTAAATAACAACGGGTCCATGATCGATCCTTGGGGCACCCCTGGTTTGATTCTTGTTAGGGAAGAATTGACATCATCAAAGTTATTTTATTATTTACTATTGGTCTGTACTTTCTCCTTCATAATATTGGGAGTTTTTTTAAGTGTCCACTAAATCGCATTCCAAGAAGAAAAAGAAGTCAGGCCAAAGAAAATCAAGGAAACAGGAAATTTAGAAACGTGGATACAAAAGACCTTGCCGAAAATTTACTATAGGCTTTCTCTAATGGCAGTGATCAATTACATATAGCTCATAAAGCGCAATCGTTTCAAGATATAACCAGAATCAATGAATATTTAGGTCTTGCTAATTCTGAACACACATTACATTTTTTTTTTTTGTAGAATTGTGTATGTTTACATAACAACTATTCGGAAACCAGATTCTAATGAAAAAGACTTGGATCAAATGTTTTGCAGCATTCCCCTTAAACATAACATTATAGATTTACTGAACCTTCAGTTACTTTTCACATTGATATTTGTTCATAACGTTATTCACAAGGAATGCAAAATAAATGATTCCCACATTATTTCCTGTAAATAGGGCAATAATATTGCACAAGTGTATCATGAAATACAAGAATTTTTTGGCTTTAATTACTCTTGAAGATATGGCAGCGAATCAAAATTGCGACTGTATGTCTAACAACAAAATATTCCAATTTTGTTCAAACATACCACAAACATGTATCTACAGGTTATTTGGATGTAGCACAAACTTGAATTTAAACAGAATTGATGAAATAGGTACAAAGTTTCGGATATGTCCTAAGTTGAACATTGACATGATTTTTCAGGATATATGTAATGCATTTGATTCTTTCTGATGAAATGGGCACAGAAATAAAAAGTAAAATTTCAGAAATTTGTAGGATGCTTATCAAACTTGAAAAGAGCCTTTAAAATAGAATTTACCGTGAGTAATCCCACATTAAGAATTTCAATATGCTAATTGTAAAGCAGCCTAAAGTTTCGACTGCAGTCAAAGAACTAGAAGAATGATTCATAATTGCTGACATTGATTTGGTAGATAACACTTTTGGGATCATCTGCAAAAAACATTATCTGGATGTTTTGAAAAAAAAATGGCATAAAAATATTTTTGATATAATAGGAAATGACAAATATAAATTACAGAAACAATCCATTGGTAATTTGATAAATACACATAAACATGAGACGAAAAAAAATTTTAACATTAAAATTTCTGAAAAGAACTCATCTTTTCCACTTTTGTTCTGGATATCCAAATTACATGAAACCTCATTTAAATCAAGAACCATAGCAAGTGCTTCAAAATGTACAACTCAACAACCATCAAAGAAATAACACTGTGTTTGACTGCGATTATGAATAATTTCCGTAAATACTCCAATGCAATCTCTAAAAATTGTAGAATAAATCGTTTTGGAGTACTAACTTTTCTTCCGTTTGTATTTAGGTCAAAGATTTAACAGCCAAAACTATCAGATGTCTTGATTTTTCTACACTATACACAAATGTACCCATGTATGCAGCCCAAAGCTCGCTTTTAGAATTAATCAGCAAAATGTTCAAATATAATGGTAAACTGTACATAAATTTTCTATATTCATATTCAAAGAAAGCATATTGGTCGCACAATAAATATTAAAAAAGTAAAATTAAATCTCAAAGTGTTGAAACTTTGCTAGATGTTATAAATCTGTTTTTCGATAATACTTTTGTTCAATTTTGACCATTGGTTTTTATACAAATAAAAGGCATTCCAATCGGTAGTAACTGTTCCCCCTTGCTTGCAGATTTATGTTCAACTTTGCTCGAATTTAATTACATGGGAAAAAAATCATTAGCGTACATATTTTCAAACAATGCAAGGTATATTGATGACATTGCTTGCAAATGTGCGAAATTATTATGAAGTTGCTAAAGAAATTTACCCAAAAGATATCCCTTTGGAAGGTTATTATTGAGATGATTTCAGAGATACTCTCCTGGATTTGGATATTCGGGTCTCAAATGGCAGGTTTGTCATTTTAGTCTATCACAAAATTGATGAGTTTAACTTTGAAGTAGTCAATCAACCTTTCCCTGAGAGTATTTTTTCAGAAACTATTGAAATATTACTCTCGCTATCATTGAAAACTGTTGTCCACTTCTCTTTTCATGGAACCCTTATATATTTGGTACCAATTTGAACAATCAGGCATTTTCTGCACATATTACAGTGCAGTAAATGTTCCAAGTGTAGTGAAACTGATGTTGTTTTTTATAATCGTCTGATGAATATAGTTTGTTATTGTGAAAGTCATGTCAGGTTGGCTCAAAGTGTTTAATGTACTCTTTCTCTGTCTCTCTCTTGTATAAATAATTAGCATCTAAATCAACTGACTGACAAGTTGAACTACGTCTGATTATAAATGAAAAAATTTAAAACTGTTACAGGAAAACAGTTATACTTACAGTTACCTTTAGGAATTTCAAATGATCCCTCTCTCTCTCTCTCTCTCTCTCTCTCTCTCTCTCTCTCTCTCTCTCTCTCTCTCTCTCTCTCTCTCTTCATAAAACCGAATTCTTTCTCTGTAAAAGGTAGTAGAGTTTTACAATAATTAGGACTGTTTTACAATTTGACCTTTTGAACTTTATAGAACCACGAGTTAGATGTACATTATGCTTGGCTGACTTACAGATAACTTCAATGGCATACTACATTTTTGGAATTCTAAATTATTACCCTAAAAATTGACTTATTAGATGATTTGTGGGATTATATGCTTTCTTGAACATTTAAATGTCCTTTCAAAAATACTTTTGGAAACCAACTTGAAATGTGACTGCTATCCTTACAAATTTTGACTATTGTAATGCATTTTTGACTACCTTTTAATGATTTGAGGCCTAATGTCACTTGCTTCTGGCTGATGTTTAACATTTGAACCAATGTACTTACTATATTTGGAAATTCAAACACTTTCTTTTTGAAATACTCTTAGTTTATCTCCTTTCAAACAACATCATGTCTTTAACTACATGCCTAAAACACATCGAATTATATAATCATGTTGTTTAGATTCTTATTGATGGTCATTTTAGGCCTAGAGGGCTTTTCTGATGGATTGATGTTGGTGTTGGTGTCGCTTTGTGGACTTATACGGATGATGATCATTGTTGAGATGGTGGTTGCAAGTAGTACCTTTTTAAATACTGAATTTTATTGACATTTTCAACAAGTTAAGAACCTCCACTTACAAATTCTCTGATGTGCTGCAAATTTTGGTCCCTTTTCATAAACTGTATGATCCTGCATATGCATGAATGATGCAAATGTTCAAGCTAATTTACTGAAATAGGCCTATAATTTCAAACAAAACTTTTTGCATTCTCTCATGTGAAAACTAGATAAAGTTTTTTCCCCCTATGGACCTTTGCACTTACGTTTTGGTCTCTTTTGGGTAAATACGAACTATACATTTATATTTTTCAGCTATACATACCAAAGAACATTGCCTTTGGTCGGAATTGACTTGGATTTGTTTTGTTAGGAGTACGGTTTGGATATGGTAATGACACTGTCTAATTTGGATAAAATACTTTTTTGTCACACATTTTCAGATTTGGTCGTAATTTTTCTAATTTTTAGGGTTTAGCATCCAGAACCTAATTCATTCACAAGAAACTCGAGTGAAAAGGATTGAAGCATGTATTTTCGACCCAATACTTTACACATTTTGCTGTAAATATCCAGATATTGCTAAAAAGTTTGGTTTAGTGAGTTTAAAGATTTAAGACTTGCCTGTTTTGCTCCTTAATTTTCCCTTTTTGAATCATTTTGTATTTATATTCACCCTTCTGACATTTTAAACCAGCATGTAAGTGTACTTTATTCAATATAAAGAATTACTCAATTTGGCTCTCCCACACGAGGGCTGGGAGTCAGTCATGGACTGTCCTGAGCATTTGGCCAGAAATGGCAATATTTACTCAATTGTCACAAACTCGAGTCATTCCTATGAAATATAAACTCTAGGGCCAGGAGTCAGCCATAGGCTGCCCCAAGCACTTACCGAGAATTTGACAGGATTTACCCTATCATTACAGGTTTGATTTTTTTTTTTTGACACAGAAACTAAGAGTTTACAACAAAAGAGAATTTGATTTCTTGGAGATTTGCATAGTGAGTAGTAGGTGTCAACATGGAGTTTCTTTGACATTTCTGGTACAGGATGTTCATTGTTAAAGTGCTTGTCAGGAAGTCCGAAGATTATACAGGTGTCTGGCTGTAATTGGTAATTTTCTAATCACATGGATTGAATAGGTAACCCCAGATTGTTTCTAGCTCAGTTATACACTGGCAAGTGGATGAACTAATAAGTCCTTTACAGCTAGAAAGGGTACATACTAGTTCAGGGGTAAGTAACATTATTCTTATCTGAACCTGTTCTATACTATTAAGTAATTTTGCTTGGTTACTTTGCAATCATATTGAAGCTCAGCATTCATAAGCAAAACTTCACTTATTTTCGCTAATTCTTCATTTGCCACGTTCATATTTATTCATTATTATGTCAGTTGTCTTTGCTAAATATTTAGCTTACACCAGGAGCATCAGCTCAGAGGGAAACGTACGGGTACAGCCTCCGAAACATCTTCTGAGTAGTTACCTGCTGAAGACTCTTTAATTTATTTGGGCTTATTTAGCTTATTTCAAAATCCTACTTGGAAAGTGTGCAATATGGACAATAGTACTTCCATGTGTATTATTCGTTACGTACTTTTGATATAGATGTAAGGACGTGTCCTGTATATCATGGTATCTAAAAGCTGATAATGAAAATTTAGCGATCAAGTGTGTCAAAAGGTTTTGGATAAACATGATAGAAACACTTCTTTAGAGGAATGTTAGCCCCATACCCCTAGTAGACGAAAGACCAGATCGGGTACAATTGGGGGTGGGGTGGGGGCGTCCAGGTTTCTTGGTGTGCACATTGTGCTTGATATGCTGCCAAGGACAGCAATGTCCATACTATACCTATATGGTAGACAACGGAAGTGGAAACTATGCGCTGCTATCTGGTATTGGGGCAAAAATTATATGCGTCTCCACTGAATTGTTTATTAGTTATTAAGCTGGACTGCATGCTATGCCTGAACATACAGCTACTTTTCCCCAGTTCTGAGGGAAAATTTCCAGCATGGATCCATCAAGACACATATTTGTGAATCCCTTTTATCAATATTGATTTATAATCTGTCCAATAAGTATACACGTGGGAGTTCTGTTGAGAGCAATTCCCTAAAACCATACTGGTGATTGAAGTGTGAATTATTTTCTCTGACATATTCAGAAAGCTATTTGAACATCACTTTCTCAACAATTTTTGAAAAGGTAGGTAGAAATAATACAGGTTTACAAATTTAAAAAAAAAGAGTACTTGCATCAGATTTTTCATAAGTGGAGTTACATTTGCAAGTTTAAGACAAAGAAAAATACCTTTAACAAAGGACTGGTTTTATAATGAATAAAAAAGACTCAATGATTATGGCTTTTATTAATTTGTGTAATCTGGTTGAGATTCCATCATGACAGCTGCTCTTAGTTTTAAGAAAGTCAATACTTTTGCAACATAATTTTCAGTTACAGGGTTATGGGAACAATTGTATCCAATCTTTGTATTTAGGTAATCTTTAATAAATGCATGTTGAAAATGTTTTATCTTTTGAGGCAGCTTAGGTCCTAATTCAGTGAGAAATTTGTGAAAGCCATCACTATTTTTGTTTGTCTGTAGTTGTTTTGTTTTGTTGGATTATTCCTTAGTAGTTTCCCATGTACTCCTCAAATCAAGTTTATATGTATTGAAACAGGAATTTAAGTAGTTTTTCTTTGCTGGATTTATGTTTTATCCGAGGATAATATGATATGTATAAAGGTTTGTGTTATGTATGTTGCATTCAGGAGTGTCTATATGAGTAGTTTATAACTGCTTATATAGTTTATCACCATGGGCAATAGAAATGATTATATCTCTAGTTATCTAGTCAGATGTTTTGTGTTTGTGTCGATTGAACTTGACAGTTTGTATTGTCGAGTTTCTATCTAATGCTTCTTTACAAACCCTTTCCAGGCTGTAATAATATTAGTTGGATCCCTATCAAGTTTTGTGTTCAATTTATCATGCATATTTGATCTAATATATCATTTTGAAAAATGACATGAAAATTAAGGATGTATAATTTAATTTTGATATATGTTTTGTTAGTTTAAAAGGCCTTCACAAAATCTTGGGAAATGATCAAGAAAAATTGTCTGGTGTATGGCTGTTAGGAAAACAAGCGTATGAAATTTGTCAAAATTAGAAAATATCAGAAGAAAATTATCTATTGAAGAGCCTAGATATTCGGCAAGTCTAGCCGGTAGTGTTTTTTGGGGAAAGAAACTTAATGATATGACAGTATCAGAGTACGTACTGACACTGTTTTATTTCGTTTATCTTTAACAAGTCGATGTTAAAATCACCTGCAATAATTACTTGACCACTTAAATTATTACTAGATTTTCAGCAACTACAGTAAATTCGTTCATAAAGGTGACACTATTCTCATTTATGTCTCTAGGGGGTCTATACAGATTTCCTAGAGATATTTTCATTTGAAATTTGTTTCTATTTATTTTTATATATTGTCCTTCCCATATATAAGACTCTTTGTACAGTATTGGTGTTTTATCATTATAGCATTCCCTTAAATATAATGCAAAACGACCGTGGGTTCAACAGTTAAAAGCTCGTGTTATCCGATAATAGCTTTCTAGTTGCAAAAGTCATAAATCAGGCAGGCGTGCGAACCATATTTCTTGTAGACGTATTTCACTAAACATACACTGGATACTTTCTACAGTTTCAACTGAAATTTTTATCCGTTCAAATTAAGCATATTGGTCATACTTGATAAGTTTCTGGGTGTTTTTCCCCTCACTTATGTTCTAATGAATGCAATGTGGGCATATCGTGCATAACAGGGTATCATCATACATTGCTCTCTATCCGCCATTTTAGGAATCACACTTTATCAAAACTAACTGGTCACTTCAAGTTTCTGTGTTCTAATTAAATATCAAATTCATCAAACCTACACTGGAGTAAAATATTGCAGGTGTTCATTATTAGATGTTTAGTTTAGTATTTGTACGGGATGAAAATAAGTAATAAGTATTTGGTATTATTGCGTTACCGTTTTCAATAAAGTTAAAAAATATAGAAAGAAAATATCTATCCATCAATTAGGCATATTTGACTAACTACATAAAGTAAATTCATTTTGGTGCTGAATTGTGCTCATGTAAGTCACATTGATTGTGTGAGCGAAAATAAAAGAACATAAGAGGATATTTTAAAGGAATCAAAGTCAATCAAACATTCAACAAGGGGTACAATTTTACCTATTTTAATTTGAATGTAAATATATACCACAGAGAGAATTTTTCTAATGTTGCAATCAATTTTAAACTTATTTCAAATGAAAGATCCCTCAAAAAGAGAGAAAAAATTGATAATTTTATTGAAATCGGACCAGCGGGTGATTTCTTAATAATCTCTAACGATTCTTTCTGACAGCTGGACTTAGACATTTTGCAGGATTTTCAAAAATGAGACAAAACCCCAACCTCATGGAACCTTATACAGAGAAGGAATCCACCCCACCCCCCAAACAAAAAAAAATCATAATCTGTCCTCATTATACAACCAAATTTTATTATTTCTGATAAAAGATACTGAAATACATTATATTTCACTGTTAATGGCTCATACAAATCACGTTTATTTCAATTTCGCGACTGATTTATGCACATTTAAGTAATTTTCTTATTTCCAGGGTACTACAGGAAATACAAGCACTAAGCCCACAAATTTGTTAAAATTTAAAATGACCCATGTAACATGCCTATTATTTGAAGAATGTAGCTGTAATAGATCAACAGATATTTATCCTCAAAAACTAAAATTCTTCCAAATTCACAATATCCGTAAAATGCGGAAAATGACAGAAAATCATACCTTTTGAAAGAGCCACCAAATTCACGGAAACACTGGCAACTTCTTCCAGTTTCTTGCATTATTTTATCAAAATAGCTGCTATGTACTGATATCATGATATAGCAGATTATGTACTGACAAAAATATGCAAATTAGCATTGAAAATATGCATGATTAGCCTACACAAGAAATTTGAAGAAAATGTAAAATACTGAACAATTCACCAAAACTGAACTAACAGAAATAATTTCACCAAACAATTCACCAAAACTGAACTAACAGAAATAATTTCACCAAATTTTTTACACTGATTTATAATGTTAAATACTATTTTTTGGTTTGATCATCCAGTTGATCCACAAGTGTAACCAATATGCAAATTAAAATTTAAAATTTGCATAAATAAGTGATATACAAAATTGACCAAACAACATAATGGCACTAAGTTTAAACTAATCAATATTTTTTCTCAAAATGTCTTTAACCATCCCTTGTTCCTTTCAGACTACTTTTTACTACAAACATTTAGTTGATTCACAAATGAAAGCAATAAGCAAATTAAGCACCACAAGTTAAATGATCGGTAAATAAAAAAGGCAAAATCTCGTACATAGTGAAATATTCACCAAAACTGACTTATAGATATAATCTCTCGAAATTTGTCACCCAGTTTCTTTACCTTGACTGCTATGTTTTGCAATATTTATACAACATACATGATACATTGAAAAATATGCACATAAAGTTGAAAAAATACATAACTGGCATATACATGTTCAAAATTATCTATAATTTGGCCTAATCATAATTTTGCTACATTTTCACACTATTTTATACCGTAAAATGTCTTAATTTGGTCGTAGCCATGTAGCAGATCAAATTATAAATTTATGTGCAGTAATGTGGTCAGAGACCAAGAGGTACACAACTGCAAAACTATTTTACCTGTAAAAACGCGCCCAGTCTTCAGGCATGGGAGGGTCATAATTCATTTATTATTAGATTTGCCTGAAGATTTTCACAGAAACAAGCATTTTGAAACAATAACCTCAAATTAAATGAAGAGACAATGGTAAAAATCTTCAATTGGTGTGTTTAAGTGCATTAAATTTCATTCAAATTGTTTCCTTTTCTTCAAAATGTCTTTAAACATCCTTTCTTGATTTTCTGCAGCGTCCTCTGCAGACATATAGGACATTTATTCCATCATTATGACTGCTTTATCCTGGAGAGTACCACTATCTTCCACTGCAACAGGAATAAAACCTACAGAGAGAGTTTCACCTGAGTTCAAAATAACTTAATGACAAACCATTTTATTTCAATTGCATGTGGTCCCATCCCCATGCAAATCAAAATGTCTGCCTCAAGAAGTGTCTCAGCTGCCTGATTTTTGGCAAGAACAGGAGGCTTAGATCTGCCATTGAAGTTACTTTTGCTGCAGGTGGTAATGACTCCAGAGATTTATTGAACAGCCAACCGGACACACTTTGCATGACAGCACTAACTTTTGCCCTGGGACATCCAACTCACCGATTAGTTCCATAACACACATTTCAACACTCTTTGTAAATGGCTACCTATGTTCATACCTTCTTTCCATGCTGCCCCGTGTCTATTTTGTGAGCATACCTCAGACAAAACCTGGACAACATTCTCATTGGAAACTTGAATATTTACCTCTTCTTGATTTTGGCACTATGTTTCTCGTAAATACGTCCTTCAGACGTTTTTTAGTTTTGCCTTTATCCTTGAAATCTCTGTTAGCTGGCTCGCGCTGAACATCCCTGGCCATACTAAGTCAACTATTTCAAAGAGTTCTGATGTATACTATGTTGATAGCTCTAGAAGAAATCCCCTAAACGTATTCAGATCAAAACAAATACTTTTTTTAAGTTCCAATAATTTTGGCCTGAACTTATCCATTTCTTATTTTTACTTATTTTTTTCAGGAGAGGCCTTGTTTCTTTTTTCGTTTTTGTTTTTATTTTTTATTTTTTGTTTTTTTTTTTTTGTTTTTTTTGTTTTTGTTTTTTTTTGTATTTCGTTTTAATAAATCAACATTTATTATGTTGGTTAAATGCAGAGGTGTATTATGACAACGTGTATTTGCTACAGAAATTATCATCTAGAGTAAAAGATATATGTACATATTAAATCAAAACTGTCATTGTAAAATATTTTCTAGAGTGGACCTACAGCTTGTATATTATTCCCTGCTAGTCACAACATACCATTCCCTTGACACACTTGAGAAATGTAAAACCCAAATCGGTCTTAATTAGTGGTGCTATGAGACAATAGGTTGCTCGTGGAAACTATTGTTTTGTTTGAATAGTTCATTTACTAGCAACGGTTTTGTCGTGGCCTGAGGCTATGTCCTATAAAGTAATAAGTTGCCCAAAACATGCCAAGTACTCACACTCACTCAGTTTTATTTGTCAATAGACCTTTCCAATGATATACACTTTTCTTCTTAAAGTTAAGAAAAAATCACCGATCATGCTGAGTGAGATGACAGAGCAGTAACAGAGCTAGAGTACCGGCATAAAGGCATTATTGGTTCACGGTAGAATCTACGAGTGACCTTTAAGTCAAACTAGCGTGTCTTTATAAAAACTTCATGAAATGATTTCTCGGGTTTGCCTGGATTGATTTTCTTCAAATAAAGCCTAAATACAAGTTCATTTTTTATAGAATTCAAATCCATTAGTTAAAATATGATATATTTCTTGGGTGTCCATGGTAAATGTCCCGGTATATATTCATTATTTAAGATACCCCGGTGAGTGAGTGACGCTCTGACAAGTGATTCTCATAACTCATGGGATCTAAAATCATCGATTCAACTTTTCACAGCTAATTAAAATATTCACTTACCTTATCTCAAACTATATACATATTCCAACGAGATAAACTTCATTGTACCGCACTGTGTGCTCTCACACCGGTATGTAGGCTAATTTCATGGGTTTGGTTGACTTACTTCCGTGACCCAATGCAATAAGTGAATGTACAATTCTAGTTTGTGTCATTTAAATCATTCATGAAGTAATTTCTCGGCTTTTCCTTGGTCGATTTTCCTCAAGTAAAGACCAATTTGTTTTTTTTTTCATATTATCCAAATGAGTAATTTAAAATACGCTATATGTCTTCATATCGATGGCACATATCCCAGTAAATGCTCGCATTTTGAGACACTGCACTGATAATCTGCCGGTGAATTTCTCGTAACTCAAGGTGAACGGGAAGCATAGATGAAAGTTTGTCCAACTTATTGAAATATTCATCTATCCAATGTCAAACTTTAAATATGTTCTAACAAGATAAAATCCCAATACATGTCCCGAGATACGATCGAGAACACTCACGGCCATACCTCTCACCAGTTTGTGCGTATATCCTAATAGGACGGGTTGACATACTTCTGATCAACGTCTCCTTGTATATTGTACGTAAGTGTCCGATTAATTTTTGTCCCACATCCATTGTCTTGAGCAATAAGTCCCTATCATAGTATTCCACTCTCCCACTTGGATACATTTCAGTACTGTCGACTGAGGAGAAAACGCCCTCTTTTAGGTCTTAAATAGGAGCTCACGGAAAACACGTCTTACCACTTCAGTGTCTCAACGTCAACGGAATTGTTATTCATTTCGACAACGCATTTTATTTGATCAAGTGTCCTATACGTCATCCATACGAGGATAATAGACCTACGACTGACATACATTGTACAATACCCTTTGGGAGACTTACATATCTACCGTCTATCGAGCACAATACACACTGTTCAGGATACCATGCCTTTTTGTGAAAACTACTTATCTGCCATATGTCGACCACAATATATAAACTAATCAGCATCAAATATGCAACACAAGGTGACCAAGTGGAAACATAAATAATCCACTGCAAGGTACGCCATTCTGGAGTAGAGTTAGATAGATGGATAGATGGATAGATAGATAGACAGATAGATAAATTTATGAATAAATAAATGAATGAATGTATAAATAAAAACATAAATAGATTGATAAATAAATAAATAAATGAATAAATGAATAAATAAAATATGCTAACAAGTAGGCAAAAAGCAAAAAAAGCTAATTAAATATATTAATACGACAATGTAATTAATAAATTGAGCGAATAAATAAGTTCAGTAAAAAAGTATTTTTTAAGTAAATTAAGACATTAAATTGATAGATAGATAAATAAATAAATAAATATATAAATAAATGAATGAATAAATAAACAAATAAATAAATAAATAAATGAATGAATGAATGAATGAATAGATAAATAAATAAATAAATAAATAAATAAATAAATAAATAAATAAATAAATAAATAAATAAATAAATAAATAAATAAACAAACAAACAGTTTCTGGTCGTTCCTCGTATTCCCAAAATGTAAAATTCGACGTTCATTCGTATCAAAAGTTACAGACAAGGGTTCAGCAAAACAAAACAGATATGCATTGTGCCTACCTTTTGTCTAAAGAATTATAGGAGAACACACACACACATCTTTTCAGTTGGCAAACAATCAATAAAACATAAACAGAAATTAAGGAGCTGGCCAAATTTGTGTCTGTCTTCATCTGTGGTCCCTTGTCAATAAGATATCATAATATATATAATATATACATACTCCCAGTCCTCTTCTATTAAAGTGCATTCATTTTTCATTCCCTGACATTTAAGTTTAACCTTTCATTGATACAACATATATATATACAGTTTAATGATGGCTAAAATATGTGAATACTGTGCTCGAGTGTTTACCCAAGATACTATAACTATTCTCGTCACAAGAAAAGCCAGCATGCCTGTACCTCGTATTCATGTGATTGTACCTCTTATTCATGTAATTGCTGTGGAAAACCTGTTTCCAGCCTTATCTACCCATTGCAAGCAGCACTTACCTGCCCCTATCTGCAAAACTATCCGGTCAGAAAGCTATCATCAACATCAGAAGTGAAGATAACAACTGCTTCCTCTGGCCTGTGCTTGCTGCTTTACATCTTGCCAGATATAACCTAGAATGATTTACCTTGTACAAGGCCTACCTCAAGTCCCTGAAGTGTAGAGAGATACCCATACCCATGATCTCAAAATAACTACAGAAGTTCGAAAAACATAACAGCTTAGCTATTTATGTTTGTGGCTATGAAAAGAATGCTTACCCTTTATACATCACGGACAAGCATCCGAGCAAACACATCAATCTACTATTGGTCACTCAAAGAGACAAGCACCATTATTGTCTTATCAAGAATTTCAATCCTCTGCTGTGTGGTAGTTCCAAAAATGGTCACAGAAAACATCACTGAGTTTACTGTTCACACGGCTTCCCCCCTTGCAAGTTTAAGCAAGACCATTAATCTTTGTGTGGTCAATATGGTTTGAAGAAGCGTAAATATCATAAAGAAAAAGACAAGTGGTTGACATTTCAGGGTGTGCAGAGACTGCTGAGGGTCCCCTATATTACAGTAGGGGACTTTGAAACTTTAGTAAACCGATCACCGGCTGCCAAATGCAGTTGAGCAACTCCTGCATGGAGAAAGAACAATATCACAAGCCATGTGGGAACAGCTACATTATGATAGGCTTAGATGTTGATCATTCTAAACCTGCAGTTACGTATTGTGGACCGACGTCATCAAGCATTTCCTTGAGAACATGGTAAAGGAAGAGTCAGACATTCTGCAGAAATTGAAACACTTGTAACCCATGAAGTTAAGGAGAGAGCAATTGAAAGCATATCCCACAACCAAAGACTGCTACATGTGTGAAATTGCTGGCAGGGGATAAAGTATGTGACCACTGCCACATGACAGGTGAGTTCCAAGGTGTGGTTCACAACAGATGAGATCTCAATTTGAAATTCAGACCACACATTCCCGCCATCATGCACAAATATGCGCGGATTCGATTCACACCTTATCATACCAAGCCTGGGAAATACCAAGGCAAGAAACTGAGCTGCATCCAAACAACATGGAGAATTACTTCTCATTCACCTTGGACAAGCTTACATTATACGATTCCCTTCAATCTTTGAATGCATCACTTGACACATTAGTGCAAACGTTACCTAACATGGGTGATGCACACTTCCTTCACTTGAAACAATATTTAAAAGTGTAAAACCATGTATTTATGGGACAAGTTTGTATATATATTTATATATCAAGATGGACATGCTCCTTCTCTCTGATGTCTTTGAACATTTCCGCAATGTGTGTATAGCATCCTATGTGTTAGATCCATGCCACTATTATACAGACCTGGACTGGCCTAGGATGCTTGTCTTTTCTGGCATGAAACTAGATCTTTTCACTATCAAGATATGCACTTCTGTCTCCAGCAAAGGATTTGTGGTTGGATTTCCGTCATGTCCAATCGCTACAGCAAGGCCAACAATCCGTATCTTCTAGACTATGATCCAGAAATGCTGCAAAGTTATATAACATTGTTATATATTAACAGTTTATATGAAAAAGTATGTCGGAGTTCTTGGCAACTCAAGGCTTCAGATGGCTGAGTAGGGAAACCATTGAGCAGTTTGACATCCCTCCAGTCCCCAATGATGCGGATCAAGGCTCCATTTCAGATGTTCACTTGGAATATCCCACTCATCTACACAACCTACAAGGTGACTAACCACTGGCAGCAGAGAATCTGACAGTGACATCTGTTATGACATCACCCTATTCCTGAGAACTGTAGAGGAAGCTGAATTTAGGTCCCAGTCAACCTATTTCTGTGAAGAAATGCATTCCAAATGTGTACGATAAGTGGCACTACATGATACACTACAGGAACCTGAAACGCTACTTTGAAAAGGCAATACATCTCAAGACAGTTCATCCCATGCTGGTTTTTCAGCAGAGTGCATGCTCAAGCCCTACTCGACTTCAACATTGAGAAATGTAAAAAAGCCACTAACGAGTTTGAAAAAGATTTCTGCAAGCTCCTAAACTATGCTGTGTTCGACAAGACCATGGGAAATCTATGCAACCGAATGAGGGTGGAACTGATCAACAACCCTAAACAGCTGAAAAAGCTGATAGGCAAAGCTAATGCCTTATCATTCCAATTATTTTGATCAGACTTGCATGCCGTCCACCTAAGGAAAACTGTATGCTGCTTCAATCGACTCATTCACTTGGAGTTTAGCATCTGGGGTTCAGCATCTTGGACCGGTCATAGATCATCATGTATGACTTCCATCACAACCACACGAAAGCTAAGTTTGAGCTAATTTTTTGTTTACAGATACAGATTCTTTGTTAACCAATACAGATAGAAGATCTCTATGCCGACCTGCGCGAGGATGCTCACTTGTAAAACTTCAGTACTTATCCATAGTCTCATGCTTGTATGACACACCAAGCAAGGAAGTCTTGGGGAAAATGAAAGGTGAGATGGTAGGTATCCCTCCACATGAATTTGCGAGGCTCAGGTCGCAAATTTATTCTCTTCTATGTCCTAAACAGGCAGATGAAAAGGATTACAGTAAGAAAACATCCAAGGGTATCAAGAAATCTAGAGTGAAAAACGAGATCACATACAAGCATTATAAAAGGTGTTTGTTGGAATAACAGCATGGTATAGCTTACATGAAACAAAGTCGCTCCTAAGAACATTGCTTTTATACAGTTGAAATCAAGAAAATTGGATTGTCTCTTTATGATGATAAGCGATACGTGTTAGACATGGATACGATACATTATCTTATCGACAATATAAGATTGTTAAACATTAAATTTTCAATCAACAGACCTTTCCTACATGGCACAAGCTATAGATATTTTCAATTTTGTTACTCATAACTGATATTATTAATGTGCATTTTAAAAGTCCATCAACAATAAAAATGATATGAATTATTTCTCCATACAGATATTTTATTGATGAATGTGATGGCTTAGTTGACTGAAATAATGAACATTGAAAATTCAGTAGAATATTACAGGCGATTACTTAAGCTGCTTTTTTATTTATCAAACTTGTCCCATAAATACATGGTTTTACACTTTTAAAGTATTACGCAAGATTTGAACTCTGATGCAGATGCCTGATTTAAACACTCTAAGATGGATTCACATGTGTTTGTTTGCATGTGTGTATTGTGTAAGTGTATGTATGTAAGATGAACTATGTGCATTTTGCTGAAGATATAGTTGATTGTACTTAGTGAAACATTAGCCTTCCAAATAAATAGAAATCAGCACTAAGTAGGGCTCATGATTTTCCATTTTTGGTTCACAGATTATCTGTTTTTGCCCGATTGTCATTCGGCTGTTTTCCGGTTTTTTTCCCAAAGCCTTGTTGGTCATCAGAGCGACCATGCTTGGGCTTCGCAGCAGCCCTCTTTCCTATTGAAACTCAAGTTCACACGAGAGGCTCGAGTTGCGAGATTAATGGCGGCGCCCTGGTAAAAGCGTATTTGTAGAGCGGAAATGGTTTTGAGCTTTACTGTAGTTTTTGGTGTTTTAAAAGAGGAAATGTGCAGATTTTTCTACATTTTATGTTGCTTTAATTCATTTGTTTCTTTTATTGCGAATTTTTTACCGATTTCGTTAAATTCCGCCGAAAAATGACTTTTCCGTTTTTTGTTACTCATTCCACGATTCCGCTGGATTTTCCGTGAAAACGGAAAAATCATCAGCCCTAACTAAGACAATCATCATTTGAGCTTGAGGCTTTGCCAGGACAACATGGTTCACTGAAGAAATGTGGTATGCATGACTCAATTCCAGTGTGAGATCAATCTGAAACTTTTAGCTTCTATCTCAAGGGATGCGGAGTACAATCCTTTTAAACATAGTTGTCTAATTTGGCAACATAAAAAGGTTGGTGGTTGCTGCATGCTCTCCTGACATGGTAAGATGATGTGCAATGGACCCGCTTCTAATATCTCAGAAACCAAGAAGAGAAAGAGTTGCTATGCTCGACTGATTCAGAAAGCTAGCTATATGCCATAAAGGTCTCTAAGATAAATGTGGTCACTATGTTAACAGTACATACCTTGAGTAGACATCTCATCTTGACTACGTTGACAAATGCCTTGAATGCTCAGTGTGAACCAGATCTATTGTCTGCAGCCATGCTCAAGAGAGAAAGAGTGCACATTTACTGTTTTAGAACAGGAAAAGTAATTCTGACGGGATCACAAAGATCACTTAAATAGAAGACATAGTTCTTCCATACCTCATTGAGCTGGAATTACTGTGATATTTTTCATGAGTAGTATGCATTGTACTCAGTAGTAATGTTATCACAACGTTCTTTACAGTGCTAGGATGGATGACTATCTAGCCCATTTCTATAACAGTCCAAACAGACCAGCTAATTTTGCGAGTCCACAAAAACTTTACGAGGTAGTAAAAGCTGAAGGCTGACACCCCATCACATTGAAGTACAAACAATTGGTTGGAAAGTCGAGAGACCTATACTTTAAATAGAAGTTAAGTGAGACCCAAACCCAAAATAGAGTCACTGAGCAAGGGAAGGATTTACAATGGGACTGCACCCTTGGAGTGATGGACATTCTCTAGCCAAACACACTGGTGGCATCAAATACATCTTATTAGCCATTGGCATATTAAGTCGGTATATGTGGGTCAAAACATTGTAAAACAAGATGAGACAGGAAGTGCTAAAGCTCTAAGACAGATCTTTAAGGAGGGTAGACAACCTGAATATATCTCGGGAGTGGACAGGGGAACAGGAATTTCTGACCAGTATGTCAAACCTTCACTCAACGGATACAATATTCAATTGCTACCAACTTATAACCTTACCAAGGACAATTATTCAGAACGTGCTTTGAAAGTCATCAAAAATAAGGTCTTCTGATATGTGATATCCAAGTATGTGAACGTGTTGCAAGATCAAGTGAGGGCTTATAAAAACACTAAACACAGCAGTTTTAGAAGACCTCCCGCACAAGTGAAAGAAGATAATGAAGGAGAAGAAATATTGGATCAGTACCTTTAACGACGCAAAGAAAAACGTCCCTAAAAGTGGTATTCAGGTTCATGGTCAGAGACATGCTACCTATCTCATATTAAAAAAACAAAAAAAAAACATCTTCCATATGAATATCAGCAAAAGTGAACAGTAGAGCTGTTCAAAGTGCTTGGTAGATTGGATAAAGCAGGAATCCGAGTCTACATGTTGCAGGACTGGGACGGTGAAGCCATCGAGGGCACCTTTTCCAAATAATAGCTCCAAGGAGTGAATGTGGATCCAGATGCAGCATTCAAAGTAGCAGAAAGTGTTGAGAACGCATACTAGAAATTGGGAATAGAGGTCAATGTGAAATGGTTATATCGGTCCAAGAAAACAACAGTTGCATCCCAGCCAGCAATCTGCAAATTTCACAAGTATAATCCTCAGTAGACTCATGGATAATCAATAAGTAGGCATCATGGTTCAAGTATTCTTATCTTTATCAAGCAAGACTCCAAGGGTTTATTTCCAGGAAACAATTCTGCTGCATTTACCATACAGTTACCAGGTATTATTGACTCGAAAGGAACATGGAGGTGTGATATAACTGAGATCCACATTGACACTAAATTTGTGACACCTTCTAAACAAATCATACTGTTCACATATCTAATTGAGGTGTCTTATATAAGCAATACAAGGTGGCCAGTACTGAGACGCATAGCTGTAGAATATAACCAAGACATATATCTCATATTTTTCAATCCTTCTTACTTAAAATTGTGCAGAACCAAGTACACAGAATCCACGTCTATCTCGTACACCAAGAGTTACAACCAGTACAGTTTACAAAAGGTGAGCATCCATGCATAGTACATCTAACATGCATTGCATGACGCCGTGCAAAATGGATTGGTCCAACTGGGTCATATTTTTTATGATATGGCTAAAGGAAAAGTCCCACATTCTTTCGCCAAGTACTATATTGTGGATCAAAACCGAAAATGGACCATGCAACAAGAAAATAAAACAACAACCTGTAATCAAGCTTGTGACTTATGTAGGACAAACTCTACAGGAAGCAAAGGTCGAACTGCAGGAGGAAAAAGCTATAAGTGGAGACCAGACAGAACCAATAACAAGAGGAAATCAGACAGAGTCCACAAGTACAGGACATACAGGGCAGGTCACAAGTAGAGTCAAGACACCAGTCAAGAAAAAGAAGAAAAGGAATAAAATGATATATATTGTCATAATGCAGGCTGTGAATAGTAAACTAGCTGTGTTCAAACCCTTCTGTTGGGAAATGGGAAATTGAAACTGTGAAATGGACAGGGCATATACCAACCAGTCAACTTATGAAATAATACAGAAAAACATGATCCATATTCATTAATTCCAAACCCAACAATGACAGCAAAGAGATTTCAGACTTACCAAAGCATCAACATTTCTTTTCTAATACCAATGTGAAGAATCAAATTTCACTCCTGACTTGAGACAGGCAGTCACCCAGAAAAGGCAACTGGTGGTTTTAAACCGGTCCCCTCAACCTTAGAAATATTCATCATTAACTGCAGACACTAGTTCATTTCCAAAATGTACAGGCCTAACCACCACGAACACAAATTTCATAACTTCTGCCTAAAATAAAAACAGACCTGCTAGGCCTATCACCTTTTAGTTCTCTCGACTTGTCAGTCACCTAAGTTTACAGCAAAAAAGTAAAGTAGGCCTACATCGTTTTTGTGATATTTATGAATCTGGAACATTACAAACACACTTTACCTCCACTATAACTATGAGTCGGAGAACAAAGCCCACAGCACAACATAGCCAATGAAGTAATTTTCAAATAGTACAGAAAAACATGATCCAGATTCATTAATTCGAAACCCAACAATGACAGCAAAGATATTTCAGACTTGCCAAAGCATCAACATTTCTTTTCTAATACCAATGTAAAGAATCAAATTTCACTCCTGACTTGAGACAGGCAGTCACCCATGAAAGGCAAAAGGGCCTCCCATTACATTTTTCAGGCCAGCTATTTCCATCTACATCGATCTTAAACAAAGCGTTTTCAGGTCAAATGTTGTATCCTGAAAGGGGATGGGTCCACCTTACCCCCTGTTGGTGTGGGTACTAAGTCCTTCAGATACAGCCAAAGTGGGACCCATCAACAATATGTTGGGGAGTCTATGGAGCCAGGTAGATATCAGTCTGCAACAAGTCATCACTTCAGCAGTGGGAAGAAACTACTCTTACAATGCTTACTTGGACATATGACTGAATAGCGGTTATGAGGCTAAAACAATTGCAAGCCCAGCTGTTTTACAAAGATTGAGGGATAACCTTTGGTCATGCTAATGACCCCATTCTTTGCACCAACACAGAGGGCTTAGTGCTTCAGTGAGAGCAAAGTGCTGACCTTGAAGGTGTGGCTCTTTGACCCTGATCATTTCCTATTAGTTACAGAGAAATTACAGTTCATGAAAATGACTAAAAAAAATGAATCCCATCCAATTCTTCTTGCACCATCGGTGAATGCATTTTGTCAGTTGGATCTTTATTTGATGGGGTTTGCTTGATAAGACATTGGTATTTGTCCCAGGGTACCAGGACACTCCTCTGCACCTGATTCATTTTAGCACTGTTTGTAGACTTGGAGCCACAGCTTGTAGCAATAAGACTATGGTATTTTGGTTGCAAGGCTTACTTTCTCTTTTTCACACTGGTTTTCTTGTCATCAATGTCGAGAATTGCAACGCAATGTCTTTTGAACTTCCTCTTATAAGTTGGAGTGAAGGAATATTTTTTGCAGTAGATTAAAGGCTACACTGGCAATGACTTGCAGCTGCAATTTACTTTTTTAAGTAAAGCTGTTCTCTATTGTCTTGATGCTTTTTTTAATAACTTGACACATCTTGACGTTTTTGTCTTTTCTACTTTCAATACAAAATTGATTTTCGATATCTGGTGACAAATCTAAAACTAAGTAGCCATAATCATCCTTCTTACAGTCTTTGTGGACTGATACCAGCATGTTAGCCTTACCAGGAGACACCTGCTTTCCCAATGTAGTAATCTAAGATGCAACTCTCATGTTTTTCAGCAGGATGTTAAACCATGTATTGAGGTCAACGGTACGGCTACTGTTCCCTTGTTGAAACAAGCGTGTGTCATGAAGATGACCATAAGCTGGCGATGATGACAACCTTGAGAAAATAGCAATTCCATCTCTGTTTTTTTTTTGTTTTTGTTTTTTTGACCATGGATTGCATGAGATCTTCGACTACAATTAAATTGTGTGCACCAATGGCTGTCAGCATATTCAACTCTTCTTGACTGGGTAAATTTGGTGCAAGGTCAACTTTGGAATCTTGTTGTCCATTTTGCCAAGCAGAGGCTGCAGTATTCCATTACATTAAAGGATCTTCTTAGGAGGATCAGAATTAAATATACCCTCTTTATGTGTCAATATTTTATAAGTCAGCCTGGTTTCGCCTGCCCGCATAATGCCAGTTATCATGATGGAAGAACAGGACTGAAAAGGCAGTAAAACTCTGTGTGTCCCACCACGGTTGAACAGATATTTTATATTGGAAAGTCTCCAAGTAACTGCAGTCTGTAGTTGCACTTTTTGCACACTCAAAGCAGATGATATCCACATTTTTTTTTCTGCAGGATTCAACTTATGTATTTGTAGCAGATGTTGTGATAGGCATATAACTTGAGCATCACACCCTGGAATGTGACATTTCCGGTGTCAGCTTTTTCCAAATACTGTAGTCTTTGCTTAGAATTAACTTGTGCACCTTCATTAGATGTAAAAGTAACCTGGTCAACCCTTGTGTCTGACAAAGTTGAAAGTCTTTCTAAACCGGTGCCAAGGTTTAAAAATATACTTTTTTTTTCAATCTACAAATACTCTACTTATATTATGCCCAATGGCTCCCTCAAGAATGCTCGATGCCTGCCTAAAATGTCAGATTGCTCCCACACACTCCCAATAGCTGCCAATGGAAAACCTACCTTGTAATTGTGATGTTGTGAAAAAATGATATTCATAAATGCTATTGTCGGACCATAGGTGTAGATTGATTGACAAATGTTGTGATGTCGTCCAGATCCTTAATTTTTTGAGGATCTGTTTTAAAATCTCCCGTAATTTAATACGAAATTACATTAGACGAGATCTCGCGAGATTTGTACTCGAATTTATACTTACATATATACGTACCTAGGTCGCGGTAATCCGAAACAATGAACAGAAAAAAAGTTGCAGAAACCCCTTTTGTACTTGAATGAAATATATAATCCAGATTTGATGGTGCTGGCCGTGTGTGTATGAAATGCTTTCTGTGTGAATTGACACAATATTTTTTCTTGCTTTAAATATTGTATTTGTGTCTTTTTGCCCAGAAACACTTCCTAGTAGTCCTTTCCCTATTCCGCAGTCCAAACCCTTTACTCTCTATCAGCTAACCTGTCCCTGTCTAACCTATATACATATGGAATTACTATTGTCCACATTGCACACGTTCCTCTGTAAAATTTTGACAAAGGCTGTATCAGCCCAAATAAATTGAAGGGTCTCCAGCGGGTAACTATTCAACATGTTTCAGAGACTGTTACCTGTACATGTCTCTCTGAGTAGCGGCTTCGTGTCTAAGCTAAATATTATGCAAAGACAACCCACATAATTATGAATAAATATGAACCTGGCAAATGATGAATAAGCAAAATACATGAAGATTTGATTGCAAATGCACAGCTGCATTATGAAAGAAGAATACCTGTCATACAAACCATAATCACTAAATTTGTAAGTACAGGTACAGATAGGAACAATTTGACTTACCTCTGAGCCAATATGTACCCTTTCTAGCTGGACAACTTATCATGGTTATATCACTCGCCCATGTATAACTGAAGTGGAAACAAGCTGGGGCATTATCTCCAGTCCTAGTGATTGCAAAATAAAGGGTTGCAGCTAGACCACGTGTACAAACCAAGGGAAATCCCAACAAGGACTGCAACAATGGACATTCTGCACCGGAAATGTAAAACAAACTCCATGATGACTACTACCCCTCAAACAATTAAGCCATATTTCACTGCCAACCAAGAGTCAATATATTAACGTAATGTGTCAGGTTTCTGACATTTGAGAAAATACTGTCAATTGTGAGTAATGTTTTGTTTTGTTTTTTTCTTTTTTTTTGAATTGAGTAAATGTGCATTTAGGCATGTCAGAAAAGAATGAAAGTCATTAGCATTTATGCCAGAAACATATTACCAAAAGAATTTAATAAACAGGGTTTTAAGGACAATTAGGCAAACGTGTAATTGTCGTAGTCCGCTGCTCGCTACCGATAGCGGGGGGGGGGGGGGGGGGGGTGGGGGGGGGATAACCTGACAGAAAACATGCTAGCCTAAAATATCTGAAAGTGAAGCAGATATGCCTGCAATCAACTACTTCATACCTGCCATGTGCTCGTTTTGTTATGTAATGTAGCATTGTGACAGGTCCATATTCCAAGACACAGATTGATAGCCACTGAAACACGTCAAATCAAAAAAGGCCTGCACCATGCAAAGCATAAGCAGAAATTCAGATATGGAAGTAAGTGGCTGGAGCAATGAATGAACGTTCACATTTCAGGATGTCCCAAGTGGCATAATTTTTTTTTTTTTGGGGGGGGGGGGGGTTGGAAGGTCTCTTTCTTGTATGGAGTGTGCTTCACACTTAGATAACAATACTTCCTGTGAACAATATTTTTCAATGTAACCAAAGATTAATGATGGGACCCATTGAAGACCAATATATGTTCGAAATTGTCCTACTTGAGTCAAAAGGATTAAATACGCAATAAGAAGTTTCAAAATTACATTAAATTACAAAGTATTGTGGAATTATCCTACCCCAAAGCAATAGTCTTATCAGATCTCAATGATTCTATCTAAGTCTAAAAAATAGTTATTATCGCCCATGCCTTTACCCATACAAACTTTTTCTTTATATATTAAATCGCCTGTATTTGTTGACCTAATCTTTCAAGCACCTTTGTTTAGCAAAAACCAATTGGCTAGGTATTTTTTTCAATTAAGAGCAGAAAAATGAAAAAAAAAATAGTCCGCTTTTCTATTGAAGAAGAATTAAAAGGAGCATTGACCACAAAGTTGCAATGTGGTCACCATAAGATGGGGAACCAGATGACACAGTAGTATGTGTGCCCTCTGACGAAATTACGATGTGTCCATTGTATTTGAAAGTTACCTGGCATAAATAACTTTTCCGGTTGGCCAGAAACATCACTAAGCTGTTGATCATGGCTCGTGGGTTGAGTCATGAAAGTTGGCTCTCTTCCATGGCACACCACGCCCTAGAAATGCCATCGCTGTGTTCCGCTGGAAGATAGCTTGCTTTCATTTGTGAGGTCTGCATCAAGCGGCATTGCACATGTTATACCTACAAGCTTGTTTGGGCATCGATTTGTGTTGTATTTTTGTGTGCTATATGCAACAATAAAACCTTTCCTTGACCATGTCTACTCGTGCATATGAGTGAAATATTTCTCTTATGCTATATGTCTGTGCATTTGAGCTGAATACGTGGTTACGATTGGAATTTTTTTCTGGTAGATATATTTATTATCAATACGATGCATAGAAATATCAAAGTTTGCAGCACTTGTTGTGAAAATAATGGTGTCAAAACATCTTTTTGCTATCTAATATTTGTTTGTACTTTTAATTACACTTGTAGAAACCACGCCAAAAGAAGTCATGAACTGAAGGCTCGTCTTCTGTTTATTTTACAGCCAAGATAATGATTAAGAAAAGGGACGGTAATGGATTATTTCTGAATGCTGACAAACGTTCGCTAGAGTTAAATACATTAAGAAGTGAATTTGCAGGACACATATTTACCATATCACACTTAGTTGTAGCACATTTTTGAAAATATATCAGAGTCAGAGTCGGGGTCAGAAATGTTTTTTGACAAGATATAATTGTTATGGATACAAACAGTATGTAATATTGCAACTCAAAAGTACATGACAGTTAGACGCGTTAGAATACAAAAATTGATGAGTGTCTGGATAACCCCAATTAAGGGCCTGAGTCCGCTATCACTGGGGCCACCAAAAAAAAAAAAAGGGGGGGGGGGGGGGGACTTAGTAAAAAAACCTGATTATCACAAAAATACCATGAATTCCATAAAGATACTAAAGATGACTAAAACATTTACACGCAAAAATTATTATTAGACAGGACTAAAATCAATTATTACATACATAACAGTTTGGCACAGTGCATATATCTTGATACCTGTTAATAAAATATTTTTTTGCATAGCTGGATAAACCAGAGTATGAATGTGTCTCAACCTTTTCAGTAATACAAGATGGAAGGGTTTTGATAAGGGATGGGACATAGTATCTTATACATTTTCAGAAGTAATATTGGTGGGCCTAGGAGGAGGAATATTTTCTCTATTTCTGGTAAAGTGAGAATGAATCTGCACAGGAGTTATATATAAATTGCTAAAGTATTGCAGTAATTCACTTTTAACATATCTTTAATAAAACTTAATTGATCTCAACTGAAAAACATCAGTCACCTTTAAGATGTTTAATTTTTGAAAAAGTGGATCTGTGTGGGCATTGAATCTTTCTGAACACATCAGGCGTACAGCTTTTTTCTGTAAAAGGAAGATCCGTTCGCAAGGAAAACCCCAGGCAAGGATAGAATAATTGATACATGAATAGAAGAGAGAGTTGTAAATTAGTAACAGAGCACTAGCCGGGATGTACTTACGTAGTCTCTTAAACGTACCAATAACTTTAGATAGTTTATTTGCTACTTCATTTACATGAGCATTCCAATTTAAGTTTTCCTGAACTGTAAAGCCTAAAAAGTGATGATATGTCAAATTATATATATATATATATATATATATATATATAGAGAGAGAGAGAGAGAGAGAGAGAGAGAGAGAGAGAGAGAGAGAGAGGGAGAGAGAGAGAAATTGACTTGTGAGGTATATATTGTGCCTCACAAAGGCAATTTATAGCCATGCCATAAATCCATCATACCTCATAAGGACAGCTTTTATCCACTGTTTATGTATATTAATACACTGGTTATCATATTACTATGATCTTCAATACTAGCATTAATTATCATGTTGTGTTACTTTATCTAATCGTTTCCCATCAGGGGCCTTGTCTCCTGTCATGCTGAACGGCATTTGATGTTAGACCTTTTGCCACCCCCACCCTCCCCACCCCAACCCCCTGCACTTAGCGTCAAAAGGGAACTGTTGTAATCGACACCTGACCTTTACCTTGTGATCCACGAAAGAGGGGCTGGTATTCATGCTGTTACTTTTTAAGTAAGTTCAGTGGAAATACAAGGTGTTCGATTCCTTGACACCCCAGGTTGCTAAATGGAAGGTGCAAGTCAACTATGATCACACTGTCTACGATAAACGTTTAAACTTGTTTTTATTTATGTAATTAAACTGATTCATTCATTGTTATTTCAACGTTTTTGTGACAATGTTTGTAAGTGCATTCAAATACGCAGAACGTAGTCAATAAAGCACGCCAGTGCACCCAGTTTTTCTGGCTGTTGTCTGTATGTACACAGGGGCTCTTTGTACAGAACATTAATAGGAAAGCGTACAGCAGCCTTTTACTCATTGGGTCGGGATTTGACAAAATTTTAAAATTATGAACAGTGTATTAGGCCTAACGTTTGGTGCAGATAGAATATGCTCCTGGCTGAGTAAATCTAGTTTGTACACCAACTGATCGTCTTATGAAAAATGGCCTTTTTTAAATGGTTAAAGCTGCATCTTTTGAACAAGAAATGACCAGTTGCAGTAAATTTTCAATGCGACGTACTTTTGGGTTCTGGTGTGAATAAATCTTAAGCAAAAGAAATTTGTTTGGGAATCATACATTACAACAAATATGTCTTGACAATGTGTGACTTTTGGATTTTTTTTTCATTTCTTATTTTTACGCGATCGAGACAATAAACTCAGATCCTTTGTAGACACTTTTATTTTAACCTTATGTTAGTAACATATAGCCCCATGGTGATGTGTGTTTGTCCAAGTGTAGAATATGCTCCTGGCTGAGTAAATCTAGTTTGTATACCAACTGATCGTCTTATGAAAAATGACCTTTTTAAAAGGGTTAAAGCTGCGTCTTTTGAACAAAAAATGACCAGTTGCAGTAAATTTTCAATGCGACGTACTTTTCGGTTCTGGTGTGATTAAATCTAAAGCAAAAGAAATTTGTTTCGGAATCATACATTACAACAAATAGGTCTTGACAATGTGTGACTTTTGGATTTTTTTTTTTTTTTCATTTCTTATTTTTAGGCGATCGAGACAGTAAATTCAGATCCTTTGTAGACACTTTTATTTTAACCCTATGTAGGTAAAATATAGCCCCATGGTGATGTATGTTTGTCCAAATTAGTGTATAAAGCGAGTCCGACCTCAAAAATAAACGGTCAATAAGATTGCAGGTAGACTGGCAGGGGCATAGTCAGAGAAAACAAAGAAAGCGGATAAGACCCAGGGGCAAGATTTATTCTTATAGGCCTAAACGGGGAGGGCAAAAAAAAATTTGAAACTATTATGTTGAATACAGACCTCTTCTGGGCCCCATCCTGTGGCTGGGACCTAACAGGAAGTAGGGATGTGAGAAATGTGTTTCTGTTACCAGAAAATAAGCTTTAGAAAGATATATGTTTAAGAGATGTCATTTACACATTGTGCAAACATATAAAAAGGTTAACATATTTAGAAATTTTCATTTGTTTGAGAGAAAATTTGTTGCTTCCATATTGTTCAGTAACATACAGTATTGATGTGCCTTCTTTCTTCATCTCCCCTTTCCAGACCAGAGCCAGGTCATAGGGTACCATCATCATGACTTCAGGTCTATGCAATTGTATCACCGTAACTTGAATAACATACAACTCTGAAACTTTACATCAGAAAAGCAGAATCATACATTCATGGAAGTATACCCCCACCCATCGTTTATGATGGATATATATATATCACTGTGACCCAGACATTTGACCAAGTGACCCATTTGTTTCGCACAACACACTCCTGTATCCATTTTTATGTGTGTCATGTTTCATGGATGTAAATTAAAGAACAAGAGAGTTATATCTCGGACTGGAATTTACATGGATATTTTACTGTGACCAAATACTTAACCTAGTGACCTAGTTTTGTAACATGACACACCCTTGAATCAAAATACAAGTGTATAGAATATCCGATTACACTGTCAAATATTAAAGGAATTGTAACCTTTACAGACTTTTTTCTTTACGTAGACAGGTAACTATGACCCACATATTTCACCTAGTGACCTAATTTTGCTTCATGACATACCCTTGGGTGAAGATATATATGTGCGTAAAGTTTCATGAAACTGATATAAAAGCTTTAAAAAGTTATAGCCCGAGCACGGTTTTTCATGGAAAGGTCGCTTTTACCCAAATACTTGACCTAGTATCCTAGTTCTGCATGTTGAAACTATGTCAAATATTAAAAGAATTGCAGCCTGGACAGGATTTTACATGTATTGGTTACTGTGACCCAGATACTTGACATGGTTACCTGGTTGGTTACATGACACACTTCTAGATGAAGATACAGGTGCAAGCAAATTTTCATGAAAGTCAGCCAAATATGAAAAGAATTGATTACGGCCGGCACACAAACTCTTGCTGGATAGGTCACTGTGACCCAGATACGTAATCTAATGACCCAGCTTTGTTTTATTTTACGCCTTTGGGTTATGTCTGTGAAGTTTTATGAAACTGACTTGAAAAATTGATGAATTATTGGCCAGACTAAATATTTCACAGATTAGTCACTGCGACCCAGATATTTAACCTGATGACCTAGTTTTGTAGCATGAGAAACCCTTGGCTTAGGTGACAAGTTCATATAGAATGTATGATGAAAGAAAGTCCAATATGTAAAGAATTACAGCGTGGAAAGGATTTTACATGGATAAGTAACATTGAACGAGATACTTGACCTAGCAACCTGGTTTGGTACATGACACATATTTACGTAAAGATACAGGTGCACACAAGGTTCCATGAAAATGAGTCAAATATCATCAGAAAGATTATTGCCTGCACACAAAATTATAGCGGATAGGTCTCTGTGACCCGGACATTTTACCTATTGACCTAGTTTTTTTTTCATGCAATACCCTTGTGTTATGATGTGTGTATGTGTGAGTGTGTGTGTGTGAAGTTTAGTGAAATTGACTTAAAAGCTTAAAGCAGCCTGGATGTGATTTTTCATGGACGGTCATTATGACCCAGATACCTGACCTAATGATCTAGTTTGTTACATGACACGTCCAGGAGTCAAGATACAAGTGCATATTAAATTTCGTAAAAACGGAGTCAATTAACAATGCAGTTATAGCCCGGACATTGAGTGCAGACGAACGGAGGAAAAAAAAAAGTTTACTTTATGCCCTCCTGTATAAAGCGGGGCATAATTACATTACACTGTATGTCACCACAAACCCTTTCACTGAAAGCTAACTATACAGATCATGCAGTATTCCCAAATATTCTCTTAATGAGCACTGGTGCTGCTAAACTGTAATCCATTGTAGCTTGAGACAGTCAAATGCTAACATTACCAAATTTGAAATAATAAAATATCTAACACAATCTTGTTGCAAATCCCAAAGCTGAATTTTCTTCTTTTTAAAAAACAACAGATCAAGTTCTTTTGGTAGAAATACATAAATATATGTCTTTGCAAAATAGAAACAAATAACTTGGTTCAGTGTACCATGTATCATATTTAAGGTTGAATTTTCAATAATAATAATAATAATAATAATAATAATAATAATAATAATAATAATAATAATAATAATAATAATAATGATAATGATAATGATAATAATAATAATAATAATAATAATAATAATAATAATAATAATGATAATAATAATAATAATAATAATACACATCCCGACCAATATCCATTATATATACTGTTCATAACATTAAACTTGCAACATTTCAATAATACTTAATCATCATAATTTTAATAGTAGATTCAGCCACTCAGTAACTTTGTGCTAAGTATGATGGCTGTCGAAAATAGTACCGTTTGGTGCAAATGGACTTTGTGACCTTCATTTACAAATATGTAGATATTTCATTGATTTTTCATGCAAGAGTATCAAAGGTAGTATATCTTTTGAAGGGAAATATCTGTATAAGTTAAAATGTGATATTGATTTCCAGATTCAGCCAATTTAATTACATGTTTTTTATATTTTAATTTGAATTAAAAAAGTTTAAAATAGAAAAAGACTTAAAGTTAGTATCAATGTCTACAAAACCATATCTCGAATTTTTAAGAGGCCTTAGTTTAATTTTATGGCTGATTGAAATTTTAATGAAAGTTCAAAAAAATATAATAAATTAAATAAAAAGCTTTAAAATTTGATCTTAACCATCCAGGAGAAATTTGAGATATGGTTTTGTAGTCAATTTATTGCTGTATCAATTCTCATGTAAACTAAATGTTTATTTGGAAATGTTTTGAGCTATTGTTTGTATATACCAAAGAATGTGCTCCATTTAATGACAATTTAAAATGTAATTAACATCTGATTGCTGAATGGCAAAAGCTCTGTTAATGGCTTTTACTTTAAGCAATATGTCTAGGTAAATAAAATGTAGTTTGCGTGGGACAAAACGATAATTATAGAGTACATGATAAGATATTCAACAAAAAGTGGCATTTTCTGATTTTATTGTTGTTAAGGACTCGAAATACATGACCATTTTTGAGGAATCCAACAGTACAGCCCTGTACGGTACTATTTATTCATGCAATGGTAGATAAAGCATACAGTTTTGGGTTGGTATGGTCATGAAGCAGAGATTGGTGCAACAATCAGCACTTGTTCTGGCGTAATCATTAAACAAACACAGCGACAATGAAACGATCAGGTTTTATGCTGTTCATGTTCATTTCTCTTCCAAAACAAATGGCAAAACTGTAAAAATGGCTGGGTTTGGTTCCTTACAATATTATACAAAAACATGCTTTATTTTTTGGATATCTTGTTCAGTTTATCCTTCTGCAAAAGGTAGAAATCTATCTTGTCAAAGAAACACAGTACAAAGTCAGATTTTTTTTGAACTTTACAAATCTATATTTCCTAAACTAACACGTTATGCAAAACATATTACACAAATGATTAAACTGTCAAATGTTAAAGGAATTATAACCTTTACAGACTTTTTTCTTTACATAGACAGGTAACTATGACCCACATATTTCACCTAGTGACCTAATTTTGCTTCATGACATACCCTTGGGTGAAGATATATATGTGCGTAAAGTTTCATGAAACTGATATAAAAGCTTTAAAAAGTTATAGCCCAAGCATGGCTTTTCATGGAAAGGTCGCTTTTACCCAAATACTTGACCTAGTATCCTAGTTCTGCATGTTGAAACTATGTCAAATATTAAAAGGATTACAGCCTGGACAGGATTTTACATGTATTGGTTACTGTGACCCAGATACTTGACATGGTTACCTGGTTGGTTACATGACACACTTCTAGATGAAGATACAGGTGCAAGCAAAGTTTCATGAAAGTCAGCCAAATATGAAAAGAATTGATTATGGCCGGCACACAAACTCTTGCTGGATAGGTCACTGTGACCCAGATACGTAATCTAGTGACCCAGCTTTGTTTTATTTTACGCCTTTGGGTTATGTCTGTGAAGTTTTATGAAACTGACTTGAAAAATTGATGAATTATTGGCCAGACTAAATATTTCACAGATTAGTCACTGCGACCCAGATATTTAACCTGATGACCTAGTTTTGTAGCATGAGAAACCCTTGGCTTAGGTGACAAGTTCATATAGAATGTATGATGAAAGAAAGTCCAATATGTAAAGAATTACAGCGTGGAAAGGATTTTACATGGATAAGTAACATTGAACGAGATACTTGACCTAGCAACCTGGTTTGGTATATGACACATATTTAGGTAAAGAAACAAGTGCACACAAGGTTCCATGAATATGAGTCAAATATCATAAGAACGATTATTGCCTGCACACAAAATTATAGCGGATAGGTCTCTGTGACCCGGACATTTTACCTATTGACCTAGTTTTTTTTTCATGGCATACCCTTGTGTTATGATATGTGTGTGTGTGAGTGTGTGTGTGAAGTTTAGTGAAATTGACTTAAAAGCTTAAAGCAGCCTGGATGTGATTTTTCATGGACGGTCATTATGACCCAGATACCTGACCTAATGATCTAGTTTGTTGCATGCCACGTCCAGGAGTCAAGATACAAGTGCATATTAAATTTCGTAAAAAAAGAGGTCAATTAACAATGCAGTTATAGCCCGGACAATGAGTGCAGACGAACGGAGGAAAAAAAAGGAAAAAGTTTACTATATGCCCTCCTGTATAAAGCGGGGCATAATTTCAATACACTGTATATCACCACAATCCCTTTCACTGACAGCTAACTATACAGATCATGCAGTATTCCCAAATATTCTCTTAATGAGCACTGGTGCTGCTAAACTGTAATCCATTGTAGCTTAAGACAGTCAAATGCTAACTTTACCAATTTTGAAATAATAAAATATCTAACACAATCTTGTTGCAAATCCCAAAGCTAAATTTTCTTCTCTTTAAAGAACAACAGATCAAGTTCTTTTGGTAGAAATACCCAAATATATGTCTTTGTAAAATAGAAACAAATAACTTGGTTCAGTGTACCATGTATCATATTTAAGGTTGAATTTTCAATAATAATAATAATAATAATAATAATAATAATAATAATAATAATAATAATAATAATAATAATAATAATAATAATGATAATAATAATAATAATAATAATACACATCCCGACCAATATCCATTATATATACTGTTCATAACATTAAACTTGCAACATTTCAATAATACTTAATCATCATAATTTTAATAGTAGATTCAGCCACTCAGTAACTTTGTGCTAAGTATGATGGCTGTCGAAAATAGTACCGTTTGGTGCAAATGGACTTTGTGACCTTCATTTACAAATATGTAGATATTTCATTGATTTTTCATGCAAGAGTATCAAAGGTAGTATATCTTTTGAAGGGAAATATCTGTATAAGTTAAAATGTGATATTGATTTCCAGATTCAGCCAATTTAATTACATGTTTTTTATATTTTAATTTGAATTAAAAAAGTTTAAAATAGAAAAAGACTTAAAGTTAGTATCAATGTCTACAAAACCATATCTCGAATTTTTAAGAGGCCTTAGTTTAATTTTATGGCTGATTGAAATTTTAATGAAAGTTCAAAAAAATATAATAAATTAAATAAAAAGCTTTAAAATTTGATCTTAACCATCCAGGAGAAATTTGAGATATGGTTTTGTAGTCAATTTATTGCTGTATCAATTCTCATGTAAACTAAATGTTTATTTGGAAATGTTTTGAGCTATTGTTTGTATATACCAAAGAATGTGCTCCATTTAATGACAATTTAAAATGTAATTAACATCTGATTGCTGAATGGCAAAAGCTCTGTTAATGGCTTTTACTTTAAGCAATATGTCTAGGTAAATAAAATGTAGTTTGCGTGGGACAAAACGATAATTATAGAGTACATGATAAGATATTCAACAAAAAGTGGCATTTTCTGATTTTATTGTTGTTAAGGACTCGAAATACATGACCATTTTTGAGGAATCCAACAGTACAGCCCTGTACGGTACTATTTATTCATGCAATGGTAGATAAAGCATACAGTTTTGGGTTGGTATGGTCATGAAGCAGAGATTGGTGCAACAATCAGCACTTGTTCTGGCGTAATCATTAAACAAACACAGCGACAATGAAACGATCAGGTTTTATGCTGTTCATGTTCATTTCTCTTCCAAAACAAATGGCAAAACTGTAAAAATGGCTGGGTTTGGTTCCTTACAATATTATACAAAAACATGCTTTATTTTTTGGATATCTTGTTCAGTTTATCCTTCTGCAAAAGGTAGAAATCTATCTTGTCAAAGAAACACAGTACAAAGTCAGATTTTTTTTGAACTTTACAAATCTATATTTCCTAAACTAACACGTTATGCAAAACATATTACACAAATGATTAAACTGTCAAATGTTAAAGGAATTATAACCTTTACAGACTTTTTTCTTTACGTAGACAGGTAACTATGACCCACATATTTCACCTAGTGACCTAATTTTGCTTCATGACATACCCTTGGGTGAAGATATATATGTGCGTAAAGTTTCATGAAACTGATATAAAAGCTTTAAAAAGTTATAGCCCAAGCATGGCTTTTCATGGAAAGGTCGCTTTTACCCAAATACTTGACCTAGTATCCTAGTTCTGCATGTTGAAACTATGTCAAATATTAAAAGGATTACAGCCTGGACAGGATTTTACATGTATTGGTTACTGTGACCCAGATACTTGACATGGTTACCTGGTTGGTTACATGACACACTTCTAGATGAAGATACAGGTGCAAGCAAAGTTTCATGAAAGTCAGCCAAATATGAAAAGAATTGATTATGGCCGGCACACAAACTCTTGCTGGATAGGTCACTGTGACCCAGATACGTAATCTAGTGACCCAGCTTTGTTTTATTTTACGCCTTTGGGTTATGTCTGTGAAGTTTTATGAAACTGACTTGAAAAATTGATGAATTATTGGCCAGACTAAATATTTCACAGATTAGTCACTGCGACCCAGATATTTAACCTGATGACCTAGTTTTGTAGCATGAGAAACCCTTGGCTTAGGTGACAAGTTCATATAGAATGTATGATGAAAGAAAGTCCAATATGTAAAGAATTACAGCGTGGAAAGGATTTTACATGGATAAGTAACATTGAACGAGATACTTGACCTAGCAACCTGGTTTGGTATATGACACATATTTAGGTAAAGAAACAAGTGCACACAAGGTTCCATGAATATGAGTCAAATATCATAAGAACGATTATTGCCTGCACACAAAATTATAGCGGATAGGTCTCTGTGACCCGGACATTTTACCTATTGACCTAGTTTTTTTTTCATGGCATACCCTTGTGTTATGATATGTGTGTGTGTGAGTGTGTGTGTGAAGTTTAGTGAAATTGACTTAAAAGCTTAAAGCAGCCTGGATGTGATTTTTCATGGACGGTCATTATGACCCAGATACCTGACCTAATGATCTAGTTTGTTGCATGCCACGTCCAGGAGTCAAGATACAAGTGCATATTAAATTTCGTAAAAAAAGAGGTCAATTAACAATGCAGTTATAGCCCGGACAATGAGTGCAGACGAACGGAGGAAAAAAAAGGAAAAAGTTTACTATATGCCCTCCTGTATAAAGCGGGGCATAATTTCAATACACTGTATATCACCACAATCCCTTTCACTGACAGCTAACTATACAGATCATGCAGTATTCCCAAATATTCTCTTAATGAGCACTGGTGCTGCTAAACTGTAATCCATTGTAGCTTAAGACAGTCAAATGCTAACTTTACCAATTTTGAAATAATAAAATATCTAACACAATCTTGTTGCAAATCCCAAAGCTAAATTTTCTTCTCTTTAAAGAACAACAGATCAAGTTCTTTTGGTAGAAATACCCAAATATATGTCTTTGTAAAATAGAAACAAATAACTTGGTTCAGTGTACCATGTATCATATTTAAGGTTGAATTTTCAATAATAATAATAATAATAATAATAATAATAATAATAATAATAATAATAATAATAATAATAATAATAATAATTATAATAATTATAATAATAATAATAATAATACACATCCCGACCAATATCCATTATATATACTGTTCATAACATTAAACTTGCAACATTTCAATAATACTTAATCATCATAATTTTAATAGTAGATTCAGCCACTCAGTAACTTTGTGCTAAGTATGATGGCTGTCGAAAATAGTACCGTTTGGTGCAAATGGACTTTGTGACCTTCATTTACAAATATGTAGATATTTCATTGATTTTTCATGCAAGAGTATCAAAGGTAGTATATCTTTTGAAAGGAAATATCTGTATAAGTTAAAATGTGATATTGATTTCCAGATTCAGCCAATTTAATTACATGTTTTTTAAATTTTAATTTGAATTAAAAAAGTTAAAAAATAGAAAAAGACTTAAAGTTAGTATCAATGTCTACAAAACCATATCTCGAATTTTTAAGAGGCCTTAGTTTAATTTTATGGCTGATTGAAATTTTAATGAAAGTTCAAAAAAATATAATAAATTAAATAAAAAGCTTTAAAATTTGATCTTAACCATCCAGGAGAAATTTGAGATATGGTTTTGTAGTCAATTTATTGCTGTATCAATTCTCATGTAAACTAAATGTTTATTTGGAAATGTTTTGAGCTATTGTTTGTATATACCAAAAAATGTGCTCCATTTAATGACAATTTAAAATGTAATTAACATCTGATTGCTGAATGGCAAAAGCTCTGTTAATGGCTTTTACTTTAAGCAATATGTCTAGGTAAATAAAGTGTAGTTTGCGTGGGACAAAATGATAATTATAGAGTACATGATAAGATATTCAACAAAAAGTGGCATTTTCTGATTTTATTGTTGTTAAGGACTCGAAATACATGACCATTTTTGAGGAATCCAACAGTACAGCCTTGTACGGTACTATTGATTGATGCAATGGTAGATAAAGCATACAGTTTTGGGTTGGTATGGTCATGAAGCACAGATTGGTGCAACAATCAGCACTTGTTCTGGCGTAATCATTAAACAAACACAGCGACAATGAAATGATCAGGTTATATGCTGTTCATGTTCATTTCTCTTCCAAAACAAATGGCAAAACTGTAAAAATGGCTGGGTTTGGTTCCTTACAATATTATACAAAAACATGCTTTATTTTTTGGATATCTTGTTCAGTTTATCCTTCTGCAAAAGGTAGAAATCTATCTTGTCAAAGAAACACAGTACAAAGTCAGATTTTTTTTGAACTTTACAAATCTATATTTCCTAAACTAACACGTTATGCAAAACATATTACACAAATGATTAAACTGTCAAATATTAAAGGAATTATAACCTTTACAGACTTTTTTCTTTACGTAGACAGGTAACTATGACCCACATATTTCACCTAGTGACCTAATTTTGCTTCATGACATACCCTTGGGTGAAGATATATATGTGCGTAAAGTTTCATGAAACTGATATAAAAGCTTTAAAAAGTTATAGCCCAAGCATGGCTTTTCATGGAAAGGTCGCTTTTACCCAAATACTTGACCTAGTATCCTAGTTCTGCATGTTGAAACTATGTCAAATATTAAAAGAATTACAGCCTGGACAGGATTTTACATGTATTGGTTACTGTGACCCAGATACTTGACATGGTTACCTGGTTGGTTACATGACACACTTCTAGATGAAGATACAGGTGCAAGCAAAGTTTCATGAAAGTCAGCCAAATATGAAAAGAATTGATTATGGCCGGCACACAAACTCTTGCTGGATAGGTCACTGTGACCCAGATACGTAATCTAGTGACCCAGCTTTGTTTTATTTTACGCCTTTGGGTTATGTCTGTGAAGTTTTATGAAACTGACTTGAAAAATTGATGAATTATTGGCCAGACTAAATATTTCACAGATTAGTCACTGCGACCCAGATATTTAACCTGATGACCTAGTTTTGTAGCATGAGAAACCCTTGGCTTAGGTGACAAGTTCATATAGAATGTATGATGAAAGAAAGTCCAATATGTAAAGAATTACAGCGTGGAAAGGATTTTACATGGATAAGTAACATTGAACGAGATACTTGACCTAGCAACCTGGTTTGGTATATGACACATATTTAGGTAAAGAAACAAGTGCACACAAGGTTCCATGAATATGAGTCAAATATCATAAGAACGATTATTGCCTGCACACAAAATTATAGCGGATAGGTCTCTGTGACCCGGACATTTTACCTATTGACCTAGTTTTTTTTTTCATGGCATACCCTTGTGTTATGATATGTGTGTGTGTGTGTGTGTGTGTGTGTGTGTGTGTGTGTGTGTGAGTGTGTGTGTGAAGTTTAGTGAAATTGACTTAAAAGCTTAAAGCAGCCTGGATGTGATTTTTCATGGACGGTCATTATGACCCAGATACCTGACCTAATGATCTAGTTTGTTGCATGCCACGTCCAGGAGTCAAGATACAAGTGCATATTAAATTTCGTAAAAAAAGAGGTCAATTAACAATGCAGTTATAGCCCGGACAATGAGTGCAGACGAACGGAGGAAAAAAAAGGAAAAAGTTTACTATATGCCCTCCTGTATAAAGCGGGGCATAATTACAATACACTGTATGTCACCACAATCCCTTTCACTGACAGCTAACTATACAGATCATGCAGTATTCCCAAATATTCTCTTAATGAGCACTGGTGCTGCTAAACTGTAATCCATTGTAGCTTAAGACAGTCAAATGCTAACATTACCAATTTTGAAATAATAAAATATCTAACACAATCTTGTTGCAAATCCCAAAGCTAAATTTTCTTCTCTTTAAAGAACAACAGATCAGTTCTTTTGGTAGAAATACCCAAATATGTGTCTTTGTAAAATAGAAACAAATAACTTGGTTCAGTGTACCATGTATCATATTTAAGGTTGAATTTTCAATAATAATAATAATAATAATAATAATAATAATAATAATAATAATAATAATAATTATAATAATTATAATAATAATAATAATACACATCCCGACCAATATCCATTATATATACTGTTCATAACATTAAACTTGCAACATTTCAATAATACTTAATCATCATAATTTTAATAGTAGATTCAGCCACTCAGTAACTTTGTGCTAAGTATGATGGCTGTCGAAAATAGTACCGTTTGGTGCAAATGGACTTTGTGACCTTCATTTACAAATATGTAGATATTTCATTGATTTTTCATGCAAGAGTATCAAAGGTAGTATATCTTTTGAAAGGAAATATCTGTATAAGTTAAAATGTGATATTGATTTCCAGATTCAGCCAATTAAATTACATGTTTTTTAAATTTTAATTTGAATTAAAAAAGTTTAAAATAGAAAAAGACTTAAAGTGAGTATCAATGTCTACAAAACCATATCTCGAATTTTTAAGAGGCCTTAGTTTAATTTTATGGCTGATTGAAATTTTAATGAAAGTTCAAAAAAATAAAATAAATTAAATAAAAAGCTTTAAAATTTGATCTTAATCATCCAGGAGAAATTTGAGATATGGTTTTGTAGTCAATTTATTGCTGTATCAATTCTCATGTAAACTAAATGTTTATTTGGAAATGTTTTGAGCTATTGTTTGTATATACCAAAAAAGTGCTCCATTTAATGACAATTTAAAATGTAATTAACATCTGATTGCTGAATGGCAAAAGCTCTGTTAATGGCTTTTACTTTAAGCAATATGTCTAGGTAAATAAAATGTAGTTTGCGTTGGACAAAATGATAATTATAGAGTACATGATAAGATATTCAACAAAAAGTGGCATTTTCTGATTTTATTGTTGTTAAGGACTCGAAATACATGACCATTTTTGAGGAATCCAACAGTACAGCCTTGTACGGTACTATTGATTGATGCAATGGTAGATAAAGCATACAGTTTTGGGTTGGTATGGTCATGAAGCACAGATTGGTGCAACAATCAGCACTTGTTCTGGCGTAATCATTAAACAAACACAGCGACAATGAAATGATCAGGTTATATGCTGTTCATGTTCATTTCTCTTCCAAAACAAATGGCAAAACTGTAAAAATGGCTGGGTTTGGTTCCTTACAATATTATACAAAAACATGCTTTATTTTTTGGATATCTTGTTCAGTTTATCCTTCTGCAAAAGGTAGAAATCTATCTTGTCAAAGAAACACAGTACAAAGTCAGATTTTTTTTGAACTTTACAAATCTATATTTCCTAAACTAACACGTTATGCAAAACATATTACACAAATGATTAAACTGTCAAATATTAAAGGAATTATAACCTTTACAGACTTTTTTCTTTACGTAGACAGGTAACTATGACCCACATATTTCACCTAGTGACCTAATTTTGCTTCATGACATACCCTTGGGTGAAGATATATATGTGCGTAAAGTTTCATGAAACTGATATAAAAGCTTTAAAAAGTTATAGCCCAAGCATGGCTTTTCATGGAAAGGTCGCTTTTACCCAAATACTTGACCTAGTATCCTAGTTCTGCATGTTGAAACTATGTCAAATATTAAAAGAATTACAGCCTGGACAGGATTTTACATGTATTGGTTACTGTGACCCAGATACTTGACATGGTTACCTGGTTGGTTACATGACACACTTCTAGATGAAGATACAGGTGCAAGCAAAGTTTCATGAAAGTCAGCCAAATATGAAAAGAATTGATTATGGCCGGCACACAAACTCTTGCTGGATAGGTCACTGTGACCCAGATACGTAATCTAGTGACCCAGCTTTGTTTTATTTTACGCCTTTGGGTTATGTCTGTGAAGTTTTATGAAACTGACTTGAAAAATTGATGAATTATTGGCCAGACTAAATATTTCACAGATTAGTCACTGCGACCCAGATATTTAACCTGATGACCTAGTTTTGTAGCATGAGAAACCCTTGGCATAGGTGACAAGTTCATATAGAATGTATGATGAAAGAAAGTCCAATATGTAAAGAATTACAGCGTGGAAAGGATTTTACATGGATAAGTAACATTGAACGAGATACTTGACCTAGCCACCTGGTTTGGTATATGACACATATTTAGGTAAAGAAACAAGTGCACACAAGGTTCCATGAATATGAGTCAAATATCATAAGAACGATTATTGCCTGCACACAAAATTATAGCGGATAGGTCTCTGTGACCCGGACATTTTACCTATTGACCTAGTTTTTTTTTTCATGGCATACCCTTGTGTTATGATATGTGTGTGTGTGTGTGTGTGTGTGTGTGTGTGTGTGTGTGTGAGTGTGTGTGTGAAGTTTAGTGAAATTGACTTAAAAGCTTAAAGCAGCCTGGATGTGATTTTTCATGGACGGTCATTATGACCCAGATACCTGACCTAATGATCTAGTTTGTTGCATGACACGTCCAGGAGTCAAGATACAAGTGCATATTAAATTTCGTAAAAAAAGAGGTCAATTAACAATGCAGTTATAGCCCGGACAATGAGTGCAGACGAACGGAGGAAAAAAAAGGAAAAAGTTTACTATATGCCCTCCTGTATAAAGCGGGGCATAATTACAATACACTGTATGTCACCACAATCCCTTTCACTGACAGCTAACTATACAGATCATGCAGTATTCCCAAATATTCTCTTAATGAGCACTGGTGCCTCTAAACTGTAATCCATTGTAGCTTAAGACAGTCAAATGCTAACATTACCAATTTTGAAATAATAAAATATCTAACACAATCTTGTTGCAAATCCCAAAGCTAAATTTTCTTCTCTTTAAAAAACAACAGATCAAGTTCTTTTGGTAGAAATACCCAAATATATGTCTTTGTAAAATAGAAACAAATAACTTGGTTCAGCGTACCATGTATCATATTTAAGGTTGAATTTTCAATAATAATAATAATAATAATAATAATAATAATAATAATAATAATAATAATAATAATAATTATAATAATTATAATAATAATAATAATACACATCCCGACCAATATCCATTATATATACTGTTCATAACATTAAACTTGCAACATTTCAATAATACTTAATCATCATAATTTTAATAGTAGATTCAGCCACTCAGTAACTTTGTGCTAAGTATGATGGCTGTCGAAAATAGTACCGTTTGGTGCAAATGGACTTTGTGACCTTCATTTACAAATATGTAGATATTTCATTGATTTTTCATGCAAGAGTATCAAAGGTAGTATATCTTTTGAAAGGAAATATCTGTATAAGTTAAAATGTGATATTGATTTCCAGATTCAGCCAATTAAATTACATGTTTTTTAAATTTTAATTTGAATTAAAAAAGTTTAAAATAGAAAAAGACTTAAAGTGAGTATCAATGTCTACAAAACCATATCTCGAATTTTTAAGAGGCCTTAGTTTAATTTTATGGCTGATTGAAATTTTAATGAAAGTTCAAAAAAATAAAATAAATTAAATAAAAAGCTTTAAAATTTGATCTTAATCATCCAGGAGAAATTTGAGATATGGTTTTGTAGTCAATTTATTGCTGTATCAATTCTCATGTAAACTAAATGTTTATTTGGAAATGTTTTGAGCTATTGTTTGTATATACCAAAAAAGTGCTCCATTTAATGACAATTTAAAATGTAATTAACATCTGATTGCTGAATGGCAAAAGCTCTGTTAATGGCTTTTACTTTAAGCAATATGTCTAGGTAAATAAAATGTAGTTTGCGTTGGACAAAATGATAATTATAGAGTACATGATAAGATATTCAACAAAAAGTGGCATTTTCTGATTTTATTGTTGTTAAGGACTCGAAATACATGACCATTTTTGAGGAATCCAACAGTACAGCCTTGTACGGTACTATTGATTGATGCAATGGTAGATAAAGCATACAGTTTTGGGTTGGTATGGTCATGAAGCACAGATTGGTGCAACAATCAGCACTTGTTCTGGCGTAATCATTAAACAAACACAGCGACAATGAAATGATCAGGTTATATGCTGTTCATGTTCATTTCTCTTCCAAAACAAATGGCAAAACTGTAAAAATGGCTGGGTTTGGTTCCTTACAATATTATACAAAAACATGCTTTATTTTTTGGATATCTTGTTCAGTTTATCCTTCTGCAAAAGGTAGAAATCTATCTTGTCAAAGAAACACAGTACAAAGTCAGATTTTTTTTGAACTTTACAAATCTATATTTCCTAAACTAACACGTTATGCAAAACATATTACACAAATGATTAAACTGTCAAATATTAAAGGAATTATAACCTTTACAGACTTTTTTCTTTACGTAGACAGGTAACTATGACCCACATATTTCACCTAGTGACCTAATTTTGCTTCATGACATACCCTTGGGTGAAGATATATATGTGCGTAAAGTTTCATGAAACTGATATAAAAGCTTTAAAAAGTTATAGCCCAAGCATGGCTTTTCATGGAAAGGTCGCTTTTACCCAAATACTTGACCTAGTATCCTAGTTCTGCATGTTGAAACTATGTCAAATATTAAAAGAATTACAGCCTGGACAGGATTTTACATGTATTGGTTACTGTGACCCAGATACTTGACATGGTTACCTGGTTGGTTACATGACACACTTCTAGATGAAGATACAGGTGCAAGCAAAGTTTCATGAAAGTCAGCCAAATATGAAAAGAATTGATTATGGCCGGCACACAAACTCTTGCTGGATAGGTCACTGTGACCCAGATACGTAATCTAGTGACCCAGCTTTGTTTTATTTTACGCCTTTGGGTTATGTCTGTGAAGTTTTATGAAACTGACTTGAAAAATTGATGAATTATTGGCCAGACTAAATATTTCACAGATTAGTCACTGCGACCCAGATATTTAACCTGATGACCTAGTTTTGTAGCATGAGAAACCCTTGGCTTAGGTGACAAGTTCATATAGAATGTATGATGAAAGAAAGTCCAATATGTAAAGAATTACAGCGTGGAAAGGATTTTACATGGATAAGTAACATTGAACGAGATACTTGACCTAGCCACCTGGTTTGGTATATGACACATATTTAGGTAAAGAAACAAGTGCACACAAGGTTCCATGAATATGAGTCAAATATCATAAGAACGATTATTGCCTGCACACAAAATTATAGCGGATAGGTCTCTGTGACCCGGACATTTTACCTATTGACCTAGTTTTTTTTTTCATGGCATACCCTTGTGTTATGATATGTGTGTGTGTGTGTGTGTGTGTGTGTGTGTGTGTGTGTGAGTGTGTGTGTGAAGTTTAGTGAAATTGATTTAAAAGCTTAAAGCAGCCTGGATGTGATTTTTCATGGACGGTCATTATGACCCAGATACCTGACCTAATGATCTAGTTTGTTGCATGACACGTCCAGGAGTCAAGATACAAGTGCATATTAAATTTCGTAAAAAAAGAGGTCAATTAACAATGCAGTTATAGCCCGGACAATGAGTGCAGACGAACGGAGGAAAAAAAAGGAAAAAGTTTACTATATGCCCTCCTGTATAAAGCGGGGCATAATTACAATACACTGTATGTCACCACAATCCCTTTCACTGACAGCTAACTATACAGATCATGCAGTATTCCCAAATATTCTCTTAATGAGCACTGGTGCTGCTAAACTGTAATCCATTATAGCTTAAGACAGTCAAATGCTAACATTACCAATTTTGAAATAATAAAATATCTAACACAATCTTGTTGCAAATCCCAAAGCTAAATTTTCTTCTCTTTAAAAAACAACAGATCAAGTTCTTTTGGTAGAAATACCCAAATATATGTCTTTGTAAAATAGAAACAAATAACTTGGTTCAGTGTACCATGTATCATATTTAAGGTTGAATTTTCAATAATAATAATAATAATAATAATAATAATAATAATAATAATAATAATAATAATAATAATAATAATAATAATAATAATAATAATAATAATAATAATACACATCCCGACCAATATCCATTATATATACTGTTCATAACATTAAACTTGCAACATTTCAATAATACTTAATCATCATAATTTTAATAGTAGATTCAGCCACTCAGTAACTTTGTGCTAAGTATGATGGCTGTCGAAAATAGTACCGTTTGGTGCAAATGGACTTTGTGACCTTCATTTACAAATATGTAGATATTTCATTGATTTTTCATGCAAGAGTATCAAAGGTAGTATATCTTTTGAAAGGAAATATCTGTATAAGTTAAAATGTGATATTGATTTCCAGATTCAGCCAATTAAATTACATGTTTTTTAAATTTTAATTTGAATTAAAAAAGTTTAAAATAGAAAAAGACTTAAAGTTAGTATCAATGTCTACAAAACCATATCTCGAATTTTTAAGAGGCCTTAGTTTAATTTTATGGCTGATTGAAATTTTAATGAAAGTTCAAAAAAATAAAATAAATTAAATAAAAAGCTTTAAAATTTGATCTTAATCATCCAGGAGAAATTTGAGATATGGTTTTGTAGTCAATTTATTGCTGTATCAATTCTCATGTAAACTAAATGTTTATTTGGAAATGTTTTGAGCTATTGTTTGTATATACCAAAAAAGTGCTCCATTTAATGACAATTTAAAATGTAATTAACATCTGATTGCTGAATGGCAAAAGCTCTGTTAATGGCTTTTACTTTAAGCAATATGTCTAGGTAAATAAAATGTAGTTTGCGTTGGACAAAATGATAATTATAGAGTACATGATAAGATATTCAACAAAAAGTGGCATTTTCTGATTTTATTGTTGTTAAGGACTCGAAATACATGACCATTTTTGAGGAATCCAACAGTACAGCCTTGTACGGTACTATTGATTGATGCAATGGTAGATAAAGCATACAGTTTTGGGTTGGTATGGTCATGAAGCACAGATTGGTGCAACAATCAGCACTTGTTCTGGCGTAATCATTAAACAAACACAGCGACAATGAAATGATCAGGTTATATGCTGTTCATGTTCATTTCTCTTCCAAAACAAATGGCAAAACTGTAAAAATGGCTGGGTTTGGTTCCTTACAATATTATACAAAAACATGCTTTATTTTTTGGATATCTTGTTCAGTTTATCCTTCTGCAAAAGGTAGAAATCTATCTTGTCAAAGAAACACAGTACAAAGTCAGATTTTTTTTGAACTTTACAAATCTATATTTCCTAAACTAACACGTTATGCAAAACATATTACACAAATGATTAAACTGTCAAATATTAAAGGAATTATAACCTTTACAGACTTTTTTCTTTACGTAGACAGGTAACTATGACCCACATATTTCACCTAGTGACCTAATTTTGCTTCATGACATACCCTTGGGTGAAGATATATATGTGCGTAAAGTTTCATGAAACTGATATAAAAGCTTTAAAAAGTTATAGCCCAAGCATGGCTTTTCATGGAAAGGTCGCTTTTACCCAAATACTTGACCTAGTATCCTAGTTCTGCATGTTGAAACTATGTCAAATATTAAAAGAATTACAGCCTGGACAGGATTTTACATGTATTGGTTACTGTGACCCAGATACTTGACATGGTTACCTGGTTGGTTACATGACACACTTCTAGATGAAGATACAGGTGCAAGCAAAGTTTCATGAAAGTCAGCCAAATATGAAAAGAATTGATTATGGCCGGCACACAAACTCTTGCTGGATAGGTCACTGTGACCCAGATACGTAATCTAGTGACCCAGCTTTGTTTTATTTTACGCCTTTGGGTTATGTCTGTGAAGTTTTATGAAACTGACTTGAAAAATTGATGAATTATTGGCCAGACTAAATATTTCACAGATTAGTCACTGCGACCCAGATATTTAACCTGATGACCTAGTTTTGTAGCATGAGAAACCCTTGGCTTAGGTGACAAGTTCATATAGAATGTATGATGAAAGAAAGTCCAATATGTAAAGAATTACAGCGTGGAAAGGATTTTACATGGATAAGTAACATTGAACGAGATACTTGACCTAGCCACCTGGTTTGGTATATGACACATATTTAGGTAAAGAAACAAGTGCACACAAGGTTCCATGAATATGAGTCAAATATCATAAGAACGATTATTGCCTGCACACAAAATTATAGCGGATAGGTCTCTGTGACCCGGACATTTTACCTATTGACCTAGTTTTTTTTTTCATGGCATACCCTTGTGTTATGATATGTGTGTGTGTGTGTGTGTGTGTGTGTGTGTGTGTGTGTGTGAGTGTGTGTGTGAAGTTTAGTGAAATTGATTTAAAAGCTTAAAGCAGCCTGGATGTGATTTTTCATGGACGGTCATTATGACCCAGATACCTGACCTAATGATCTAGTTTGTTGCATGACACGTCCAGGAGTCAAGATACAAGTGCATATTAAATTTCGTAAAAAAAGAGGTCAATTAACAATGCAGTTATAGCCCGGACAATGAGTGCAGACGAACGGAGGAAAAAAAAGGAAAAAGTTTACTATATGCCCTCCTGTATAAAGCGGGGCATAATTACAATACACTGTATGTCACCACAATCCCTTTCACTGACAGCTAACTATACAGATCATGCAGTATTCCCAAATATTCTCTTAATGAGCACTGGTGCTGCTAAACTGTAATCCATTATAGCTTAAGACAGTCAAATGCTAACATTACCAATTTTGAAATAATAAAATATCTAACACAATCTTGTTGCAAATCCCAAAGCTAAATTTTCTTCTCTTTAAAAAACAACAGATCAAGTTCTTTTGGTAGAAATACCCAAATATATGTCTTTGTAAAATAGAAACAAATAACTTGGTTCAGTGTACCATGTATCATATTTAAGGTTGAATTTTCAATAATAATAATAATAATAATAATAATAATAATAATAATAATAATAATAATAATAATAATAATAATAATAATAATAATAATAATAATAATAATAATAATAATAATAATAATAATAATAATACACATCCCGACCAATATCCATTATATATACTGTTCATAACATTAAACTTGCAACATTTCAATAATACTTAATCATCATAATTTTAATAGTAGATTCAGCCACTCAGTAACTTTGTGCTAAGTATGATGGCTGTCGAAAATAGTACCGTTTGGTGCAAATGGACTTTGTGACCTTCATTTACAAATATGTAGATATTTCATTGATTTTTCATGCAAGAGTATCAAAGGTAGTATATCTTTTGAAAGGAAATATCTGTATAAGTTAAAATGTGATATTGATTTCCAGATTCAGCCAATTAAATTACATGTTTTTTAAATTTTAATTTGAATTAAAAAAGTTTAAAATAGAAAAAGACTTAAAGTTAGTATCAATGTCTACAAAACCATATCTCGAATTTTTAAGAGGCCTTAGTTTAATTTTATGGCTGATTGAAATTTTAATGAAAGTTCAAAAAAATAAAATAAATTAAATAAAAAGCTTTAAAATTTGATCTTAATCATCCAGGAGAAATTTGAGATATGGTTTTGTAGTCAATTTATTGCTGTATCAATTCTCATGTAAACTAAATGTTTATTTGGAAATGTTTTGAGCTATTGTTTGTATATACCAAAAAAGTGCTCCATTTAATGACAATTTAAAATGTAATTAACATCTGATTGCTGAATGGCAAAAGCTCTGTTAATGGCTTTTACTTTAAGCAATATGTCTAGGTAAATAAAATGTAGTTTGCGTTGGACAAAATGATAATTATAGAGTACATGATAAGATATTCAACAAAAAGTGGCATTTTCTGATTTTATTGTTGTTAAGGACTCGAAATACATGACCATTTTTGAGGAATCCAACAGTACAGCCTTGTACGGTACTATTGATTGATGCAATGGTAGATAAAGCATACAGTTTTGGGTTGGTATGGTCATGAAGCACAGATTGGTGCAACAATCAGCACTTGTTCTGGCGTAATCATTAAACAAACACAGCGACAATGAAATGATCAGGTTATATGCTGTTCATGTTCATTTCTCTTCCAAAACAAATGGCAAAACTGTAAAAATGGCTGGGTTTGGTTCCTTACAATATTATACAAAAACATGCTTTATTTTTTGGATATCTTGTTCAGTTTATCCTTCTGCAAAAGGTAGAAATCTATCTTGTCAAAGAAACACAGTACAAAGTCAGATTTTTTTTGAACTTTACAAATCTATATTTCCTAAACTAACACGTTATGCAAAACATATTACACAAATGATTAAACTGTCAAATATTAAAGGAATTATAACCTTTACAGACTTTTTTCTTTACGTAGACAGGTAACTATGACCCACATATTTCACCTAGTGACCTAATTTTGCTTCATGACATACCCTTGGGTGAAGATATATATGTGCGTAAAGTTTCATGAAACTGATATAAAAGCTTTAAAAAGTTATAGCCCAAGCATGGCTTTTCATGGAAAGGTCGCTTTTACCCAAATACTTGACCTAGTATCCTAGTTCTGCATGTTGAAACTATGTCAAATATTAAAAGAATTACAGCCTGGACAGGATTTTACATGTATTGGTTACTGTGACCCAGATACTTGACATGGTTACCTGGTTGGTTACATGACACACTTCTAGATGAAGATACAGGTGCAAGCAAAGTTTCATGAAAGTCAGCCAAATATGAAAAGAATTGATTATGGCCGGCACACAAACTCTTGCTGGATAGGTCACTGTGACCCAGATACGTAATCTAGTGACCCAGCTTTGTTTTATTTTACGCCTTTGGGTTATGTCTGTGAAGTTTTATGAAACTGACTTGAAAAATTGATGAATTATTGGCCAGACTAAATATTTCACAGATTAGTCACTGCGACCCAGATATTTAACCTGATGACCTAGTTTTGTAGCATGAGAAACCCTTGGCTTAGGTGACAAGTTCATATAGAATGTATGATGAAAGAAAGTCCAATATGTAAAGAATTACAGCGTGGAAAGGATTTTACATGGATAAGTAACATTGAACGAGATACTTGACCTAGCCACCTGGTTTGGTATATGACACATATTTAGGTAAAGAAACAAGTGCACACAAGGTTCCATGAATATGAGTCAAATATCATAAGAACGATTATTGCCTGCACACAAAATTATAGCGGATAGGTCTCTGTGACCCGGACATTTTACCTATTGACCTAGTTTTTTTTTTCATGGCATACCCTTGTGTTATGATATGTGTGTGTGTGTGTGTGTGTGTGTGAGTGTGTGTGTGAAGTTTAGTGAAATTGATTTAAAAGCTTAAAGCAGCCTGGATGTGATTTTTCATGGACGGTCATTATGACCCAGATACCTGACCTAATGATCTAGTTTGTTGCATGACACGTCCAGGAGTCAAGATACAAGTGCATATTAAATTTCGTAAAAAAAGAGGTCAATTAACAATGCAGTTATAGCCCGGACAATGAGTGCAGACGAACGGAGGAAAAAAAAGGAAAAAGTTTACTATATGCCCTCCTGTATAAAGCGGGGCATAATTACAATACACTGTATGTCACCACAATCCCTTTCACTGACAGCTAACTATACAGATCATGCAGTATTCCCAAATATTCTCTTAATGAGCACTGGTGCTGCTAAACTGTAATCCATTATAGCTTAAGACAGTCAAATGCTAACATTACCAATTTTGAAATAATAAAATATCTAACACAATCTTGTTGCAAATCCCAAAGCTAAATTTTCTTCTCTTTAAAAAACAACAGATCAAGTTCTTTTGGTAGAAATACCCAAATATATGTCTTTGTAAAATAGAAACAAATAACTTGGTTCAGTGTACCATGTATCATATTTAAGGTTGAATTTTCAATAATAATAATAATAATAATAATAATAATAATAATAATAATAATAATAATAATAATAATAATAATAATAATAATAATAATAATAATAATAATAATAATAATACACATCCCGACCAATATCCATTATATATACTGTTCATAACATTAAACTTGCAACATTTCAATAATACTTAATCATCATAATTTTAATAGTAGATTCAGCCACTCAGTAACTTTGTGCTAAGTATGATGGCTGTCGAAAATAGTACCGTTTGGTGCAAATGGACTTTGTGACCTTCATTTACAAATATGTAGATATTTCATTGATTTTTCATGCAAGAGTATCAAAGGTAGTATATCTTTTGAAAGGAAATATCTGTATAAGTTAAAATGTGATATTGATTTCCAGATTCAGCCAATTTAATTACATGTTTTTTAAATTTTAATTTGAATTAAAAAAGTTAAAAAATAGAAAAAGACTTAAAGTGAGTATCAATGTCTACAAAACCATATCTCGAATTTTTAAGAGGCCTTAGTTTAATTTTATGGCTGATTGAAATTTTAATGAAAGTTCAAAAAAATAAAATAAATTAAATAAAAAGCTTTAAAATTTGATCTTAATCATCCAGGAGAAATTTGAGATATGGTTTTGTAGTCAATTTATTGCTGTATCAATTCTCATGTAAACTAAATGTTTATTTGGAAATGTTTTGAGCTATTGTTTGTATATACCAAAAAATGTGCTCCATTTAATGACAATTTAAAATGTAATTAACATCTGATTGCTGAATGGCAAAAGCTCTGTTAATGGCTTTTACTTTAAGCAATATGTCTAGGTAAATAAAATGTAGTTTGCGTGGGACAAAATGATAATTATAGAGTACATGATAAGATATTCAACAAAAAGTGGCATTTTCTGATTTTATTGTTGTTAAGGACTCGAAATACATGACCATTTTTGAGGAATCCAACAGTACAGCCCTGTACGGTACTATTTATTGATGCAATGGTAGATAAAGCATACAGTTTTGGGTTGGTATGGTCATGAAGCACAGATTGGTGCAACAATCAGCACTTGTTCTGGCGTAATCATTAAACAAACACAGCGACAATGAAATGACCAGGTTTTATGCTGCTCATGTTCATTTCTCTTCCAAAACAAATGGCAAAACTGTAAAAATGGCTGGGTTTGGTTCCTTACAATATTATACAAAAACATGCTTTATTTTTTGGATATCTTGTTCAGTTTATCCTTCTGCAAAAGGTAAAAATCTACCGTGTCAAAGAAAAACAGTACAAAGTAAGATTTTTTTTTAACTTTGCAAATCTATATGTCCTAAACTAACACGTTATGCAAAACATATTACCCGAAATGATCATCCCCCCCCCCAAAAAAAAAAAAAACAATCGCACTCTGCGGTCAGATTTGGGTCCAACTGGAATCATCGCATCGGACCCCATGATGGAACTTAGTGATCCTCAAAAAGTATTATTTATTATCATGGATAATATTATAACACTAAAAACACTATAATATATTTGTCGAACATACCTGTCCAAAAACACCATAACGGACTGTGTATTTTTACAAAATAAAAAAACTGTGTTTGGTTCTTTTTTGGAGGGGGTTCACCAACGTATGCATAACCTGTTGATTTATACAAGGCTGTTCTACCCTTACTCCGGTTGTGTTCAATAATTTGCTAGTTTCTTTCTCCTCTCTCCCTCTTTAATTTTATATTTTAGAACATACATATTTTACAGCCAATGATGATAGAAAAACTCCATAATGGTTCATGATTCATAATCAAACAGTTTTTAGTGTGTGAAAAATGGACAATTTTGTTTTACTTACCCAGGCCGTAAATAAGCGATACAAGTTATATATATATATATATATATATATATATATATATATATATATATATATATATATATATATATATATATATATATATATATACATACAAACATATATATATATATATATGAGTGTGTGTGAGTGTGTGTGTGTGAGTGTGTGTGTATGTATACATTCATTTACCATCTATTGGAAACTCTGACACTGGTGTCACTGTGTACAAAATGAAGCTTAATCCGACTAGTATTGAGCAAAACAACATTTCGATCATGACACTTCTAAGATGCTTCACACTTTATATAACACGCGTGTTATACAAGATCAATATTGCTTTCTCAACACAAAGTTTCATTTGCTGTAAAAGAAAGAGTTCATAAAGTCTGCCATTCATTGAAAATGATATAACAAATGGTTGAAAATAAAAAAAAAGACGTAATATACAGAAATGCAACAGTACCAAAGCATGCCTACAAGAAGGGGTTAAGTGAGTCACGGGCGGTCAAAAAGATGGTTAATGGTTTTACATTTGCAGACTCTGCCAACGAGGCTTGTACAGAAACTCATACACAGTATGATGAGGAGGTGTGAACGATCAGTCTGAATTTTACGTGATTACACGCAATTGTGACAAGCGTTAAAAATCAACAGCTAATATGTAAAAATCGGAAAAAAGTGACATGAATAAGCCTAACAATCAGGGAATATGCATAATGAGGTAGGTCTTTATATTCCACAAAAAATTAGATAAACTATAGGCAATTTCAATTTATAAACAATAAAACCAGTCATGATATTTGTGTTTATTGTCTGTTTTTAAACGGTAAACCACACAATATTACCAAATCTAGTTTTGTAAGGTTTCAATTTCGTCCCTGTCATATATGCATGCTAAATACATCTGAGCGGGAAAAAAATTGTCCCTAATTTGTCCATTGGGTCCATGCGGTCATTCATGTCCATGCGGTCATTCATGTATTTGAAGTACATTAAAATTGTCACATACAATTACGACAATAATTGCTTCAAATTCAAATGATCCATCACAATCTTACAAAAAAACGCGGCGCACTGCAGTTACGCCGAACGCGTGTGACTCCCAATTCCAAATTCCATAGATCTTCTCATTACTGACCTATACACAAACAATAATAATAACAATAACAAGCAATTAATAACTTGGGGGTATGTGTGTGTACAAGACACAACATAACCATATCAATTGCTTTAAATATGCATGTGATATCCAACACATACACCAATGAAAAAAAGAAGTTGTATGGTTATATATATACGAATAAAATATGAAATGCACTCTGAGAACACAAGGGTTACCATATTTAGGTTGAACAATTGTGTGTCGTGGCATCCGCACCAAGGACAACAGGTTTAGTGTCCGTTATACTAATATAAAAAAGATTATATACGAATGGGGGGGGGGGGGTGTTAAATGCCATGAAGTGTATCTGGTAATGTCAAGATAGTTGTGACTTACCATTGCACAATCAAATAATATAATGTATGTGCGATTTGGCAAGAAGAGATGAGCAGGCAAATATGCATGTGGACAGACTTTTCTTTCTTTCTTTCTTTCTTTTTTGGGGGGGGGGAACAAAACTGCGTTCACAAAAATGTGCTTCTGTTACGCAGAAGAACAACTTGTTTAATTTTATGTTATGGCTGTGTAACATGAGGATACAAACAAAGGCACTGCAGGTGTCTCTCACTTTTTTTTTTTTTTTCATGACCAAAGTTAAAAAAACAGATCGGAAATCGTAGTCCTATACTTCTGCCACCTCGCACATAAGACTTAATTGACACAATGCACTTTGTCTATCATAATTGGGTACATTTTAAATTATATGTGCATGTATAACCTATAATCAACAAAGATGTGCTTCCATTTTGACAACATAAAGAATAACCATATTCATACATGTCAATTACAGTTTGCTGCACAGAAGTTCTTCTCTTGTCAGCCTCCTGTGAATATATATAATAGTGATTTCACAATCGTATAATGCGTTAAACAAATGAAAATAGTCACAAATACTGCATTTCAGAATCTCATATATGGTATATGAAATATAAACATGCCTGACATTAAAATGTCTCGTATCCTTTCCTGAATAAATGAAAACCTTTATTCAAAATTATTCAAAGGATAACAGTTAACAGGAGAAACAATGATAGCTAAAGATTATTTGTGTTAAATCAACATGTGAAATCACAAAAATGACAAAGGCGTTCACAGTCTTGCCTTTTATGTCATTAATAGTTATCAAAGATTATTGCTAACTTAGTCTAATATATGCGTTTATACAAGACCCACGTACTAATAAAAATGTAAACACTTAGAAAACTTCCCACTTTTTGCACTTGTTTCCAGCTGAGAATAGTTTTTGGTGCCTGGGCCAAATCAAGAACTTTGGATGACCAGGGAAACAATGGCAACGTAAATATGCGTTTTTTTCCTAGTAAACCAGGCCAGACATCGGACTTTCATTGGTATCAGTTTCGTCTGAAGTTACATTGTTTGGGTTCGTACCGGTCACTGGTAATTCTTCAAGTGACGTTTGTGTGCCTGTCTCAGCTGAGGGTTCAGTTTGAGGTTCAGTGTCATGAGCATACGTGACAGGTTTGTGTTCAGGAGACGCCTTCAGCTCTATTGTTTCAGAATTTATGTTCGTATCAATTTCGTCTGCTTCAGATAAGGCAGACATAACAAATGCCCTGGGTGGCTTTTTGGGGGGACCTTGTTCGTCTAACATGGCCAACTGTGTCCGTACAAGTCGCAATTTATAGAAATTAAATACTGCAAGTGCCAAAACAGCTATGGTAAAAATAATGTTAAAACTGGGCAAACCAAGCAACACAGGGGCTGAGTAAGACTGTCTGACATAATGTAATCTATAGGAAAGTTCATCTGCTGCTGACACATAAGCGTCCATGTTTTTCTTAGCCAAGTGAGCAGTTTTGTTTAAATCAACTTGGAGAATTTTATCTTCTTCAACTACTTGTTGCCAATCGTGTTTGTATGCATTAAACTGAATTGATGGAAGTGTTAACGGCTTTGGGAGAGTAAGACTGCCACTTATATTGAAAATAGACTTGTAATCAACGACATGTTGAGCATACATCAGGTTCACTGGGTACAGAAAAGTTATTTGTTCAGACTTTTGACATTCATTTAAAGTTGCTGGGTAAAATGAAACTGCTGATCGAACATTGCAAGCACAAGGCAACTTTAAAATACAAAATTGACATGATGTTAATTTTACAGGAGGTTTTAATGCACATGTCTTTATCAAAAACGGATCTCTGCTGTTTACAAGCACCCGACCTTGTCCCAAATCAGAAAATGTATAAGTCTGTATTTCTCTGGCTGGTATCAAATGGCTTGGACACTTTGTTTTGATATATTCTGGTTCATCATGAAATAAAGCTGAAGCACAGGAAGCTTTTGTACGGTCATTCATGGCAAAGACTCTAGGACATATTTGAACTTGTTTTCCATAACATAGTTCCAATGATGCTCTATTTGTTTCTACATAAAACAATTTACTGCTGGTTATTCCAATATATTCTGAAAAACCGGTAATTTTAGTCACCTGTGTCGTGTGGTTTGTTACAGTTGGAACTGGCAAAGCAGTAACGTGATAAAAATGAATCAATGTGTCAGTTGTTGTGATAGGGATTTTTATTTTAATGTACAATTGATTTCTTGTCCTGGCAAATATTACATTTGGAACAGTATAATAGTAACTGACATCTGTTTGTGCAATACGGAAAGTTGGATAACTGTTTATGAGTGTTGAGTGTAATTTATTCAGAAATATTTTCAATTTATGTGGGGGAACATAATATATTGGCAGATATCCTTCCAACAAAGTTTGAATGGCTTGCACTCTCATTTCAGAATCTCGTAGTAATCCCTCTACCACATGAACTTCTTGTACGCTATAGGCATTCAAAAGATTGATAGCTATTTTGGTCTTTTGTATTTCAAGTGCTTGATGTCTCACTGTGACAGAAAGCTGCTGCACTGTTTGTTGCCATTGACTTAAGGTATCAATTGTACTATTTAACAGGTTTCTTATTGAGTTCTGCTGCACGTCTTAAATTTGTAATTCTCCGATTTACTGTTTGTTCATATGATTGCATTTTCTCCAAGGTGATTTTAAGATGTTCAACTTCCTCATTTTTTGTTGACTCAATTTCATCAATTTGTCTTTGTAACATTTCAATATCAGACATTGTTGCAGTACCAAAGAGTGACTTAGACAAACTTCCAATAAGATTTATTACACCACGTTTTGTTCTTTTAGTAGCTGGTTGTGAGTAAAGTGGTATCAAGGTCTGAATTTTCTTGTGGTTTTCAACAAGTTCACTTAAAATTTCCCTCCGGTAAGCATTGTAGGTTTGGAAAGATGCTTTGTACATCGTACACATTGATTTTAAGTTTCCAGGCAAGATTTGGTCTGATTGCTTGTCTCCACTACATAACCTGCCAGATTTATCTATATGTATTTTCTTTGGAAATGGCAAAGCAAATGTATGCGACCATGTTGTGGCAGAATTCTCAATTGTCTTATACCTTTCAAACATTATGCCGTAATTATTTCTCACCACTATGGGTGGGAAAGTCTCTCTCTGTGGCTGCTGTGGGCTGTCTGCCTGAACTGGACCCATGATGCACAGCAGTGTAAACACAATGAATATCTTCACTGCTGGAAACAAAAGAGCAGAAGCTTGAACCGTTTTTTTCTCTCTCTCTCTTTAGTCCTGTCTTATAAACTTTAATTCTCTACTGTTTTTCATTTGTACTTAGTCTTCAATTTTGCAAATTTACCTGGGTTGTCTTTCAAGTACTGTTTGGTATATTCATTCAAATTTGATGCAGGTTCCCATGTATTATCACTGTCTGGGTACCCTTTCCATTTGATTAAATATCCTCGTTTCCCCTTTCTTTTTCTGGCTTTTACTATTTTCTCAACTTCATAATATTTCTCTGTTTCATTTTCCTCACTGCTAGCTGTATCAGACTCAGAAATGTTATCTTCAACACTTTCTACATCAGTTGCTTGATCATTATCAGCCTGAGCATTTTGGGAGTTCTGAGGCTCACTACCTTCATCTTCAGAATGTGATACGTCAAAACTATCCTGAGGAAAATCATTTTCACCAAGAAGGTTGTCAGTTTCAGTAACAGGTATCTCTTCTATTTCTAAGGTGTCTGGTGGTCTGATGTCTCTGTGATAGCCTAGTTTAACCCTATTTACATGAACCCTAGTTGGAATATGTTTATTGTCACTGGCCCTGATGAGTTTTACATGCACTGGTGAGGGCTTTTCACTGACAATAAAGGGTCCATGCCATTTGTGGAGAAGTTTCTTTGACAAACGCACTTTTGCTGCTGGTGTATGAACAAAAACATAATCACCAACTTTGATGTTAACTTCAGTGCTCGTCTTGTCATAGTGATCTTTCATTCTGGCCTGTGCTAACTGTAAATTTTCTCTGGCCACTTCTTGAAAGTGATGTACTCTGGTAGCAATTGAGTTAAAGTGGTCCCGGACACTGTCACTCTCAAACTGTGTGGGGCGCAACATTATATCAGTTGGCAAATTTGGCTGTCTCCCATATAGTAACAAAAATGGAGAGTACAAGGTAGACTCAGTTCCTGGGGAAACATTGTATGCAAATGTCACAGCTGGGATAAATATGTCCCAATCCTTTTGGTTTGTAGCAGTGTAAAAACTTAACATTTGGATTAGAGTTCCATTGAACCTTTCAACTAAACCATCTGTTTGTGGTCTATATGCAGTTGTATTAACTTTCTTAATATCAAAAAAGTTACACAGTTCTTGAACAACTTTTGCCAAAAATGACAGTCCTAAATCTGAAAGTAAAGCTCTTGGAGCTGAATGTCTGCAAATAATTTCATCAAATAGAACTCTGGCTACTGTTTCTGCCTTGATGTCTGGAACTGCAATGGCTTCAACATATCTGGTCAAATAGTCTGACAAGACAAGAATGTAACGATTTCCTCTGCTGGTTACTGTAAGTGGACCCACAGCATCAATAGCACACCTGTCAAAGGGACCTTCAACTGGAATGGGAATAAGGGGAGCCTTATTTGCTTTGATAGGCCTCTTTCTTGTCTGGCAAGAATGGCAAGATTGGACATACTTTTTAATTCTTGCAGCCATTCCCCACCAATAATATCTTTGCCTGATGTTTTGATAAGTCCTAGCTATACCTAAGTGTCCTGCAGTAACCTCATCATGAAAGGCAGCTAAAACTTCAGGTACTAATTTTTCAGGTATGACAGTTTGCTGGACTAATCTGTCCTTTTTTAACCCTTTTCCTGGTGGATAATCTAGATGGTACAAAACATCTTCTATCAGTATGTAGTCCCCTATTTCTTTTAGCAGGTGCCTAGCTTTAGCTCCATCCTCAGGAAGCACCCTATTTTGTAGGTATTTGATAATTGGGGCACAGAATGGATCTTTTCTTTGCAGGTCTTTCAATTCATTAAACAGCAAAGGCTGTGTTGTGACAGGCCTGTCATTGTCCTCTTCCAATGCAAACATTTCAGGACATATAATTTGTTCTTCTTCATCAATTTCTTCATGACTTATTCTGCTTATTGGGTCAACATTACTGTGGATTCTACCTGGTTTGTGAGTCACAGTGTATTTATATTCTTGCACTGCCATTAACCATCTGGCCAGTCTACCTTGTGGCTCTTTCTGGTTTAGAAGCCATTTCAATGCCAGGTGATCTGTGATTAGCTCAAACTCTCTTCCCCTAAGATAAGGAGCACAATGATGGAATGCCAATATTACTGCCAACAATTCTTTTTCAGTTGTACTGTAATTCTTTTGATGTTTATTCAAGGACTTTCCTCCATATGAAATAACCCTTTCCTGTCCATCTATGGATTGTGAAAGGATCATACCTATGCTGTTTGCACTTGCATCTGTATATACCAAGAATCTCTTGCTGAAATCAGGATATGCCAAGACAGGTGGTGTGATTAATTTTGATTTTAAGATGTCAAATGCTTTTTGACACTCTTCTGTCCATTCAAAAGGTGTTTGCTTTTTGAGCAGAGCAAACAGGGGACTTGCAATTTTTGCATATCCTTCACAGAATCGTCTGTAATACCCAAATAACCCCAAAGCTTGTCTTAGAGTTTTTACATTATGTGGCACAGGGTAGTTTTGTATGACTTGTATCTTACCAGGATCAGGTTTTAACCCTTCTTTTGAGATTATGTGACCAAGGTACTTAACTTCATTCTGCAGAAAGCAACACTTTGATGGTTTGAGTTTGATATCTGCTGACCTTAAGCAATCAAATACCTGTCTCAAATTATGCAAATGACCTGTAAAATCGCGGGAATACACTATAATATCGTCCATGTACACTAGGGCAATAAAATAGTTTAACCCTCTGAGCACATTGTCCATTAATCTCTGAAAAACACTTGGAGAATTTGTGAGACCCTGAGGCATGACTTCAAATTCATAGAGACCTGAATGAGTTACAAATGCTGTTTTCTCAATGCTAGAGGCTTCCATAGGGCACTGGAAGAACCCGCTGCGGGCATCGCAGACCGAAAACAGGGTAGGGTGATTAACCCCTAAGCTGTCAAGGGTGTCATCAATCCTAGGGAGGGTATAAGCATCAATTTTGGTAATACTGTTCAGTTTCCTATAGTCAACACAGAACCTTTTGCTGCCATCAGGTTTGGTGACTAAAACTATTGGTGAAGCATAATTTGAGTTGCTTGGCCTAATTATTTTAGCATCCAACATTTCTTTAATTTGCTTATCAATTTCTTCCCTCTGTTCAGGATTGGCCCTATATGGTCTTGCTCTAAAAGGCATGTGTCCCTCCTTAAGCTCTATTTTGTGCTCAATCAAATGTGTCCTACCCAGCTCAGCTGTTGTGTTGGCAAAAATGTCACTGTATTCAGACAGCAACTGTATAAACTGTTTCTTTTCATCTTCAGAAATGTCACATTTGCTCAAGTCAATATCCCTCAGTTTATCAGGCAACTTACTGCTATCAGTTACAATGTTTGGGGATGTGTGACCTCCCTGACCACAATTTGTAGACTCGGTGTCAATAACACTTATATGCACTTGTTCTGGTGACTGGAAAATTTCCAAACAACCCACTCTTGTGTTTTTTCTCAACTGAAATGGAGCATCCTGTGTGTTCATAACCTGAACTATGATTTTATTCCCTGGCAAAACTTTGCTCACTGAATAAGCCAGTGGTACACCCAACCTACATAACTGCTTTGACCCACTGAACATTCCAGATACACCATGTGGCATTGTACCTTGTGTTCTCAGTTTACATAAGATCGGCATAACAGTGTTGTTTGGTATTTCAATACCATCAATGACTCGCACTTGGTACTTTGTTTTCAAGTTCATCTTTCCTTTTGAGAAATCCATTACTGCCTTTTGTTTTGTTAAAAAATCAACTCCCAATATGAAATCATGTGACAGCCCTGGTATAATTTGGAATTTGTGAGTGGACTTGTGGTGTTTTCTTTTTCCATTTAACAAAAAAAATGTGATATTGGTCTGACCAAAAATTTGCATTTTACTGCCTGCTGCAGTACTGGCGTTACATATGACTGATGGCTCAAGTTTCAAGTTCACATCTAAGGCCAGCTGCTCATACAAATTTTTACTGATTACTGATATCTGGGCCCCTGTATCCACCAATGCCCAAACATTAATTTTGTTGATTTGTACATTAACAAAATTGTCTGCTACAAGTGCAATTTCACATTCTGGGTCTGAATGAGGGCCTAGAGTACATATTTCCCCTGCTTTATTCCCTCTGTTAAAGTGGGGTTTTAGTGGTTTAAATCTTGTTGGTTATTTTGTGCATCAAAAGACATGGGCCCAAAATTGTGGTTGCCATAATTCTGTGGTCCACCAAAACCTTGTGAGAATGGGTTCTGTGGCCCAAAATTCTGAGAACCAAAACTTTGTTGCCCAAAATTTGGTTGTGGACCATAATTTTGATGAAAATTTTGTTGATTGAACTTTGGTCTACTTTTGCATTCGGAAATGATGTGCCCTAGCTGACGGCACCCCCAGCAAATTAATTTTGCGTTTGGGCAAGCCTGGGCACTGTGACCTCTTCTTCCACACCTGTTGCAAATAATTGTGCCCTGTGTTGACCTGTCCTGATGCTGCTTCTGTCCCTGGGGCTTTGCTTTTTCTTCTTTTGATATGCTTATGCTCATTACTCTTTTTTCAAGCCTTTCAATTACGTCCTTTACATTATTTAGAGCATCCATGGTCACTTGTGGTTGCTGGTGACCTACTGCTCCCACACATTCATATAAGCGGGCAGCACTGTCAGCTTCATCCACAGTTTTGGGATCTTTTCCCAACACAAAAGATCTGAGCTCTGGCCTGAGGCCATGCACAAAAAGAGTTAATCTTTCAGATTCACTTTTGTTCAGTTTTGCAAATAGTTTTCTCATCACATTTGAATAACTCTCCACACTTTCTCCTGGCTGTTGTTGTTTTGAATGGAGTGTCCCCTCCAAGATCCATTTATCATCTTCATTTCTAAATTTCTTGTTGAAAGCTGCAACTAATCTGTTCCAATCACTTCTGATATCTTCATTTAATTCTCTGTGCCAAATTTCTGCCATATCAGTCATTGCAAGCTTGAAAATTCGTAATTTTTTCTCGTCACTCCACTTGCCTAAATCAGCTTGAGCGAGAAATTTCTCTAGGAAAGACCTAGCATCTTCTCTTGAAAGCCCACTGAATGTAAGTGTGCGAAAAAAACTCCCATTACCTGTCATGGGGGAGGTCTCTTCTTGCACTTGAGTCACTTTGCTCCCGATTGTCTGCAGCTGGTCCTTCAGGAGTTCCAGGGTTTTCTTCACTTCTTCCTTGAACTCAGCGTCCGTCATGGTGAGCTGGTTGGCTTTTTCTTTTTTTTTTCAAGCTGAAAATAACTTGACAGTTTACAGTATATGTTTCCTTGGCTCAAATGCCCGGTTCTCGACCATATGTTATGGCTAAATGTCAACTTGAGTTATCACTTAAGCAGTCGCTTGGCGTAGATTTTGATGAGAGGTCCAGGAAAGGCCATAACATTGATTTTGAGCTTCAAAGAGACCATAAAATAGAAGTTTATGGTTTGATTATAAATAAATGCAATACAATTTATGAGAGAGATCAGTTATTATCTAAAAGTGCCAAAAACAGAATGTAAAAGATGTGAATAATTTAGGAAATGGAAAATGAATACTTTAGGGGCCAAATAACCAAACAAAACAAAACCAAACAGAGAATGAGGTTGTAAGATAATAAAATCTTGTATTGACGAGCCTTACAATACAATCTTTTCTCCGCAATACAACCCCAGGCTGGCTGAAGAACAGCCAGCTCCTTGAGGTATTTATACCAGCCATACTTGGTCATGTGACCACATGCATCCAGTTTCTCTAATATGAAATAAAGAAGAAAATACTTAAATGGCCGAACTCTGACATTTTAGATATGCATATGAAAATATTTAAATGTGACTTTGTGTGTGTTTGCCAAAAAAAGTTTTACACGTAGGCCTGAAACATGAACTTGTCTTCTGATTTGTATCACGTTTGGAAAGTTTGCCTCTAACTTTGAAGGACAGATGTTCTATAAACTGGATGCATGCTGTACAACTGGTTTACAATGCTTTTCAATGAACATTTTTATTTCCTTTTATTTACCATTTAATCTTCTATTTCTTGAAATAAGATTATCTATTATTTTTAATCATAACACATTTATGACACTTTTATAGATCTCACTATTCTTAATTTTGATTACTTGTGGAATTTCAACTTATGTGAACTTTGAATCTGGTATTCTTAACATTAATATTGAAAAATAAATATGCATCTACATGTTCAAACATATATATATATATATATATATATATATATATATATATATATATATATATATATATATATTCCTAAGTGTATTACCAAATGCCCTCATACTGCATTTGTAATCAGGTAGCATGGAGTGTCTTTCATGGGGCATAACGACACCAAAATAACGTAGGGTACTGAAACTGTCCAGTTAGAATACACGGTATATATTACACTAGCAACAGCCAGTATATCTGCAAGGAAAAATAATCTCCCTATTAAAATATGATTGGAAACAGCGATTCTAATGACGTCATGTGTGTGTGTGTGTGTGTGTGTGTGTGTGTGTGTGTGATCGTGTACGCATGTAGAACCAGTAATCCCTCGTATATTCAGTAGAAAATTTCCATGAATGGCCACCACATCATTTTTTAACTTTTATGATGCAATATTGCAAGAAAATGAATTAAGTAATTGTATTATGGACAATGTATGTTCACACGCATATGGTGGCTAATATCGCAAAATCATGAGTAAATTTGGTACTTGTGAATGATTTTCCTCGGTTTACAAATTTAGGAATAATCACATGTGAAATAAATTTTAGTTGCATCCATAAAACGTAAACACTGGTTAGAGTGCACACACGAGAAAGCATTTTGAGCATAAATCATAAGCCACGCAAAAGACCAATTCTAAAACAAGATCTATACATTTGTCATCTGCAGAAAGGACAATTTATGCAGACATGAGTTTGGCATAATAAAACATAAGATAATGCTTTTACTGTTTATTCCTTTTTCACGAACATTATATAGTTATTTTACATATCTGCCTTTAGATAGTCAAATTGAGCCTCATTTCGGAACTTCACAAGAACAATATATCAAATTTACTCCTGGGACCAAACATGAGGACAACCTAACATTTTGGAATACGAACGAATAACAGGAATAACTTTAAGACGTGGAAAGAGTCATCACATTACAGCGTAAAAAGAATTGCAAAATTAAAGAGCATGGTGTATTTAAACAATATGTCTGCCAGACTAAAATTTTATACAATCGATACCATGAGAGCATGACTTGAGTTAATAATTGTACAAAGTTTATAGTCGATAAACTTTAAACGGCGTGACTAAGGTGAGGTCAATCAATCCTCTTTCACCCTGAGCATAAATCTCAATTCCACATGCGGGAATCTTATACAATTTCGTATACACCTGATAACCACTTAGCTCAATTATACATGGCAGCTTTATATTTAAACACTGATAGCAGACTATTAAACAACTATAAAACAGCTAAATTGTACCCCAGGAAACTTGAACCATCTCATTACTGACTCTGGAATCGAACTTGGCTAACTTAAATCAAAGGGTATCTGTAGTTCTATTTCTAACACGTTTTCACTTTGGGCTACACAGTATTTTCCAGCAAACAGTTTAATCTCTCTCTCTCTCTCTCGCTCTCTCTCTCTCTCTCTCTCTCTCTCTCTCTCTCTCTCTCTCTCTCTCTCTCTCTCTCTCTCTCTCTCTCTCTCTCTCTCTCTCTCTCTCTCTCTCTCTCTCTCTCTCTCTCTCTCTCTCTCTCTCTCTCTTGAAAAAAAATCTATGAGTCAGATTGCGCCAAGCATTATGGCTAATATTGCCTGCAGACACGCAAAACTACAATATGTCGCATATATATAAAGCTAGAACTTTCACACAACATTTTGTACATCACCACCGTCACAGAATCTATTCCCGTAGAGAACGAAAAACAAATAAAAAAGGATCGCTTGAAGTTTTAAAAAAAGTTAATACAAACAGCTACAGGAAAGCTAAAAGAACCAATTCGCAGATATCATGGGGAACAACACGTAATATTTCACAGTGCCAAATCCAGGGCCTTGAATCCAGTATGTGATTAGTACAACCAAAACTGAAACCTAATGCTTAAACGCCCAGAGACAACGTCCTGACTATGAATGCTAACATGATGAACGCACAAATGCCCCAACCCACTTGTCAAATAATTATGAAATATTACATGAGGTATTTGCAGGGAGAAGCGCCTCTTTGGGGAGCGTAGCGAATTGAAGCGTAACAGTGGTATATTGAAGTTGTGGTTGTTCTGGCCAATCAGGATTAGACAATATTGCGGTTAAGTTTGTCCAGGACGGCACATGCACCTTACACATTTTGTTAACCTCTCTATCAGGACAGTTGAAGTTCCAGCTCAACTTAAATCAGCTAGCGTTGTACCCATATATTAAAACCAAGTCAGATAAGACGCTGGCAGCTTTCAGCCAGTATCTGTTCTGTGCTTTTTATCCAAGATCATTGAAAGGTCAAGACATGATTAACACCTGCAGTTGCTCAAATAGAAAGGGTTGGTGTACAAGTTCCAGTCAGGTTTTCGTCTTCAGTATTCAACAGATGCTTGCTTATAACATCTGACTGATTTTGTGAAGAAAACTGACATCGGAAATCAGACCAACAAGGTACTATTGGATTTTAAAAGGTGGTAAACACAGTTACCATCACATACTGTGTCAAAGTATCATCAATGGGTCTAGACTGATTCCGTAAAAATCGTATCCTACCAATATGAAAGAAAACAGGCATTGAGTGCAAATGGACAACTCTCTAATGCAAGATCCATTACATTTGGTGTGCTGCTGTTGTTTCAGATATATGCCATTTACAGGGAAATACCAATCAACTGTTGTGTCATGCTCTGCACAGATAAATGAGCCCTCTTACGTACTGGAACAATTGTAAACAAATGGAAAAGAGTTTTAAGTGATAAGAGTTTTAAGTGATAACATGGGCATGATGGAATCCCCAAGTGAATGGCATATTAATAATAAATTATTGTTACATCTTGGATAAACATAATCCATTATGGTCAGAAACAGAATGAAGAATTCTAAATAAGTAGTGTCGTGTGCACAGGGATTTGCATCAGAAAAATAAAAGTGTGTCAATATAAATTATCGTTGTTTGTCTTGCTCTCTGATCGAGGGCGCCGGACTGAGGGCGCGAGTCACTTTAGTGACGAGAAGGGGACAAACGAGATATGCCGCCTCCGCGCATCTTTTCCCGATTAAATCGCTTTTGTCCACTGCATACATATAATCTTTACCTCCAGTTGTTCCTAAGAACCTACTTCGTCGATTGCAATGCAACAATCGTTCCACTAGCAACAACGTACCGTTTTTTTTTTCACCTTTATTCTCAACGCTTCATATAAGTCAGTCTTCATTGCACGGAAATGACCTTTGACCGACCCCAAACGGCACTTCGAGGATTACTGGCCTTTCATTGGCCAAGCTATTCCCGGTAAATTAAATTAATATATTGTTCAGTCAAGACATGTATGTTTTACTTATATGTCAAACTGCTTTAATAATATTGCAAGAATTTATCTGTAAAATGCTTTATGAGTGGAGATGTGTTGCATTATTTTTTAAATAGTTTTGTTATAATTCCAAACACAAGTCTGTGACGTCATGCAAAGTGAAACTTGGCGGTATTTTTAACCTGACGGCAGGGAAGTCGAATGAATGCAGAAGTAGCACCACTATGGGTGGAGAATATGCTATAAACTGGTTAGTAGGCCTATTTACTCAATGTCAACGAATGATTAGAAACCACTGTGGAAAGAAAACTACAATATCATACATTGATCTTTCAAAGAAAATAGATATGAAAAAATTGAACAGAAATTGGGGAATGCTGTATTGTGGACTGTCAATCAAGATATTGGGAGCTATAACTTATAAGCTGCGATTTACTGTAACATTAGCACTTTCATTCTTTAAACATAAATGTCTTGACTGAACAATATATTAATTTAATTTACCGGGAATAACTTGGCCAATGAGAGGCCAGTTATCCTTGAAGTGCCGTTTGGGGTCGGTCAAGGGTCATTTCCGTACAATGAAGACTGACTTATTTGAAGAGTTGAGAATAAAGGTAAAAAAAAAAAAACCGGTACGTTGTTGCTGGTGGAGCGATTGTTGCGTTGCAATCGATGAAGTAGGTTCTTAGGAACAACTGGAGGTAAAGATTATATGTATGCAGCGGACAAAAGCGATTTAATCGGGAAAAGATGCGCGGAGGCGGTATATCTCGTTTGTCCCCTTCTCGTCACTAAAGTGACTCGCGCCCTCAGTCCGATGCCCTCGATCAGAGAGCAAGACAAACAACGATAATTTATATTGACACACTTTTATTTTTCTGATGCAAATCCCTGTGGTCGTGTGCAGGGAAAAATTAGCAAAAACATATTGCAAAAAATTTAGTTGTCCTTAAGGAAGTTCATTATATGATGACATGCCAACAAAGGAGATTATCTCAAAATGCAACATCATACTTAAATATTTGTAGAGACTTGCTGATTGCAAAGCCATGCAGAACAAAAAGTTATCTTGTCTTTCTTTGGTCCAGTACTAGTGTCACTACAATTGTGTGTGCTCCACCTGGTACTCCTGAGTCTTGGTTACCCTGAAGCACAAAATACAAACAAATCAAAGTAAAGTAGCCAGATTTGTGCTCGGTAAAAAACGTAGAGCATATGTAGCTTGCACTGACTAGTGATACTTAAGTGTTCAGATGCGGGAGGCAGAGAAACTCAAATAAGGTTGCAAAATATGAATAAACAAACAATCAAAAAATAATAAAACACCCCACAATATGTTTAATACAAAGAGAAACTTAACAAACCTAATTCTGTACGCCCATGTATCGTTTCGACACTATCAAGTCCGATATTCTAAGAGCAAAGTCCTGTTCCGTACCATTCACTGAAAAACTGTATTATTCTAAATCATAATAGCAAATTAATTAATTCATGAAAGGAACAAATCATATTCATGAAATTTGAAATTTAGAAGAAAGTTTAAGGCATTATTAGCCTTTAAAAATTCGGGTCATCAGCGGGGAACCAGGGCAAGACTTGTTTCGGTGCCATTAATCCCCGGACAAGTCATTCTGCTCACTGGCGGCACCATGTTTGCGTTTCCAATACAAACATCCCGAGCTGATGTATTATGGAATAAAGCGAATATGATGTTCCCTAGTTAATAGGCCTACTTAAAAACGTAGCCTACATGACATAAATATGATGAAACTACACCTAGCACTCATGATTAGGCCTAGCAAAATTGAAAATTGTGACACAAAAATTGATAATTATGTTATAGTGGAAGATACTGCACCTGAAATTCAGATATGACGTTTCAGGTACCCAGATACCTAGCAAATACAGGACAGCGTACATTTATAAGGAGGGGAAATAGGGACTCTGGTTTCGGTTCTATTTACAACCAATTATAGTCGAACCTTGTTAACTCAAACACATATGTACCAAAGCATTTATTCCGGATTGTTGATATGTTCGGATTGCTGGAACCAAGCCTGATGTCACAAAACTCACTGTTGTCATTCAGGCTAACACGCATGAACATGCAAACGATACATAATCACAAAAGTAATAATGGAAAATGAAATGACTTTATTGAGAAATACATGCAATAATGATTATGTTTACACACATGAAAAACTTGAACACAAAATAAATGTTATACAAGATGCCAGCGGTTGACACATGGTAGCTTAATATTGCCATCACTGGTCATTGTGTCACAACGTCAATTTATTGAGGCTCAATCAATCAATGAGTCACTCAGTCTCAGAGGGCTCGCTCTCCCAACATTTTTTTCTGATCTATGGGAGGGATCCTGTGGTCCCCTATGGATACCTTGCTGCAACCCAGACTTGAATATCTTGGGGATGATCATATGGCCACCATGTTAAAATGCCTCTATCATTCATATGTTCAAGTAAAAGACATCATGAATCAGGAAACGGAACATAACAAGCATTATTATGCCAAAAAGCATCCAAGTTAAATTATTAAGTGTCTGATCCTGTATATGTTTGTGGTCATAGCTCCTTAGCAGGGCAGATACCCTACTTTGCATCTCCACGGAGACCTTTCTACTGGAACGCAGAAAAAACTCTCTCCTCCTGTATTTTCAAAATTAGGCACTGGTTCTCTGGAGATGTTAGAGTGGTCCATGCAGAATATATTTGACTTGGCCACCTTAAAGCGACCTGGGATGAAGCAAGAATGAGTATAGGGATATAAGAACGTATTTTATAACAGGTGATAACGAACCTCAGCCAATCACAACTGGTGTTGGTCATGCTAATCAGCCCAGTCAAGGAGAAGAGCCTACAGTGAACCATGCAAGGAAGACAAGGACACTGATCCTAGTGTAGCCCACACTAACCAGCTTTCCGGGAAATCAGGTCCACAGCTTCTTTGTTACAATTTGGGACCAAGATGGGCAGTGCCTTGGTCTGCAAGAAAGAGGCATGACAATTTTATGAATAATGAAACAGGTGCACCAGCAAAGAGGTCAGGATTAAATGTCACAGGGGTTTTGCTGCAAAGGAAAATGCAGACCTGACCACTAGATTAGTCATGGGAGTGTTTGCGTCCATTTTGGTATCAATTTTTATGAATGCCACGTCATGGTAAGAGGCTATCATGAGTTAGTGAATTAGGATGTTTTACCATGTTTAACTTTATCCCGACAGCATGTCACCAATGGCCTTTTAATTTGATCACACTTGAATGAGAAGCTATTATGCTCATATATGATGTGAACTTTTCATTTTACTGATGGATTTAATAGCAAAGTGGGCTGCTTTCATGTTGATATCAAGTTGTTGTACATTCTTTTGTGTAACTTGAAAATATGGCAATCTGTGCATATTTTGTACTTTAAACTAATTGTGAATGTAAAAAGCTCACAGTATTACAGTAACAAGCAGCCGAATACTTTCCTTCTGTTGTGATTCACTGATTGGTTTCTAATTCCTTCTGCCCCCCCCCCCCCATTTGTTTTCCATTTACTCCTATATTCACTGCCTGTTTTTTGTTTTTGTGTTTACATTGCATATATTTTTTCATTGAGGCTTTTTTTATTTCCATTCCCTCTCTTTCTTCTATTTTTTTTTCTCATCGCAGACACCATGGGACCATTTCTTCAGACACTCATTTGTTGGTGGGAACAGTGTTACCAGTAACCGAAGTTTTCTTTTCAAACAGCAATGAAATCTATGCAGCATACGGGTCATGGCTTGTAACATTTGCAATAGAATTGAGGCCATATCAATATCATCTGAAACATATGTTAAGAGAGATTTAACATTCTCCAAGAAAATGTAAGGGGTTAACAGAGAAAGTTGGCTGCTAAGATAGACTAAGTTATGCTATTGTTACTGTGTTGGTGCTCCACTTAATCCGCCAAGCCACAAATGGCCGGCTGTCTTTCATCCTACAGCAGCAGTACATTTTCGCATCCTGCGTTCGGTCACTGGCTTTTAACCCACACTGATCTATGGGATAGCGATGCCGCATTTGAGACATTTTTGTAACCCAGCAATTAAGGATCAGCGATCGGGAATTGAAATTGGAATGCAGATAGTTAATTGAGTAATTAGATAAGATTAATTTTTAGTAGCGGTAGTTACTTGTGTATATTACATTTCCTTTTATCATGGACTTATTGTGACTGGATGTACGGCTATGAAGCTGTAAACATTCACGGACATTCTATCGGACATAATTTTGGAACTGAACCTCGGAACATGTACTGCCACAACGGAGCCAATCGGGACCTTGTACAGCGTAACTGTTCAAAGGCGGGACACCTTGGTGGTTCTACCCACTGGCAGTAGAAAAAGTTTGATTTTTCAACTTTTGCCCAAGTTACTGCTACGAATTGCATCTTGTGACCCGCTTGTGGTTCTGGGGTGCCCTTTAGTGAGCCTGATGAAGTCCCATGCATGGAAGCTTGATCGCTTGGCGATATCGTCATGGATATTGGGGGACACTTCTCATGATGAGGCTCAACTGCACGGAGGGCGATTATTATCGGATCTCACGAGTCTTGGATAACGAATAAGACGTGCAATGAAATGCTTTTGACAGAGGGGTACCAAAATACAACATTCACGCTGGTTGCGGATAAGGTACATTGTGTACCCAAGTTGTCAGCGGCTACTATTGATTTTTTTTCTCCTTTTAGCACCGAACAGACTTGCAGGCAGAAGAAAGATAACTTCAATGTAATATTCAGTAAAACTCCGTGACACATGCCTAACGTTTTAACAGAGGTATAAAGCAGTGCCAGTTTCAAAGTGCCAGTGTTATTAATAAAGAAAGGACAGACTTGTTAACAAAACAACCCAACGAAATTAATTTTGTTTGGTGTGTACTTAGGATAAGAACAACAATACGTTTTTGCAAGTACTTGATGCATATTTAAGGAAGTTGAACTCAAATTTTGTTGTGGCAGTATTTTTGCAAAATACGTATATAGGTGCCCAAAAGTTGTCACAGGAAAAAAAGTACATGTACACATTATTTACTTACCTTCATCAGGTTACCAGGCTTTTTTTTTTTTACAAATGTTCATGAATGTGGCTTTATGTAAAGACCCGATATTTGGTAAACTTTTTTAAGTTATACTTTGTAAGAATTTCCGAAATGTATTTTGTTCATTAAAAAATAAATCATCTGACCTTCATTATAATTATTATTAGTTTTATTAAATGCTTACTACTAATTTGACAGAGTCTCTACCAAAAAATAGTGTTTGGATACCCACAGTGATCCAAAAGCAAGGTTTATGTTCAGCTGGAGGGCCAGGGTAGCCCCAGCCAACCTTGTTCTATCGGAAAATGGCACTTGCTGTTGTATTTACTCTATTTAACAACTGAATGGTATAAGTTAATGCATCTGCCTACATGGTTCCACGTATCTATCTCAAGTTCAGATACACAATTAACATTTCCCCTGAATGTCTAGGGTATGATGTTTGTTAGAGAATTTGTCTTGCCAAGATAAAGTACATTCGTTTTCTTGACTCAGAAAATCTGCATAAGCTTACAAGCATCAATGGACCTTTGAAGGCCCATGATAGTGGCAAAACTGAGCAAGAGGCAACAACATTAGCAAAATGATAGAATATATTTTGACTAATCCTAACGCCGAAGTCAAGACTTTATAATGCATTTAAAGCATCATTTAAATACGTTTACCTTTTTATTTGTGTAAGGACTTCACGCATCAGGAGCAGGTAAGACCACCACGCTACTTCAAGCAAGCCTGGACCCTGTTTGGCATGATACCAATGAGCATTGTTTTCTTTGGTCTCTCAGGTCTGTGAGCCACTGTAACATTTGGTGCAGGGTGACTGAAGATCATTGTATTTGTCCCCTGATTCTCTGGCCCAGCATATCTGGCCTTGGCAATATTTGGATGTTGTGCTGCTGGAGATAGTGCATGCTGACTTGTACAGTATGTGACCATGCGTGGTTTTGCTGGATCAGTAGCCGTGGACAATGTTGAGACCATTTGGTGACCGCTGGTAGGATCTCATCCACATAGTACTCGCATATCAGAGTTCCATTTAGCCTGATGCATTCTGGTCTTCCTGTAGCCGTGATTGTCCGCCCACATCATGTAGCTGGCTCCTCCATAGCAGTCATGTTCTACTGTGCCTCTGTTCAAAGATTTCCCTGAAACCATACATCCTACCTGTATTTTTCCATCACGGAAATCGCAACAAAATAATGACTCGTCCGAAAATATCACACACCCCACTGATCTCTGGTCCAGTCCGAATGTGCTTGGTACCACTGTATCAATGTAGTCTTGGCAGGACAGTATTGCTTAAGTTTGTTGCAGGCCTACGCAACTGTTGAAGAAACCTTTCTGGCAAAATGAAACCTGTATCCCTTCTCGTAAGCACAAGGTAACAGCCATCACTCCCGCTTCAAAGTCTTGGTTTCCAAGTACAACTTTTGTCTTGCATCCTCTTGCTTGTTAAAAAAGGTCCCACCACTTCTGTACCAGTTGCTTGGATTAACCCATTCTCCTTGCAACCTCACACTTGGAACGACCAACTTCCGACATGCTAATGGTCCCAGCCCCATATAATTTAGAGAGGTGTTAGTAACCCTTTTCTCCATGGATAACGAAGCATTCCGATACTTTCACGAATGATCGTGATTGTAAGAATCATTTTGTTTGAATGGACATGAAAGATGCTATTTCAATGTGATCTCATTGCTTAAATACAACATATTACACAAATGTTAGTAGAAGAGTCTCTAATTTAGATATACAGACAAAAGTGCCCTATTTGTAAAATAAACAAGCTGTTACAATGGCATGAACATACTAAGCTGTCAGTATTGCAGGAGTGGATATAACATTAATTGTAAATATTTGTCTTGTTCAGATTAAATTCTGTCTTGCCCTGTGCTAGCAAATAGCACAGTTTGTTCCCTTTTGCTAAAGATTCAAAACTGTTCACATCAACAAGTCTTGGTGTGGTTGTTAAGAGATTCATTGAGCTCCTTAACTGTTCATCACCACAATGCAATTTGTGCTGATTTGAAGTAAAATGATGCTTTCAGCTTTAATTTCGAAATGAAAGGTTTATCTTTAAAGTTTCTGCATGCCTGTATTTCCAAACGCAAACAAGAAGTTTTCTAGATACGAATGTCTGGTAAGTATCTTTATTAGATACATCGCATTTTCTTGAAAACCTGACAAGAATCGTACAAGAAATTACTGACACATAAATGTTGCTGACCTATGTATGTCGTGTAGTTTATGTCCCACCCAAGGCAGTGGCATGGTGCTCATAACAACAGACAACCACATCTACTTGGACAAGCTGACGATGGCTATGTAGCTGATAACACGCATTTGCATGGTTCATGGATTGTGCTTTGTGCACATAAACACAAGACCACAAATGAAATATGCCGCAGCAGATAATAAACAAGACCAATGATATATATAGTTCAGTATATCAACACTGCAGCTAAAGGAGAGAAGCAACATCTGAAGGCGACAAAGGGCATCAAGGACATGAATTACACGATGTGAACAACAACAACAAAAAAAAAAAAAGAAACAAAAAAAACCGCCACAAATACAAAACAAAACACACGCACCCCAAAAAACATTTGAAGAAAAGCCCTCTAAAATCCCAAGACCCCCCCCCCAATGAAGTGAAAAACAATTATAAATAAATAAATAAATAAATAAATAAATAAATAAATAAACAAATAAATAAACAAACAAACAAACAAACAAACAAATAAATTAATTGATTAATACATAAAAATTAATCGGTAAATAAACACACACAAAAACAAGACAAACAAAAAATAATAAACAAGCCCCGCAGGCATTATTTAAGAGCAACAAAACATGAAAAGACTCCTGTTACACAATTTAAATTTAATAACAAGATTTCGAATGTCTTCATGTCCAGACATAGGCAGTTTACAATTTATGGCTCCACTCCATATAAGACTCTGAATGAAATATTTGTCAAACCCTCTTACTATGGGTACTATAGCGTTTGAAAAATATGCAACCAGTTTGCATTCGCTCTGTTATCCAGTTAAATATGGCCTGGCCTAATTGTTGAATTTGAATGATCATAAACATGATGAAGCCTGCCCCGATTGGGGGAAGGGGGGGGGGGGGTATACAGCTTGTACAGTACTTTTCTACAGTTGACAGCCCCATAAATGACCTATACCCTTGTAGTGCATTACCACCAAGTAGCCCATATCCACATTCACAAGTTTGATTTGGCCATATCTTGGTAACTATTTCCATCTCTGATTAAAAAAAAACGAATTGAAAGAAAGGAAAAGAAAGAAAAAGAAAACATACACTTTTTACAAACACTTTTCCTAGTGACCAAGGTTTCCTGGAAATCGGGTCATATTGTTATTTTTTATTTTTTAACCATCACTTGAGCACTTAAAATTCGCTTTGATGGACAAACTATATATGAACAACCAGGCACCCTCACCACATTCTGGTTATTGAAACATATGGGTTTCGAGTCATTGGTCAAGGTCATATTTCCATTTATTAATTTCTGTTGCAAATTTTAAAATTTTGTATCTTTTATATACGAAATTTCAGAAACTGGAAAGCCTGCTGGGGTGTTCTTGCACTATGGTGTGTGATCTATATGTGTATAGCAATTTGTGCTGTGTTCTTTACTGACACTCATGTTACAAGCAACAATCAGGAGGTTAGCATATGAGCAAAGAAATATCCTTATAAACATTTGCATGTAGAATGGCTACTAATTTAAAGGTGTCATGCAGACTCTATTTTGCTTTTGAGGTACACGTCATAAGTGGTAGCTTACACATGGTTAACCCACCACTTGTCCACAAAAAGCAGTTCGGGAACTTCCTGAACTGAAAATTATGTTCAAGTAAGAAATGAGATCTGCTCAGACATGGACCTATATTTTAACACTCGCTAATGCCTGTGTGCAGACTATGTTCAGATTGTTTATGCACGGTCTTTTTCATTATGTGTCAGGTCACATGGCAATTTACATGCATTTTACATTTTTTCAGTTTTGAAACTGTTGAAAGTTTATGGATTTTGACCAAGTTATATCTGTTCTTAGATGTGAATGCTGTAATGGCAAATAATTTTCAGTGAATGTGATGATTAATAAGCCATGTTGTTATCTCAGCTCGGCAAGCCCAGTCAGGGGTTGGCCTCTGTTTTGGAGAGAGGTCATCAAGGACAGGAATTGAACTTTTCCTGCTCAACCTGGTAAGTTACCCTGGTAACCAGTATCAAAACTCTATTTTTAATCCTGTTTTAGGGCTAGTGCTAGTAAAAATAATTAAAAAGTATAACCTATGGAACAAACACAAGGAAGTGACTAAATAAGCCAGGCTTCCGTCAATAAATGTGTGTGTGTGTGTGTGTGTGTGTGTGTGTGTGTGTGTGTGTGTGTGTGTGTACCCGAAATAACTATGTTTAATTTTCCACAATACAAGCCGCATATATGTTATAAACAAGGCATGCTATGAAGTTATCTGTCTTTGCATGTGGCATCAGCTGGCCACAGCACTGCCACAGTCTTTGTGGTTTGCAGTTTACTGCTGCGACTGTCATTGCATACATTGGAGATATTGCAAAAAGGGTTCAGTCGTTTTCGTCCAGCTGGTAATCGCATTATTTATAACTGTGTACTTTCATTCCAGGAAGAAGGATATAAACAATGTAATGCTACCAACATAGAGCTCAATGCATTTTTACTGAAAAAAGAACTAGTTTATGCATTTTGGGTGGTATTTCTTTATGGCGCAGATGAAGGCAGTCCATTATATTTTCATATGACTTCCAAGACGATATCATGTAAATCAACTGTGTCCCAAGTATGTATCACGGCGTATCACACATGCATATGTAAATAGTTATATGCAGGTAACAAATGCCACTGCGAGTGGTGAGATTGCTTTCAGCGTTAAGAAACAAGTGCATGTTCCAAAACGAAAACAAATTCTTCGAAATATTTGAAACACCTTTTTGACATAACAGAAGTTGGCTTTTTTAGCCCAGAGCATCTGTTTTTTTCCACACGTCCATGGGTATAAATGAAATCCATTGCTTAACTGTTAAAATATGTGGAGATATTCGAGTCCTGTATGACACAATGATGGGTTCGTAAAAATAGCACAGGTGTATATTTTGCTGAAAATCCATGCACACCACATGCACAAGACACTATTAAACTGTTATGTAAAATGCATGTAACTGAGGGTTTCAAACTGACGTTTTCATTACAATCGCATAAAATGTTGGGCTATTGTAGACTATGTTTTGTTTTCAAGGGGACACCGTTTATACAAATCTCACAAAGGAATACTCTATAAAATTAGCACAAAAATATTGAAAATATAACAGCAAGAACTGAATGAATGTGCAGTTACCATTGGTACATTCATCCAGACATGTGTTTTATTTTGTGACTAAATTGTTGTGGTTCCTGAAAATGTGTTTGTGGACCTTGTGCTCAGAGTGTTATGGAATGGTCCAAACACTGACGCTTGTGCTGCGTGACCAAGACCTTGCCTGTGAAAGCGATCAAGCTTTAATGCATCTACTACTTCAAGACACCTCGAAGGATTGATGCGCTGTGAAAGCTAGCTAGCTTTCACGTCATCTCCCAAGCCATGATCCAAACCTCGCTCTTCTGTCTTGAGTGCGAGATACTTTTCACTCAGGGAAAGAACCTCGCTTTCTGAGCATGCCCAGTTGAGAGCATAAATTACCTGGTTCTCATTGCCGTTTTTTGCCCGACTAAAACGCTGCTGCCCACATACACACCACACACACACACATATGTATATATATATATATATAGTTATCTACACACACACATTGGGCAAATTTCTTGCCAGCTTAACACTTGCTTGCCCTTTTTTAACTGTCACTATACATTTAATGGATTTTATCATTTTTGAACACTGCTTTGAGTCGAATGATCGTCCTGCCTTCAGGCATACACTTACTTATTCTGTTGGGGTACCAGTATTAAATACTATCTTGCGGCTCTGGTTCCGCGAGGTAAGTTTCACGGTGATGCATGTCTCGAAGGTAGCTGTGTGCTTGAGCACAAGCCATGTTTCACGCATGAAGTAGACCTCGCCAACAGGGAAGCGTTCAAAGCACTTGAGAGATCGCTATAATGCTGCACTTGCACTTTAGCAGGATTCACAACCCCACTTATACCAGTGGAAAAAACATACAGAAAAATTGGACCACTTTGCAATATGCGTGGCAACTTGCCACAATTAGTGTCACCAACAACTCATTTTGCATCATCTGGACGCAGTGCTCTTGTGGTAGCTTTAACTTATATTTGTATAATATATATATAAACAGGTCAAATCTATCCTTGTGTTGATTGTGTACAAGACAAAGTGCTACGGCATGGTCCAATTCGGTTTTGTTGACCATGAAATAAGGAAACTGGATAATGTTTACCAAGATCTAAAATATGAAAGAGAGAAAAACTGAAAAACGGGATTTGGCACTGGCGGCAACTAGACAGAACATTAGAATACTCCATTAATGTTATAAAGTGTGATGTAAGAGACTACAATGGCATTATTTTCTACTTATTTCATTACCCTGAGGGTGATATTAAAGGTAACGCAGAACCAATGGTTAGTACCGCAATTGTGTTTAACATTCAGACAACACGAGAATACTTGAGCCAAAATCGCAAAAGAGATATGGACACTGATTTGGAAAGTGTATCTACTCTGATTAAGCAAAGGAAGTCTTTTACCTATCGTGGATCAATATTTTTTTATGATGAACATATATGTGCATGAATCAGAAGAAGGTCATGGGAAAGTTGAGACTATTTTCGAGAAAGTGCAGCTTGGGGTGCATTGTTTGAATTACAATGAGGCGATTCGCATCTTTTCCTCTTCAAGTAACACCTTTTATCACTGTAAAACAGTGGTAATTAGACAAACGGTTCCAGGGTATTCACTGTGTTAAGTAGGCTTGTTTGTTTTAACATAATTGTATTTAAGATTGTGACTTATATTGTCGTTGACCTGAATGGAACAGTTATTCTCAACAGATTTAAATTTAGCGCACCATACAAAACTGTGTCGACTTTACAATTGGGCTAGAAAAGTCACAGTAAAACATGATAAGAAAGCAATTTATTCACCTGATATTGTCGGCCATTACTGTCACCGTGTTAAAAAAAAATCATTCTTTTGAAAGCACATGTCGTTTAGTGGGTCTTGTCATATCTGGGTTCCATACTCCTGGTCTTATTCTTTGATATCATAAAGAAAGAGGTATTGACAGTGATATCCAAATAAGAACATGTCCCATTGAAAGATGCAGTGATAAATATTAGGTGAGGAAGGCCACTGAAAGAAAATACACTAAGTCAACGTTATCCTGCATTTGATCCAAATTGCACCTTGCAGTACTTAAGAAGTGTTGAATTATGTTCAAAGGGTGGAACTAAGCTTACAAATCACGCTAAAGGGTCCGATAATGGAACAAAAGATTGACGCACATTAAGACACTCTTTAACATGCTTGGTAAAACTGACCAAAATCTCACTGTACGAGAGACCTCTCAGACAAAAATGCAATGTCTCCACCGTCATTAGTGCATGATTTCCTTCTATGCAACTTGAATTTTTTTATCGTCAGTGTTGCTAAGGTGACTACTGTCCTAATGGCATGATCACCACACATATTTTCCCCTTTTTTCCAGCAAGTGGCCCACAACGAAATACACTACTGATTTTAACTCTTCTCCTGTTTGATGGCTGTTTCACTGAGTGAATAATGCCGAAGGCAAATTACACCCCATAAAGTCCATATGACTCAGATCACATAGGTTACATGATGCTACAGGAAATAAAGGTCGAAACCATACTCATATACATACATATATATATATATATATATGTGTGTGTGTGTGTGTGTGTGTGTTTGTGTATACGGTTACCTGATGTTACAGGAAATGAAGGTCGAAACTCTACTCATATATAAAATATCATATATACTCCTTTTTAAATAACAGTTGTAATATGCAACATCGTTAAGTATCGTTAAGGCAGTGGTGGACGTGTGAAGATGTAGGTGTCTTTTACATTATTCTGCGACAGAACAGTGAAACGAATTTAGGGGTTTTGCCTGATTTCCATGTCCAAATCCATTGTTGCTAAAACCAAATACTCACGACACATTTGTCTCCAGGGATGACTGATGGCTTTTCTTTTGATATATAACTACTGCGACCTCTAGCAGAATAATCCACATGCAAAAATTTGACTGCTTTCCTAAGTATATGTATATTGACTGGAAACAGGCACCTTATACCTTTAGCCACCATCGACCATAATCTACATATTTTGGGAAAGTAATATGATGTGTCTTGCTACAAAACAAAGGCCATACTTGCTACCGCACTTTCCCATTTGGGATAACATCAGTCCCAAGCTGTCAACTCAGCAGATTACTGTACTGTGGACAAAGCCATTTTTGCACTGAAACCAGAACGGATTGCCATAGTGAGAGTCGCAAGCAACACCCAATCAAAACGTCACTCTTTCATTTGTAGCAAAAATGAAGATTCTACACATAGATGTCATCATGAAGTGTAATAAAACAAATCTTCAGGTCAAAAATTCAACGAAGGCCCTCTTTTCGTAATCCCCACCCCTCAAAAAAAAGTTTAAAAAAAAAAACAAAAACAAAAAAAACAAAAAAAAAACAAAAAAAAAAAAACAAAAAGAAGCAAAAAAAAATAATAAATAAAAACAAAAAAAAACCCACAACAAAAATTTAATTTAAAACATTATAAAAAGGTTTATAGATCAGAGAATACATCTTTGTGCAGGGGGCTGCTTAAAGACAGTGCTTTTTTAAGCGATAGGCATAGCCCTCCTCACCTGAAATGTTTCCGAATGATGTAAATTAACGAAGCGTGCATATGTGGAAAAGAAAGAGATTTTTGTTGCAAATTGTTAATTAAAAGTTACGATCATTAACTAATGAAGCGATTTAAGCAAGGGTTTAAATATTTGAATGACATTTCTGAAAAAAAAATAAAATGTTTCATAAATCACAATTTGAATCCATATATTCGGTCAGCTGATTGTAACAACTTTTTACTTTGGTGTTTTATAGGGAAGTTTTCGGTTATGGAAATTTATTATGTATACTTTTTGAGGGCTGGCATGATCAGAAACAGTAATTGGTTTGCTTTCATTTTTTTCTGTCCTCCCCCCGCTACTCTCCACAAATGGAGGTGCTTTTACCAGGTATTGTTCATCTCCAACATTCATTGACAAAGTTTGAGACACAGGGCATGTTATTGTCTAAAATTCTTAATATATTCCTTGAATAGTCTGTTGAATGCGTTGACGAGGAGTCCTGTGGCCCTGGATCTTGTTTGCATTTACCCTTGTGACTAATGAATTTTGTGATGTGGTGTCCTTTAAGATACAGCTCCCTGAAAGACCGATACCAGTGAAAGTGCTTCCAAGGGGCAAATTACCTTCACAGGTCTTATCTATAAATCTGTTTCAAATTGTTTCATAACTGTTGTAATAGTACAAACTATCAAAATAAACAGCATTGGGGTGCCAACTGATTTAGTTTTGACAGGTTTAAGAGAGATATTGCTAGTAGGAACTATGGCATGTTTGATACTTCTAAAAATATATGAGTTGTGACCACAGCTTCAATCTTGTACATTGCTTGGCAGGATCTGAGTGATTTGCTTATATAACATAAATGTCTGTGGACTGGTGTTTCAGTCTCACATAATACAGTAGCATGCATATTGCACCAGTCTAACTTCTTGATTTCAGTTTATATAGGTGTCTACAATCAGACAGTTTCCACGGCATCACAATAATAATCCTTGCCCAAAATGTTGTATTGCATTTGAATCCAATGCCCTTCATTATTGTTCGAATGTCACTGAAAAAATTCATGAACTGACACAACGCCAGAAAATATCGGGCACATAAGGGCGTGCACTGCTGTTTCTATCCTCTGGATGATAAAATACTAAGTTCTTCTTTTTTGCTGGGTATTTACAAGTTTTCACCATTATTTTCATACCACACATATTTTGGCCATTGTAGTCAAACCTGCAGATTTTAAGCCAGGTTAGATCTCTGATTTAAAAAGCCTGGTTGTATCTGCAATTATACCACTTGAATGGGCTGTTTACCTGCTTGGCAAGCAATGCTTCACTTCACTTCAGCATCTCCCCAACAGCACTCACAAAAATATGGACTACGAGGCCCCTTCCAAAATCAACCATCTCAGCTATAAGTATACTAGGAATTCAATGAAACGGTTAAATCTCTGATTCAAGTGAATTGGACTTACCTACATTTATTCAGCTTGATTGGACTTGGTTCCTGCTTAACAAAACATGCAGTACTACACTTCAGTATTCCACAGACACCAGTCACATATGCATGGACTACAGAATCCCCTTTTACGATCAACCATCTCTGCTATCAGTAAACTGGGAATACTATGAAACAGGACTCATGGGGGAAAAAACTCACATTTGAAAAAGTCTGTATTATCAAGTCATCCTTTAAATATCCCAGTTGTGATCCCCCCCCCGCCCAGACAACGCAGTATATTGAACAATAGCATGAACTTGTTGAACTTTTCTAGGCATGCAGACTAATGTATGGGTGTAAACTAGAGCCTGACTGAACATGCATTTTGAAACCGAACCGGGTACTCGGTACTCGGTACACATTACCGATCCCAAACTGGGCACCGTTTGCGTTCGGTATATGCAACTCAAACATGCCATAAATAAACTTAGACATCTTTGAATGCTCCTTTAAAGCTTTATTTAAACAGGGATTTATAGCTGTTACCCTTTTGCACTGGGGCATTAGTATTGATAATGTAATTCAAGCGATTAATGCAACCTACGTTACGCACTTTATTGCAAAGTAGCGTTTGTTGCATTGTTTAAAGTGTATACAAGTACGACATGTAACCTCAGTGACCTTCTTATTTAACTTTGTTGCCAAAATTGACAATGATAACTGAATCCGAATGTTTAGTGACTATACAAGCCGAACCCGAGCCAAGCTTCAATCCTGAAACCCAGTAAGCTCCGGTTCGGTTGTTCAGGTTCGGTCAGGCTCTAGTGTAAACACAACTAACCTAACCCAAACTGAACTTTCAAAACGGCAAGTAGCTTCAGTTCTGAACCATAATGCCTATTCTGTGCTACATAAAGTTCATGAAGTCGAGGGAATGGTTTGTATCCATATAATTGGAATCAGGTAAAACCTGGTGCAATAACGACATGCCTAAGATTGTGTAATCAATCAGTGGATACCATGTAAAACTCAATGACAAGAGTGACTGTATCGGCGGTGATGTGTGCTGCTACATTAAAGGGAATGTATGTCCTTGCTGGCTGGGTGTAGAAGAAAACAATATTCAATCATCATGGCTTACAATTCGCCTTCCCCATATGCCATGTATTTTAAAATAACAATTGGTGCGACATCATTTTAACAACCAACACACCCTGATATAAGTGCGTCATTTTTTTCTCTCTTTTCAGGAAACACAGTGAATTATTCATTGGTAAAATGCTATGTCTCCAAGGTTGTGCTGATTATTATTATTTTTGGCAGCTTTCTCATAATCAAGCCTGTCAGAAGCTACAAAGTCAGAAGAAAAATGGATGTTTGGTGCATTGTTACTGAACTTTCTGCTTTTGAGTATATGTAAAACATAACAACGAGGATCATGTTTCCTTTAAGTTGGGCTTGCTGGTACCTCTCGATCAAATCATGAAAATAGTTATTAATCGATGGTTTCTGAAGGTTACTATCCAATAAACCAGTGATTGTTTGCTGAAAAAAGCTCAGCTTAAAATACACACACACACACACACACACACACACACACACACACACACACATATATATATATATATATATATATATATATATATACACATATATATATAATTGCTTTATTTACCTCAAAAATCGGGAAATGTAGATGGATGTACAAATCAAACTGTAGCATACAGTACAAGACAACATACGTAATATAAAAGAAAGCGTATTTTAAAGCATACAGTATGTACAAAAAAGGTACTCTGTCAAATAGAAAATAAACACTGTTAAAACAATACCGGGATGAGAACAAGGTGTGTCACAAACAGTCACTTATGTGCAAATGCATGTAAAGAAACATCTGTAATTGCCCCGAAAACAGCCAATCAAGCTTGGTCTGCTCAGGTTACAAGACCAGTCAGTAATCTAAAGAACGTAGGGCTGACCACGCCTCGTATGTTAAATTCCGCTGATCAGAGCAGAGCTGCAAGTTTGTGGACGAGTCGTCGTGACCTACGCACAGCCCTCCGACCCTGTGTTGAATCACTTTGGATGCTACAGTAATAAAATATGGACTCAAGAGGGGAAAGATTTAGAATAATAATAATACGATCAACCAGACTGGCAGGAGTTGTAACTTCTTTACATATGTTGTCAGATTTGAAGGTCTGTTACAAGAGGGGACTGTAAAGATTCCTTTTTAGCAGGTTCACTGTATCAGACAAAATACTGTGGGCTACGTCCAAGAGCTTAGTATGATGTGCATATTTTACTTAGCCCCTGTACATGTTTCATAATATGTCCCTATGTGAAATCAAGCATGGATAAATTACATGTCCAACAGGTAATGCAGTTGATACCATATGTCAAACTAGATAAGCTAATGGTACACCTTAAGTGAGCTTTTTTATTGGGTAACAAACCTTGGTATACCATGCTCACTCCAGAGTAGCGCAAAATGGCCACTCTAGCGCAAACAATTCTGTTATAAATATGACAGTCGTATATAGTTTTCCATAATTAGAGAATTTTTTCTGTCCCTACTGTCTTATTTATTGTATCCAAAATGCTGTATTTCTAATGTCAAAATTTGAGAGAAAAGGAAATTGTTCTATAGGACCATTTTATGTGCACTTGTAGTTTTTGGACAAGGCGTGTCTGTAATTTGAATACTCGTTTTGAATTCCGATGTTTTGCTTGTGTGTTTTAGACTAAATGATACTTACTGAATAAATAAAGACTCAGCCCGCTTTAAAAGATTGGAACGCATTTGAAAGATATACACAGCCATGCATGTTTCTGAGCCATTCACCCAACAAGCAGCTACATATGAAAACTTTACTTTTATCACATCCAGCAAATCTGCCAAAGGATAAATGTAGAGTTTCGATGTTGTTTCCCCACACACCAAACCCCATTTTTGCTCATTTCTCACACAGAGTGCTTCTCACATGCATCTTACATTTGTGAATGTTTATCTCAAGACATGGGAGCTGTTATTACAGTGTGTCTGACAAAGAAAGCCGCCCCACCCTACCATGCGACAAAAGGGTGCTTAAGAAAAATGTCAGGTAGATCTCCCCCATATAATTACTCTCATTCAGTGTTCCACACACTGAAATGTCCGACTATGTTCCACTCACCGGGTATTCAGTGCACACAGGTCAATGTGTAAAAAATATGTGGCATATGTTTGTACAAAAATATCAATAGCCTTATGGTTGTATTCTTATTCTGTAATGCAAGTGCATAAAATAATGAACCATACAATTGGTTGTGGTATTTCCCTATTGTTCAATGGTGGAAGTACGAAACACACAGCGTAAGTATCTCACCCAAACACAACTCTGACCAAAAACCCCAAGTCAGGGAAAGACATAAATTACAGAAGTCACGTAAAAGACACAGATCATTTAGCTAATCAGAAAAAGTTATAGTGATTTCTAAATTAACAGATTCCAAGCTGGCTCAATTTGGATCGACGTCGATTTGACGCACATGAACAAAACACAACATAAGTGAACAAGAACAATGTAAACACAGGATTAATCAAATGAAATTAACACAAGCATTTAAAACCAAGAGTTTAAAACTAACTTGCCAAAATGGCATATTGTTACATATGGCCCCGCTTACAAGTTTCCTTGAGAAATCATTACATCTTGGGGCATACTTTACAGGTAACAATAAAATAACGAAGTGAGTCCATGAGTGTCCATAGTAAAGAGCTACTTAAGCAAATTAAATATTCATTTTGTGGCTAAAAGCGTCCACGTGTTGGTATTATGTACGAAAAGGTATGATTATAGCAAATGTTTTGTTCCAATCGATAAACGTTAAATGAACGAGAAGAGAGTAATTATAGTAATTACGATAGTTTAAGTTCATTGTACACAACAACATGAAATTAATAGGATGAAGCTGATCTCGCTCTATACTTTGTTTGGCACCTTTGTCGCACAATGATGAAAACGCCGCAGCATTGGACCAATATCTACAGGAAGATAGACAAGGCCTGGGGGCCTAAATGCAGGGGCAAAGCATATGTAGGCCTGTAAGGCTGTTTAACCAGTTTCAATAACTGAAGGAAAGACTGTTCAGGTGAAACAAAAACATTTTGTTGAATATAATTTATGAGAATAATAACCAGTTCTTTGCTTCTGCTTTAACTGGTTTATAAACCAAGAGGACTGTGACAGTCCTGTGCTGAGCTGACATGTGCATATGTCCATGCCAATTTTTTTTGTAAGAATTGTCCCCCAAAAGAACAAAGAAATTCATAAAAAATCAAAAAAATCAATGGAGCATGTCTATTTAAACAAATATGCTAGAGACCCCAACCAAGGTACATTGCCACCAAGTTTAAAGTGAATCTGAATGACGGTTTCGCATTAAGGGGTCAAAATGTGAATCAGCATTAGAATACCCATTGACTAACTCAGTAACAAATAGGAAAGATGCATTTACCGTAAGTACCCGAATTAAAAATATCGTGAAAAATCAGCAATCCACAGCATTGCCACTTGGTGAACTGCTTCATTTTACCCTTCCTCAAAGAACATATCCAGCAACATTCAAGTTCATCTGAGTGACGGTTCTGTAAAAGATGTCGAAAATAACAATAAAACACACAAAAAAAACCAACATAAAAAATAGAAAATAATCGCAGCACTTGTTGGTAAACAAATACAGAACCAGGTGTCTCTAGGAGTGTTCCTGTGTGAAATCAAAGCAATCGACTGAACGGTTACAGAGGAGAAGATTTTTCAACATGTGTCCCATAAAAGAACAGAAAAATTCATAAAAACTCCAAAATTGAATGGAGCATAGCCATTTGAACAAATCTGCTAGAGACTGCCCCCCCCCCCCCAAAAAAAAGTAGATTGCCACCAAGTTTGAAGTCATTCTGAAAGGTTTCGCAGAAGAAGTAAAAATTTGAATTAGCACTAGAATGTCCATTGACTTGACTCAGCAATAGGAAAGGTGCATTTACCGACAATTACCTCCATTGAAAAAATCATTGAAAATCAGGTATCTGCATCATTGCCCATAGTGAACAATTTTGTTTGGCCTTTCCACAAGGGACATATCCACTTAGCTTCAGCTCTATCTGAAAAACAGAGAAGTTAAAAATGCCACAGGTCGCTAAAAAATTTTTTTAAAATTGCATCGCCACCTGGTGAACAAATTCAGAACCAGGAGTCCCTAGGAGTGTTCCTGTGTGATATTGAATAAATTGGGTGACCAGTTTCAGACAAGAAGTGTTTTTAAGATTTGCCTTAGAAAAGAACAAAAAAAATCATAAAAACGAAGGCTACGTGAACAGGCCATGCTCAGCTGCCCTAGACATTAATAACACTCAGCTCTGTCAACTCTGAATAGGATCAAGGCCACCCATGTATGGAGTAAGTCTGACCCTTACAAAAGTTCACTTACATGTGCAACATCAAAGTCCCAGTTCAAGTAGTTCTCAAGTTATAGTGAGGTGCAAAATTCATGTATATTGCACTGTGACTCCAGAAAAGAGGCCAAGGTCACTCGTGTACTGTCTAAGCATGACCTTCATAGAGAAACATTAACATGTGCGGCATCAACATCCTAACTTAAAACAGATGTCAAGTTATCAAGTGAACAGTAAATTTTTTGTCAGTTGTCCTGTGATATTGGGAATGAGGTCAAGGTCCAAACATCACTGGAGTATGACCATTTGCACAAAATAGGTAAACACTTGTAAAACGTACATCCCTACCAAGTTTGGCAAAAATCTGGCCTAAATTATATAAGTAGTACCCATTACAAGAAATCCCCATGTTCAATTTGTTAAAGATTTAAAACAAAATCATTAAAACTAAATAAAACACTGGAGTGTAACCATTTGTACCAACTTGGTAGATGACAACCCAAGGTACATTGGCACCAAGTTTGAAGTTAAAGTGACTGACAGTTTCTTCAGAGAAGTCCAAAATGTGAATAACCATTAGAATGCTTACTGACTTGCATAGTAAGCAATAGAAAAGGTGCATTTAACTCTAAGAACCTGAATTGAAAAAAAAAAAAATCGGTAAAAATCAGGAATCTACAGTAGTGCCATTTAGTGAACAACTTTGTTTGATCCTTCCAAAAGGAACATATCCACCACGTTTCCGCTTAATATGAGTGATGGTTCTCGAGGAAACAAAAATAGGAAAAACAAAACAAAAAATCATAAAAAAAAATTAAAAAATCGAGGCTTCGACGATCCATGATTACAAGGAGACCAATCTCTAATTTGAACTTAATTTTTCATTTGAATTTCAATTAAGAACACTGTTTCTTGCTACCAATTTGCCAACACTGTATACTCACATTGACTGAAATATACCGATAGCATCCATGACCATCACCCTAACCCGTATAATATGGGTCTCTCCCTGTCTTAAACAACCCCTCCTATAGATGACCACCTGGTTTGAAGGACCACATTCAGTCACTTGTTTTTCTTCAATAATTTACCTCTTATGAACAACCACCTGTTAAATGTGAACAGCCACCATGTCAAAAAAACATTTACTGTGCTTTGTGACAGAGTAAAAAAACTTAACTTGCTGAGTAAAAAACTTTGTGATCAGGGTAGTTCCTTGTTATGCGTTATTTATAAAAATAGTATGCTTGAAATGTGATTGTAGTAATTTGTACTTTTTCAATTTGCGATTGAGAATATTATTTGTCGATAAATGTGATCAAGATTTGGATGATTGACATTACTGTGATTATGATATGGGCTTATGTATTTACTGTGATCTGTCAAAGGGCCTTAGAAATAACTGGGAAGCGTGATCTAGAGGGGGTATTCCTGCACCCCGCAAATTTCAGCCATATCCGGCTACAATGCCTCAAGTTGGCTAAAAAACTACATGCACGCAGCTCACCCATTAACATGATTCTTGTAGAATTTAGTTAGTGCAAACAATAAAGGATTTCGTTCTACAGTAAATTTCTTTAAAGAAGTTTTTAATTTGATCAATCTGTATCTATTCCTCCCTATTTCAATTTTTTACGAGCGTAGGATCTTTCCATTTATTTACATTTTTACAATTACAGTGAATGTGGCATACTCTGCCTGTATCAGCCTCTCCATAGCAGCTCTAAGAGGATTTCGACCACTTTATTTCTTTTTCTGTATGCTTGGATATTATGGATTGTTTTCTGAACTAAACTTTATAATGTTCAGCATCAATTTACTTGTGATGGGAACTTGATCGCTCGCACTCATGATCGTCCACATGATTCATCTTGAAATGCTTCAAATCCAAATGCACGATGAAGATTACCAACGCTCTACAGAAATGTCTAGGACAATCTTCATGGTTTTCCCAGAGATCAACAATCCACGTGGTCATCACTTTTTTGCATGCGAAACCTGACTTAACCGTGACAGATAAAGTAAAGCCACAGAAATAATATTTAGTTTCCTCATTTCTAATTGAATGACGTATAATTATAGAATATTCTATAAAATGTAGAATATTCTATAAAATGAATTATGTTAACTTTCCCTGGATCAAAACCCCGATCAAGCACGTGCTGGCCTTCATGCCTCAGCAACCGACACTGACAGGGTAGGTTGATCTATTAACATTGTTCCCACGGTTCAGATCGAGGTAAAAATGGTGCCCAAAACCCACGTGGTGGCAGTGGGAAAATTCCGAGTCTTATTTTGTTCCATAACTTATGAATTACGGTGCGGTAGGCTCCATGGAACGTGTAGAATAAAGTTAAAGCAGTGAGTTGTACCATCAAAACAATTTTGCGACAGTTTAAGCTCATTACTTTGCAAGCGAAAGCTCCGCATGGGGTGATGCATCAGGCCCATCGACCATAATGGGAAAGACAAAACTCATGACCAGCAAATAATTTCTAGTTGCGACCCCGGTTGTGACACTCATTTTTCAGCACCCAGACTAGCGCTCTCTATTGAAATAAAGATTTTAAGGGTTGTAATGCTTAAATTTAATAAATGGTGATTTGTTTTCAAAGCAAACGCAATTGATCATGATGAACTGGTGGTGGCACAAATTTGCAAACCTCACTACCACCAGGGAAAGGCCGCCCAAGATTTGAGCTGTAAGTGTGAAGCTCCTTCAATGAGAGATCACCTGCAGTATACGAACGCTTTTTTTCTGCGCTTTGAGTGATCGCTCAAAAGCGGCACCCCTGTACTCTGATTTGTGCACTTTCTTCACCGTACAGACGGTGGAAGCGTGGTTTCCCTCAGTGCCTCATCACGTCCCTTCCATCGGCCTCGTAGTCCCACTGCACCGAGCATGACACACCACATTGACTCATTCATCTTGTTTACTTTTTGAAACAGCGTATCCTTAGCGATGAAAGCCTATCTATATGCTTAAAGTCATAATCGAAAAGACACGTAAAACTAGTGACGAATGTTCCAAAATCGACACGGCTTCCCTGCCATCGCGTGTCATGACATCTTCCATGATAAACAAACGTAGCATCGTTGCGGTAAAGTATTCTCCCAATCTGCAAAACTTGTACAATAATTAAGCTTTTATTAAACGGAATTACCGCTCCATACTTTCTTTCACAACCTCGTAATTAAAATCCACTTATTGTTGTCGCATGTCCACTACTTTCCTTTGTGCGCCCAGTAATGCGTCTAAATGCGTGATAGCCTCATGGCAACTGCTGTCACAAGAATACTGCTCCGTTTTGCACAGAATGGCTCCTCACGTTTCACCTCAAACTTTATTGTAGTATTTTTATACTAACTTGAATATTTTGTCCCGGCTTTTTTTATTAGGGATAGTTATTAAAAATATTGACACTAAATTGGGGCTCTATATGGTTGACTATAAACCTCCCCACAAGACACAAAATTTATTTAAACCTTCAATACAAACTAGCGCAACTACACCATTTCTTTCGCAGTCCTTTACAAATAGAAGAGAAAAATATGATCCATATTGATAAATTCCAAACCCAACAATTATAGCAAAGGGATTCCAGACTTGCCAAAGCATCAACATTTTTCTTCCAATACTAATATGAAGAAAGAAATTTTACTCCTGATTGTGACAGGCAGTCACCCATGAAAGGCAACTGGTGGTTTTAAAACGCTCCTGTCAACCTTAGAAATATTCATCATTAACTGCAGACACTAGTTCTTTTCCAAAATTTCTTCTGCCAAAATAAAAGAGACCTGTTAGGCCTATCACCTTTTAGTTCTCCCGACTTGGCAGTCAGCTAAGTTTACAGCAAAAGAGTAAAGTAGGCCTACATCGTTTGTGTGATATTTATGAATCTTGAACATTATAAACACACAAAAACTCTCAAGACTCTTGATAGACCCCTCAACAGTAAAATAACGCTTTAAAAAAGTGCCACAACTTAAATAAAACATTCCGAATGAACATTTTATTGGATCTTCTCACGTGGTACAGACTTTTAAAAAAGTTATGGAGAGTGTTCGAGGAAGTGTTAAAGTAGTCGGATGCAGCCATTTGTGAGGTTGACGGTCATGTACTAAAATGAAATTGATATTGCACCTCACAAGCCTTGCATTGGTGTCTCAATGCCGGGTCATCTACTTATCTACAGAACAGACATATGTTAAATGCTGTGTTTATTTGGCACGTCGTCCATTAAAAATTGACCCTTTCAAATGGCGTACTTTCACATGCAAGATTATAGCTTCTGGAAACATGAACATAGCATTTTATCCACGGTAATTTCGGACAGCAGGGCAAGCATTCATTAGTGTCATTTAATGTACTTCTGGAGATTTTCTAAAGTAGAGCCTATATTCCAAATGTGGCGACTTTTTAATTTCTTTTATCTTTATGTGACAGACACAAAGTATCACGAGAATGATAATAATATTCATTACTAGTAAAATGCCAAAACTAAACATTGCAATTTCATGCGTTTCCTAAAAGTGTGGATGAGCCTTCTCGCATAGTTGAGATACAGTGCTTTTCAAGTCAGAAACCTCAGGGCAAACAAACTGCTGAAGCCATATGCCACTGAAATCAACTTTGTATGCTCGATATTATGTGAAGTGCAAAGTTTCCAGATATTTGAAAAAATCAGCTATTGTAGGTCATTGATCTTTGAATATTTTAACAATTTTGAAGGAAGCCATTTCGTACATAGATGGACATGTAATGCAGGCACTGAGCGCTTTACACCTAATGTCTAACGTGCTTTTGTGACAGGAAACGTACTGAGCATAACTAGAGCACTTTTCTTTGATGTGACCACACAATTTACACTCAGGGCAAAGTCAAATGGCGTGGTGATGACTGAACATGTAGAACTGAGTGAATAAGCATTTGGGCTCTGTGTACATTGTAGTGTCTGGTCTGTACAAGTTTGCCTGACAGCATGATTTTTCTTGTTTGACACAGTAATTAGACTAGACAGAGGTAGTAGTGGATCACACCCTGACTTCCATTGACATAAATACATGTCAGGCTTCAGACATATAGATGCATTTTATGACCTCAGCAATGCATAATAACACACTGGAATGCCGAAAATATATATATGTTTTCGATTTTTTTTGGACTGCTTTATCAAACAACTCATAAAACATAATTGTTTAGCACATAGATGTACAATTGCTAGGATAAGGCCCCTATTTGAAAAAAGCCTATAAACGTATTGTTTATTCAATGTGATTAGCGTTTGGACAACTTTACATCTTCTTCTTTCCTATAAACTATAACAGTCTGCATTATAATTATCTAAACTTAACAACATGAAAAATCAATGCCTGGAGTAAGAAAATATGGGGTAGGGGTAAATTTGTATCGCTTAAAGGGTGAGATTATGAACACAATTATACATATCACTTTATATGGAAATGAAATTTGTAAACATATCATAAAAAAAACATTCTATGATTGATCACAAACTGATCTGAAAGAAAATTTCAACAATATCACAGGAATATATTTTCATCACCCGTATATACAAAAGGCTCAACTCTTGTGTTCTGAACGAAACACAATTTTCAAAGAACACTACCTTATACAGCAATTAAAGTATTAGAATCCTCCTGACTATAAGCAACATATATCTTCAACATCATTGGTGTAAAAAAAAAGCTTTACATTTAACAGGTATTATTACTCTACAGCAATGTTTCATCAAAGGAAAACCCTTAAAGTTACAAAAATGTTGAAAAATTATTAAATAGGGGTTTGGAGTGGTATTTTACTCATAAAACGGCCATATTGTTTTTAAAATTCCCATGTTTTATATTGTATAGTGAATAAACGTGCCTTATATTCAATATGCATATAAAGATAGTGATAACGGCACACTGCAAATGACAAAATGTAACATAAACATAAAGGAATATATATTTGTGGGCTCAAAATCACAGTTTTTTTACATTCTCTGGAATATTTGACATTCAAACTTTGGCAAGCTGGGCATATATGAAGCTACACATTTAGACGATTGTACCGGTTAGAAAATTAAAGCCTGGAATGTAATCTCATGTTGGTACAAAATTCATACATTCCACAGAGGTGGCCACATCTACCCTAAAAATGGGTCCCTGTTTCCCGTACTAGTAGGGATACATAAAGAGGGTAAAATATTGGGCCGAGACTGTTTCACTTTGTTCATTGTGTTAAAAAATAGAAATTACTGGCCAATTGCATATCATAGAATGCGTGAGGCAATATAGTAATCCTGTATCCGTGAATTATCAACATGAACCATATCATACAAAATATTGAAAGGACCATCAGATCCCTTATTAGCCTTAATGTATCATATCCATATTATAAATAAGATCCATAATTTTAAAAAATTGATTCAGAAAAATTTCTAACGTTCGTAGTTGATATCCATGAAGGAAAACCATTAAACATTAATATGGAAGATAATGTTGCCTGAATTGGCCTCGTTTCAACCGTAAAAATAAAAATCGTAAACAGTGGATGGGAATGCTGACTTTTTACATGGGGTACTGGGCAGCTAATTAGCAGGTTCATACTAGGCATTCCATGATAGCAAACTGAATGTGTGTTCACTTATACACTTAGAGAACACCGTTTGACTGGCTATAGGAAAACAAGGTTTGAAGATTAAGGGCTCAAAAGGATCTGAGAAAGCACTTTTTACTTGATGACAAAGCATTGAAACAAGTAAAAGAATATGTAACATGTACTAATTGTGGAGGAAACTACAAGTTTTAAATACTTTGTGGTTTTGTGTGTACTGCTGTAAGATTCTAGTTTCCAGGTAAAAATGTGAACATAACACCTTGTAACATTCAACTCTTGAACAATGACATATGTACGAAAAATGTGAAGGGCCGTTCCCATCATTGTCTAGCACATGCACATACATTTAATTATAAAAAATGAAAAATATTGGATAAAGATAAATGGGAAATACATGTCTTACAGCACCGGGGTTCTATATTATTGATGGGTACTGTTCAGATCTCGTCCCTTCTGTTTTAATATCTGATTGTGTATATTTATTTCATGTCAAAAGTACTTTATCGTAAGTTATGGAGTATTCAGTGTGGGCAACTGTGTAGGTACAAGCAGCGGTAAAAGGATTCTGTGATTTGGTCACGTGTTAATACATCTCTGGTTTTTATCTGTACTAATTCATCTAAATAAAGTAAGAAAACATGACGTCAATTGAATAAAACTCACCAAGCCTGAAACAAGTTGGACAAGGCTCGCATTATATGGTCTTATGCATATGTATTTTCCTCATTTACATTCGGAAAATAAATACACTTCCTTTTCCATAAACTGTCAAAATATAATTCTTGCAAGTAAATATCGAAACATACCCATATACGAAAGGAATATAACTTACCTGTCTTTTTTGCATATCGTACATTCATATCTACAAGGACTAACTACTATTCATTGCAATTCACAGAAAAGTGCACCTTTCTGGGGTTGGGGTTGGGGGTATTTTCATGGTGCTTTTCTTTTTATCAAAAGGACTAATATACATATATAGATAGTTATAATATGTCAGTCATAATTGGAAATGTTTTCAAAATATGAACTACAGTCCTCACCTTTCTCGCTTCCGAAGTTGAGCCAATTTTGTTCAGTCATTGACTGCAAAATTACACTTATTTTTCAACAAAAAATGGACAATGATCGTTTTCCGTATTGTATAAGAGGATTATAATATTTACGTCTCAATTTCACATTTTCTTCAATTCCCTTTCCAACAAAGTATTAGAAGTTCTTATAGATAGATTACATCTGTCCTCTTTGGTAAAAATCGAATAAGATGTAAAAGAATTATTATTCTTTCGTTACCATGGAAAGGGCACACGTTACCAGCGTACTACGGGGTGCACCAGGTGTCTGATATAAACTAAAGAGTGCAAGATGATGTGGGCAGGACAATCATAAACGAGATCATTCACTAGCTAGTTTTACGGATTTGAGCACCCAGTCTAAAAAAATATTTGTACTTGTTCAGGCTTTCTGTTGTTGATATTTTTCAACTTTATCTATCTATGATGTTGATATTTGGGGGACAAGGTGGACAAATAATTTGAACTCCGATCAAGTATTTCTTTATTTGAATTTAGTGTTTTATCTATAATCTTAAAGCTTTGGCCATTGCCACATCATACACTAAATAGGCCAATTGTGCTCACATGTGTAGACTGAATGAATATTCATTGTAATAATGCATTTACCTGGACCCCATATATTATGCATGCGATTAGGTAAAGGCAAAAGAAACCATAGTGTAGAAAAAGTACGTCGATATTATAAAGGTCCACACTGAAATAAAAAATGCGCTACTATTTCTGACGAAATATAAGTTACCATCCAACGTTTAATTATGTCTGTTAATTGATATATTCATGGAAAAGACAGCATACATCATCGCAGTTTCTCCAACACGTATGCTATATAATAAAAAGTCTGTAATCTTTCTGTCTGTCTGCCAAACTATCTTTTGATGTACACTTGTTTCCCTATTTTAATTACATAATGACCTCTGAAGTTTTCATGCCAGCATTGAAAACTGTGTGAATACAGCGAGAGGGGTTTTTTTTTCCAAAATTGTCGACCGGATCTCTAGATAATCAAAGTTGCTATAAAGGTGCTCAAAGTAAATGTCATTTGAAGTGTTTCATTTTCGAAAGTTGTGTCACTAGGTCACATATCAGCGATTTCCATCATGTAATGTTCATCTATGGGAAACAAGTGCCCTATGTTTCAGATAAGATAGGATACGATTTCTGCTTCAAGCTCGGCAGAGATTGCACGAATACCTACATTACCTTATAAAACGTTACATGTGTGTATATACTAACAGATGCACCAGAAGCTTCCCTGACTCATCCACGTAAACATACTATTAAATATCAATAGAAAACCGTGTACATGTACATATGTATGGGGCTTTTATGGATGTTCCTGCATTTGAAGCTGAGTGAATATTTCGCCTTTTCATTTCAAATTGTGCTTCATTCGCTGTCATCAGAATGGTTGCTGACGCAGGGTTTATTTTTGTGCTATATCTGGATGTCACCTCACTCTGGTCTATTTTGTATTTCAAACTTCCATTTTTAATCAATCTGTAGGCCATGCAGATGGATGTAAGGCGTTAAAGAATAGCCGTGGTCCTATCTGCAAATCAGCAGTTAATGTGTATCAAATCACATTGCCACAGTTTGGATTAGCAAAATCTACCGGTGAAAAATTAAACTGTTTCACTTCTTGAAATAATATATATTGATACGGCCTTTGCATTTTGGGGGTCCCTAAGTACGGACATTGCACTCGTAAATTATACAATATGATTTCAGGAGGAGGACAAAGAATTACAAAACAACAATATATTATGTTACAAATCATTCCATACTTATAAACGGGACTATGCTATGTCCGTATTATCTGTGTGCAGACACTTAGATAACTGGCCGGTCATGGGCAGGTTATTCCACAGGTGAATAGTTTAACGAACAAATGTGCCGCCAAACAAAATTGTTTGCGCTTGAACAAGGATGCTGTTATTAATATTGCGTGATGGTTAATCGGATCCATTATTGTTGGTTATACCTGGGTATTGATGCCAGGAGACCCAGGGTACATACTTTAGGAGTAGGTTGAAGATCAAGAATAATTGTTCATATGCGCGCCCACTTCCAAACTTGGCTCTCCAAGACACAAGAAAGTGTTGTATGTACTAGAGGCTGTTATTGCACCAAACACATAATTTAGAGGTTCATAATGAACAGACCTAACTATGGAATTGCAGCGCTTACAACATCCGTCAAATACAGATGTTCCATATTCTAGGATCAGACGAATCACAAAAATTGTATATAAACTTTCCAAAGCATCGCATTTTATAAAATATCTACACAATACTAAAAAACTTAAACGCAGGCTGCTTTATGATACATATGTTTCATGTGGGTATGGCAAGATATATATTTCGGCAGAATAACTCGCAGATGTATCTGGACTTTGACCCAGGACCCCTGTTGATCAACAAATATTAGAAGTCCATGATAAAAACAATCATTTGTCTCTCATTCTTTCTTTTCTGGTAAAATTTAAACTCATTTTCCATTTAAACCCATTCTTGTACTATACCCAAATTGTCAAGCAAGTGAATAGTTCTTTCTTCTGGTATTTCGACAATTTCTAAATACGATGTGTCATAAGGAAACAGGTAGGCTTCACAAATCAAATCGTAAAGTGGATCTCTAATAAACACGAGAGAGTGAGGTTCCCAATGCACTCTTTGGAGGGACAACAGATTCAATGTTTATTCAGCATGAAAATCTACCTCCCATTATTACATGCCACATTTGGTGGTTTAAAAAGATGATAATACAGATGACCAACTAGTCAGCATACTTCATGAATTAAGTCAGGTTACAGATTGAAAGAAAGAACTCAAAATTTTATAATTAACATTAACATGATTTTATCCAAGAACATAAAAGTTCACAAATTCCCTGATGACGTATTTTAAGATGCCGAACCCTATTGAAACCTCCGTGCAATGCCCAACTCTATTTAACCTCTGTAAGTCTAGAAGATAGAGACTACGGGACTGGATTACATATATATATATATATATATATATATATATATATATATATATATATATATATATATATACATATATATACATATATATATATATATATACATATATATATATATATATATATATATATATATATATATTTATTTATACACCTGTATGTGTGAGTTTGTGTGTGTGGCAAAAACTAACAGAACTTTATTTCGAAGCTTCATTATCATCAGTAAATACATACTATTTTCCTCTTTCATTTCTAATCTAGAGTCTATATACTAAAGTCAGCTTTATTATCATTGGTAACATGATTGTATTTTCCTCTTCAGTTCTTTCTCTGAAATGTCCATTCGGAAGTCTGGTTTATTAGTGGTGAATGTCTCCAATTTTCCTCTTCCGTTCCTAATCTGGAATGCCTGTAATAAAGTTAGGTGTCTTATAAGTAGATTTATCGTGTTTTCCTCTTCAGGTTCTAATCTGGAGTGGCTGTACTTAAGTCAGATATATTATTATCAGTATCTTTGGTAGAATTTGACACGTTTACTAGTTCTAGATCAATGTCTCCAATTGGAAATGGTTAAAAAGTTTTGTTAATAAATTTTCTGTTGCTTTTTTTTATTAATCTCATCATTATCATAATCATCATCATCATCATCATCATCACCATCATCATCATCGTCATCTTTTTCCTTGTCAGTGATAATTTTATCTTCACTGTAGCATTGATGTTAATAGACATTGTGACATAGACATTTTATGGATAATGATGATGATGATAATGACGATGATGATGATGATGATGATGATGATGATGATGATCTCAAAAAAAAACAAAAAGTCAAAACAAATCATACTATAAAACGTGTGCTATTGCAATCAATTATCAAGAGTAAAATAAACATGCATTACAACCATGCTACTTGTAGATAGATAGATGGATAGATAGATAGATAGATAGATAGATAGATAGATAGATAGATAGATAGATAGATAGATAGATAGATAGATAGATAGATAGATAGATAGATAGATAGATAGATAGATAGATAGATAGATAGATAGATAGATAGATAGATAGATAGATGTCGGCAACCATTGGTTGAAGCTAAAAAAGAAGCAAATGTAAAATAGCATGTATTTAAAACACTGATTCAAATTACTAAAAAATAGCAAATATAAAATATCATGTATTGAGACCATTGCTTGAAAGTACTTAAAAAGGATTGAATGTAAAATATCATTTTTTAAAACATTGGTTCAACATACAAAAATAGCAAATACAAAATATGCATTTAAAACAATAATATAGATGTAAAAGCGTTTTTGCAGAGGAGCATATTATAGCCTGTCCAGCTAGAGCAATGGTCATACAGATCTTCATCCTGGCAGTTATAATGCACCAAGGAATGAAGCTATTTTTATACCTGTTATTCCTGCACTCTGGTAGTTAATATTTTTGTTGTTGCTCGTGTTATAGTTTACTATTTTCATCAGGTAGTAATCTATGCAATCTGTGTGTAGGTATTGTCATAGCTTAGCAGAATGATTGGCACATTTGTTTTGGTCTGAATGACAGGGTTTCTAGACGGAGTAGAGCTAAGGCTATCTTATGTGCTTTACAAGGGAGTATGATTTTAGGGCACGGGACTGGACAGATTCAAGCATATCTGACAGATATTTTGGAATGCTTGACGACCAAAGAGGGCAAGCGTACTCACAGACTGGTCTTACCAAGGTTTTGTATACTCTTAAAAGCTCTTTTGTAGTGACTCCAGCACACTTTAATTGTCTCAGATAGAATAATTGTTTGGATGCCTTCGCGTTTGTATGGCATACAAGGTCGTCCCACTTCAAATCACTACTAATGATGGCTCACAGGAGTTTACTTTGTGTCACTCGCTGGATCTCTCTCTCTTCCATCCCTGACAAGGGGACGGACCTCGGTGTCTTTTCCAAAGGGGATGACAAGTTCTTTTTTTTTTTTTTTTTTTGCTATGTTTATTCCAATATCATTTCCTTTGGACCAATTGAGTACATCATCTGTTGCATCAGGCGTTATTGATAGTTGGCCTTTTGTGAAAATATCGCTGAAAGAAGTATCATCCATGAACTTGACATTTGGAACGGCCGTTTTGAGATCGCCAACCATATGAATGAATTGGTCAGCACCACCCAAAGTACCTTAGAGTTACGCCGCCGTTAATGATTGCCCAGTCAGCCTTGATATTGTTTAATGCGTCCGTTAGTTAACATTCTGCTGGAAACTTATGGTATCACTCTGAGATGATGGGGTGGGCTCAATTTTTATCAAGTTTATCAACAGCTTGGTGTGATTTATGTGGTCAAATGCTTTGCAAAAGTCAATGAGCTGCCGTCGGCATTAGATTTGCTGTCACCGTATACCTTGTATATTGTGTGCAGTTTCCATTGAAGCATGAGTTGCATAGCTACCATTCGTTGCCCCGAACTGACAGGGATCCACATTTGGGCATGCTGTCTACAGTGAGAGAGGTCTCAATTTTTTTTTTTTTATTTTTTTGGGGGGGGGGGGTTGCACACGTGGATTCTTTTTGGGAAGATCACATCGGCTCACTTCCAGGTGGTGGTATTTATGCCTCCCTTATTAAGCTCTTGTCGATTGCACAAATGGGTTTGGCAATGATACCTGATTAGTCTTTGAGCATCATATGAAGAATGCATCTAGTATTATTATTTTGAGGGGTTCACACAAACGGTTTTAGGTTCTGAGAAAATGATATGCATGTATTGTTCATCTCGTTTGCAACTTAATAGTAATCACCGTCACACGTGGTATTTGCTAGGTTCTGAAAACCATCACCTTTTGCATTCAACCCAATGGAAGATTTGAGAGTTTGCCACCAGTGTTTATTATCGGTTTCGCACATCTGATCTACCATTTTTCTTGTAAAATTGCACTTTTAATGATTTTGTTTTCCGATTCACCAGCTTCGGTAGGTGATTGTATAGTTTTATGTCGCCATACCATCTTGCTGTTTGTCTTCTGGCTATGAGTTTTCAGAATTCTGGGGTTACCCACGGCTTGTCGTTTGATTGTACTTCCTTCTTATCTACCAGAACGAACCCATTAACAATGTTACAAATTGATGTATTGAAGAACTCAACATGTAATTTACATGTTGGCAGTCGATATAAATTTTTCCATTTGATTTTTTGAAGCTCAGATGTTACTTTCATTTTCTGACTGAAGGTGGCATGTTCTGATTTTCTAATACTCACAGTAGGGTTGGGAAGACCAGGTCCTCATGGTACAGCGATCACAGACTCACATCATGGTTTGACCTAACAGAAAACATGTACGCCCAAGATGTCAGAAAGGTAAATATCGAAATGGAATAATGCTAAAAGATAAAATTTTAGTAGCGAAACATGCTAGTCTAAAATAAGTAGAATCATCGAGCCAAACTTTCTAATAATCTTTGAATATTAACAACAAAATTTGTAGGGCATGTCAAACAAGGATGAATCAAGAAAATGTGATCACAATATAATTTTTAACCAGATATCAAGTACAATTAGGCAAGCTTGTAACTTTTGTAGGCCACTGCTTGCTACTGATAGCCCCTCGGTCATTAACCTAACAGAAAACAAGCTAGCCTAAATGTCTGAGAGGTGAATGCTAAAACAGAATAATGCCAAAAGATGAAATTCAGTAGCAAAACAGGCAAATCTAAAATGTCTAAAATTATTGAAGCCAAACTTTCGATCAGTCCCTGGACATTTACACAAAAAAATGTTGAAGTAGTTCATCAAAAGTACGTCTTTGAATCATCTTGACTCAAGTTTACTGTCAATAAAATTTGGTTCCAGATGCAAAGTCCTGAAATTTGGAACAAATGCGACCAAATCTTACAATTTGTAACACAAATGTATTATATCCAATAACTTCCTAAAATAATTCTGTCCGGGAAAGGAAGGTGAACTACTTCAAAGTTTGGCTCAGCTATATTATTACTTTAATGCAAAACCTGCCATTAGGAACCCGAATATCGAAGTCCAGAAACACATCTTTCACACCATATTATTTCTTTGGGTAAATTTCTTTAGCAATTTCCATGGAACGTTTTACATGCACACAAGCACTTTCATCAATATATCTCGTATGTGTGATAATTTGATAGCCATTTGAATGCCTGTTTTCATCAGTTAACCAATATACTTAAATCCAAGCCAAGTTAATTATAAATCTGCAAGAAACAGACAGCAGTTGCTACCCATTGGTATGCCTTTTATTTGTTGAATAACCAATGGTCTGCATTGGACAAAAGTATTGTACAAAGGAAATTTTATAGTACCTTTCAAAGTTGCATCAGTGTAAGATTTAAAGTTACTTTTTGCATATTTATTGAGCGTCCAATATGCTTTCTTTCAATATGAATTAATATTTTTGTATGGTTTATTATTATGTTTAAACAATTTGCTAGTTAATTCTGAAAGAGAACCTATGACTTCATCTATGAGTAGATTTGTGTACAATGTAGAAAAATCAAAACATTTAATACTTTGTGCTTTTACATCTTTGTTTTTAGATACAAACTCCAAAAGCACTTTATTTCACACTTTCTGGAAATTTTATCGCAGTATTTACGGACATGATTCCCAATTGCAGTCAAACACAGTGTTACTTCCTTTGATAGTTTTTTTATATATATATATATATATAGTTTTTTTATATATATATATATATATATATATATATATATATATATATATATATATATATATATATATATATATATATATTTTGACGCACCAGATATGAATTTAGATATAAAATGTTTTATGTAATTTGGGTATCCAGAACAAAATGGAATACAGGAGTCCCCTTCAGAAATTGTGTCATAAAAATTCCTTTTCATCTCATCTTCATGTGACTCTATCATGTTATCAATGGATTGTTGGCGTAATTTAATACCTCCTTTCCCCTTATGTCTGACATATTGTTTATGCCAAGTTAACATCCATATGATATGTTTTGCAGATGATCCAAAATTGTTACCTACCTTATCAATGTTAGTGATTGTAGTTATTTAACTGCTTTTGAAACTTTCGGCTGCTTTAAATTTACCACATTGGAATTCTTAATGTGGGATTTGCAACAATAAATTCTATTTCCAAAGAGTCTTTTCAAGTTTGATAACCAGCGTTCAAATTTCAGAAATTCTATTTTTGTCTCTTTGCCCATTTCATACGGTAGAAACAAATGCATTGCATGTATAATGAATTAAGTAAGGAGCGGAGGCTCCTAACATGAAGGTCGCAATTAAATCTATTCTATGTCAATTTCAACTTGTGTCTTTTTTGGGGGGTAAAACTTGGGTATATTTTTCGTATTTACATTTAAGAACATATTTTATGTTTAAAGCTGAAATTTGTCTTCCAGATACACCTGATTTATATTTTGGTAAGAATGTAGGCCACTGAGAGCCAACCTTGGTCCACAACATTGATTCCTTGGGTCTCAAAAGGGTAGTCATTGTGTCAAATATCCACTGAGATTATGGGATTTTATTAAACCTATTATCATTGAGTTTCTATTAAGCACATGCACTTTGTTATTGTTGATCATGATTATTTTCAACACATCTATTTTTTTAATACCATTAAAAAAATAGTTAAGGTTAGATTATAATTTTCTATGTGAATCTTGCTATGGATGACATATTTTGCTGATAAAGTACGATAATATAGAGTGGGCTGGAATGAAGAACTGGTGTACCCAAAAAGTACATTTTCTTTATTTACCTCAACTCGAACATTGACAATAGCAAATCACTATTCCTTAAAGGCTTGCCAATATTCATCAGAGCTATTACATTCATAGAATCTATGTTCAATGGTGTCAATGTTGTCACATTTATTGCATTTAGTGGGCTCTTTAATTTTAATAAAACAGAGCCTTATATTAGTAGTGATTAATCTGTGTATAATTTTCAATTAAAAGTTTTGCAGTTTAGTTTTCATGCAACATTTAAAAGGCAGCTTGAATATATTTCATTGAATGTTTCATCTGTGATTTCAAATTTGGTATTCCATTTCTGCACTGCTGTTGGAAACACATTACGTTTCTTTTGAAACTCCCAGTAATTTTTACTGCTTTGAAATTTTAATAGTATTAATCTACCTTCTTTGATTTGAACTGGTCTATTGATATATGATTTATATCTCGGTCTTCCATCTTTTGTTTTCAGGTACGCGGTAGTGCATCAATGAGTCCATAATACAGAAGATTACTAATATTCACATGAAACTTGTGCTGAAAGTTTTCAAAAGACAACATTTCTCCTTTTTCATCAAAATTTAAGTCTTGCACAAGCATACCAATCTTGATAGAAAACCGATTTGCCATTCACCTCAAGAAAGTCTTTACACCATATAGATTTTCTTAATATATCATTCGCTGTCGTTGCTGGAGACAACAATTTAAACCTATGCCATTCGTTTAGCAGCTCTATATAAAGCTGTGGTACATTTTTATCTTTGTAGTCACTGGCCCTAGTTTTAAGTAAATCAGCAAGATCAATCTTTGTAAAAAAGCGACTGCTTCCTTTTTCCCACTTTGAGCTGTCATGTGCCAATAATCGTTTAACGCATGCCAGTTGCAAAGAGCTGCATTGGCCTTCAAAATTTAGAATAACATGGTCGTTTTCTTAAAATACTTTGGTACATCACTTTATTTTTAACTTTGTGTATTTTTTATCCCGTATAAAATCGTTTATACATCCGTGGATTTTCTGTCTTACTTTTTCTGGAAAAAGAGTACAACAACATTTGTAGAGTTTTTATGGAAAGTGTTTGTGATATTATGACCATATTCTTACCAATTAGAGAATGAGGGGGGAGAGACAGAGAGAGACAGAGAGAGACTGAGAGAGAGAGAGAGAGATCCATGACCACACTCCCATTAGTTTGCTTATTTCACCTATTTTGTTTTCTATATTTTTCCCTTGCATAACCATTATATCTTTGTCCAGCCGCATTCCTGATGTTTCGAAAGGACTATGCGTTCATTTAACTCTATGTCGCCATGAGATGAAATTGATATATTTTAATATGTGCACCATTTATTCCAATAACTTTTATTGCTCGGGTTTTTCTTACTGCTGATGCTAGTAGCTCAACACAAAGGATTAATAGTAGGGGTGATAGAAGACATCCTTGTCGCACTCCCCTCTCTGGTTTGAAAAATTCTGAGTCATGTCCATTGTTTATCAAACAACTTCTAATATTTGTATATAAAGTTTTAACCATACTTATGAAGTTACTTCAAAATGCAAAAGTATCAAGTGCTTTCATAATAAATGACCACTCTGTAGAGTCGAGTGCTTCTTAAAAATCAATATGTAATAGCAATCCTAGGATGTTTTTAATAGGGGTAAGTTGTGATAAATCAGATCGGTCTTATGTTTTTAACAATCTATGTTCTCCTCACTAACCCTGTTTGGTCTGGATGTATCAGACAATTAAAAAGTCAATTTAAGCAAGTGGCGAAACCTTTAGCTGCTTGTTTATAATCCACATTCAATACGGATATAGGTCTCCAATTATTTACATAAAGTTTGCTACGTAAAGTTTGCTCTAGTCTTTTTAGGGTAAAGAAGTCTCCTCTAATCCACTGAAGAGTGCCCCTATTCCATGACATAGTTCACACTACCCAAGACCACTGTCCCTGAAAAAAATATAAACGTCTGTTATGAAACCATCCGAGCCAGGGATTTTGCCATTTTTTCATATCTTTAAGCGCATAGGTGCATTGCTGTAGTATCATTGGCCTTTCACATTCTCCTCTTTGATCTTCTGTTATTTTAGGGATGACTCCTTCAAAGAATTTCTTACCATTCCCATTCTCAATTTTAGAGGATGTATACAATTTCCTGTAGATTTTTTTTTCTTCATTCAATATATCTTTCTTGGTGATTTTAGCTCAGCTGACTTGCCAGTCAGCTGAGCTTTAGTGAGGGTCTGACATCTGCTGACCACCCGTCCATCTGCACTCTCTCCTAATTCACATTTTTTACTACTTTTCCAAAACCGTGAGCCAGATTCACTTCAAACTTGGTTGGGACGTGGCTTAAGTGGATCTCTGCCAGTTTTTTTTTTCAAATAGTTATGCTCTATTGATTTTTGAATTTTTTTTGGGGGGGGGGTTCTTTTGGGGACAAATCTTTAAAAAATCTTCTTCTCTGAAACCACTCACTCAATTGCTTTGATATCGCACAGGGACATTTCTGGGAACTTTTAGTTTTGAATTATTTACCATGTGGCGGTGCAATTTTCTTGTAAATCTTTTTTTGTGTGTTTTTGCAAATTCTGACTTCTTCTCCAGAACAGTCTCTCAGATTAAGCTGAAAATTTGGTGGATATGTTCCTTGTGAAAGGGTCAAACAAAGTTATTCGCTAGGTGGCGCTGCTGTGGATTTCTGATTTTTAATGGTATGCTCATTTTGTGTACTTATCGGTCAATGCAGCTTTCTAATTGATTAGCAAAGATCTTCACTAGATAGCAATGCTGTGGATTCCTGATTTTGAAAGATTTTTTTTTCAATTGGGGTACTTATGGGAAAATGCGCCTCTTTGCTTGCTTAATATGTAAGTCAATGTGCATTCTAATGCATTCCAGTGGTAATTCACATTTTGGACTGCTCTGAAGAAACTGTCTGTCAGATTTACTTCAAACTTAGTGGCAATGTACCTTGCGTGGGTTGCTATTAAGTTTGTTCAAATGGTTTCGCTTCAGTTATTTTTTTTTTTTTTATCTTTTCATGAGTTTTTTTATAAATCTTTAAAAACGTTTTAATAGGAACGTTTAACATGGGAATTTCTTGTAACGTATTTAACTTGAATCATTTTGGCCAGATTTGTGCCAAACTGGGTAGGGATGTACCTTTAATAAGTGTCTACTTGTTTTGTGCAAATGGTCATGTTCCAGTGATGTTTGCACCTTGACCTCATTCCCAAGGTCACAGAACAATGACACGAAATTTAATGTTCACTTGATTACTTGAGATCTGTTTTGAGTTAGGATCTAAGTGTTCCACATGTTAATGTTTCTCTATGAAGGTCATCTTTAGACAGTACATGATTGACTAACCTCGTTTCTGGGGTCACAGTGCAACACACATTTTACTCTCCACTATAACATGAGAACTACTTGAACTGTGACCTTGATGTTGCACATGTCAGTGTTCTTCCTAAAAGGTCAGACTTACTCAGTACATAGGTTACCTTGATCCTATCCCAAGATTACAAAGCTGCAAGTCTAATGAATGTCTAGGTCAGCTGACCATGGGCTGTTAACACAACCCTCTTGTTTATATTTAATTTTGTTGTGCATGTATTTTTATAATTTGTTTTCTAAGACAGGGGAAATAATTTGATTTTTTACTGCTTGTTCACACCACCTTGCCTAGGATCTGATCATAGCTCCTCAAATTCTCTAGAGAACTACTTTACTACAATTTCTTGATGCGTTTTATCTAACCAGCGGAAAGTGCAACATCTTTTTAATTTTTCCCAATAACCCTAACATTAAGCAAATACAAATCGTAGTTAAAAGCGATGGGCTCAAAATTTTGTTTCTAGTAGCCAGTGTACTAGTTCTACAAGTACAATTGCGTACTTTAATTCATCGACATTACCACTAGTCTAAAACTTTAATCTAGCAACAAAACTGCAGCAAATCCAGGTCATTCATTCACAATTAAGAATGTCAATGCCTTAGTCAAGGATTAGCTCAAACACTTCATCTAAACACTTGAGCATATACCACCAAACTAATAAGCATAATCTTAAGGTCCTTACAGTGAACTGCAGGAGCATCTTTCGGAAAAAGGTACAGTTAAGCATCAAGCTCGATCACATCATGCCGGACATTGTATGTAGGACTGAATCATGGCCACACGGAATTAAACCTGGTCAAAAGCCAACACCTGACCCTGTTAAATCAAGTGTACTTTTTCTAGAACACTGTATAGCTTACAAAAATGACAGATCAACTCAAGGAGGGGGCGTCTTTATTCTAGTTTGAAAAAAAAATTCGTGTCTGTTCAAGAACCACATTTTACTATGGACTGCGAAATTGAGTGGTTAAATAACATTACTCAACAATAAATATCTGTATGTGGGCAGATTCTATTTGCACATACGGAAACAAAAAATACCTTGATGAATCAGAAAAAGTATTTCATCAAATAGCAACATCTAGCACCACTCCTAAAGACATCATAGGAGTGGGCGATTTCAACTGGCCCTGCATTACATTGGACAGTGACTCTATTGCGTACACTCAACTGGAGTTCAAAAGGACATATGTTTTAGAAAAACATAAAGTCTGTAGTTAATGAAGAATATTTTAAAGGTTGAGAGGACCAGTTAAAAGCTTCCGTTTTGCCATTTTGGGGTGACTGCCTCTCTCACTTCAGGAATGAAATTTGTTTCTTTTCATTAGTATTGGAAAATGAATTTTAATGTTTTGGTAACTCTTGAATCACTTTGCTGCCCGTTGGTTTGAATTAAATGAACATGGGTCATGCTTTTCTGAACTCTTTTGGGCTGAATATGAACAGGCACGCAACAAAATAAATTTGAGGTCAGGTAACATGAAGCAGGAATATTTTGAAAATGTTGTCTCCAAGAAACTTAAAACACATAATTGACTGATTTTTGTAAGAGTAAGAACCAACGATGCGCTATTCACATTACATTCTCAGCTGCTGATTTAGACAATTATTTTGATAATATTGGTCACAGAGTATCAGCTAAAGATGATTCAAACCAGGAAATGCCGTAGCAAGCTCTGTGAAGTGTTCAAACATGCCGCGAATAGTTCCCAAATTTAATATTCTTGCGATATAAGCTGGGTATGTTATGAGGTATGTAAAAAACTTTTCTTGGATGACTTGTTGTTTTGGATATTTCAGTAGGGACACAAATCTTTTAAAATTAAGATCACTGAATATTGAAACATCTCTACAGCGTACATTGAACATGAATTGTGTCTATTCACTGTTTCATCCAAACGGAAAATGAGGCATGTGACGTCTGTGTATGAAGGTTACGGTCAGTAACATGACATCAATAACTATATAGAGCTGTCGATTGTTTGTCATATTGCTAATTTTTGGCTTAATAACGTCAGAGTCGTTGATCTGAATCTGGTAAAGGAATTTGGGTTTTAGAAGTTTGTTGTAAATTCCATACAGCCTTAGCTATGTTCAAGGCTATAAATGACCTAGTAATTAGGCTTATATGTGTGATAAAGTAATACTTTTTATCTGATTCAGCTTATTATATTAACAGAAATACTTATTTGTCTTCAGATATTGTTGCTCAGATATTGTTGTTAAATAAAGACGTCTTTCGTAAATTATTAGAATGGCACAGTGGTATCATTAGGAACAAATTACCCAATCCACCGATCAGAAAAATTATACACTTATATAGGAAGGTGATCAGAAATTTTAATTTAAATGCTCATGGAAGAACAGGGTTTAGTGCCACACAATAAAAAAAATCAATTTTTATGCTGACCTGATGGTTATGAAAATATAATGCTGAAATCTGATGCATTTGACAGCTCAGTTGTTTGGAAGAAAATGAAATGATGGGGATTAGTATATGAAGATTCCAAGTGAAATTCATTTGTCACCACACCAGTTTGCATTAGATAAATATATTGTTTGTCCCCTCGCCTCCAACATTCCTTAGTTAAGAAACAAACAAACAATTATTCTGGTCAATGGAAAGGTTTAATAACATTTTCAAACTATACCAGGTAGTTCAGCAGGCAGCTATGCTTATACTAATACCTGTTTGACAACGGGACGTTTGGATTAGCTGTATGTAGCTGTAATGGTTCAGGTATGTGTATCTTTCGTATATATATAATAGCACTGTCGATAGAAATTTTAACAGTTCCGATTGCTTTGTTAATAAATATAATGAAGGCTTGTGGGTCCTATCGTAATTGCGTACATGTAAATAATTTCATGTTACTTATCTCTTTGGTCAACGTACACCATAATATAATGCATCTGCTTTTGCAGGCTCGAGATTTTTTAAAACCCCAAATACAAACAAGAGTTTTGTAAGTTAAGTATGCGCATGAATGACTAATATATTTGTTGTCAGTCAAGATGAAGTGGCAATTCATTGCCATATTTTTATGACAAAAAGAAAATGAGATTGATCCTGTACAACAAATTGGACGCACAACTGTTTATGATCACCATCATCATCATCTGGTGTCCGTTTGTTCTTGTTTTTCTTTTTAAACAAGCCTATAAACACAACTAAAGACATTTTTTATCATTATAGGCGCCAAACTACTTCCTCTTTGAGTCCTTTAAATTACTTGTGCTTTTTCTTTTTTGGGGGTGGATGGCAGGTTTTGGGATGGGAGTGCACGTTCCCGGCACTGCCATCCTGAATCCAAGCTTTAACACCGAGGACTGTTGAGGCCATCTCTGGTATTTTACCCATCAATGGTATTTTGGGCCTTATTTGCATATTGGCATGAGCGAACTCCATTGCATTTAACATATGTGGTTCAATTTAGAAATGCCATATGACTTATTTATTTAACATCAAGCATCAACGTTGAACATATTTTTCTCATCATCTTATTGTTTAGAGCTCCGCTCACCTGAGGTGAAAGAGCTTAATGCTCTACCTTGTTCTCTTGTCCACGAAGTTTTCTTTGGCATGCTTATAAGTCCACAGTTTTCAAGTTTTATGCCATATAACTTTCGGACGTTTCATGTATTTGCAAATCGTGTTGTAGTTTACAGTGGAATAGCCTGGACGCAAAGGGAAGGTTTCATAACGCACTTTAAGGTAGCACAAAGTGCCCCTCGTTCAGTCAGGAAAACTCTTCTGGTCCCTTTAATGTAAGGTGTTTCTTTTTTCGACGTTTTGAAATGTGTTGCATTTATACTGGAAGTCATCAACAAAACATGTTGAAATCTTCTCTCATTGCTATACCGTGGATGCATCCCATGTATGTGACAATTTGTTTCAAATAAGCATTTTATGTTACAGGAGTGTTTCCGAAAACTCAAAAGCTCTCTCAGACCCAACATACGCATAAATTAGGTATGAAACGGTTTGTGTCATCCAAAACATTTAACATGCATCTTTAAAGATTTCATGATGTAATTATATTTAAGATAATATTTTGCCAGCTTAATAAATACCTCTAAATATGGCTTTTGGTGGTTACTTTCAACGCAAACATAAATTAAATGGGTATGTTAAACATATGAAGTTGCTTTTATACATATATAAGCATGTGTAAATGTATGTGTGTACATGTTTGTAGATATGTATACTGATAATCGCATATGTTGCATCTGCATTGGTTTCATACCATTCATTTATTTTCAAACTACTGTGTAATATTCATGTCAGCAGCAATATATGTCTAGGTGACTTGACAGAAGCCCTATGAATTTTACAATTTAGATGCCCCTTTACCATGGAAGTCATCTGCAGCATTGGAATCGATGTGTAAATCCCCTGACAATTATTGTAACATATACATTTAAAGGCATGCATTTGTTAAAAGTTTGCTTCATATAAATCCCGTAGGATCGATTCACACTTTGTCATTTTTCTAAGTGTCATGCACTGCAAGGACTACAACTTACTCTACTGGGAATTCGAATAATACATCTTGGATCTTTTGACAACCTTCAAAGTATGATATTCTAAATGTTTCAAACAATTGCATAAGTGTTTTAGATCAAAAAGTATTCATTGAAATTGGACAATTAAAAACCCTAGATATTTCTTCCAACAACAGTTGTAAAATCGACCAGGTCATACTTACAATCTTTTACATTTACAAACTGTCATCACAGATGACTTCAGATTACGTTGCATCAACCCTAGTACTAACTTACGAATCTGTCCACCAGTCCCAGATACATGTTCTTGTCTTCCCTTATTAGGAAACATACACACTGGACAGTCATCTGGTCAGTAGGCTGTTGCTCAGTTTTATTTAATTTTTTATCTATTTTCACAACTACCACAGTGTTTATAATGAAAAATCCTTTCTAAATTTAATGTTAACATTTAGGGATCTAAGGATTGCAAAAGCATGCAGGGTCTCTATTTGCCAGTAATATTCTTATCACATCAGCTTCTCCGAGAACGCAGAGCTAAATTATATACTCGACACTCGAAATAAAATGAACTCTTTCATAAAACGAGGTTGTAACTGCATTTAATTCCATATAGAAGTGGAAAAAAAACACAGTCATATATATTTTACCAGTAAACAATGGAGGTTGGTCCAATGTTAGGTCAATATGATGCAACAGTGAGCCAACCTTCGCTGTTTATCGGCTTGTGTCAATGAAAACTACTTTCCTTTGCATTGAAACTAAGGCAACTTTCCCACATAAAGTTGGCAATTTTAGAAACACGTTTCCAGTAATCAATGGAGGTTAAGACTGACCAAATACTGGGCCATCTTTCTATACTTGCTGCGTTAAGTGTAACAGAAAACTTAAAACAGGTATGCATTAGAAACAGGCAATATAGGTCACATGCAACTTTGAAATACATCATAACAGGAAGTGACATTAAACATAAGTTCATGGATCCTGTTGGTTAATATGAATTGCTGCTGTTGAACACTAACTCACACAAGCCGGAGAGAAAAAAAAATAACCATTGACAGCAGCATTCTATTATTGTCCCTTGAATCAGTACTCTAATGTACATTTTTATATACACAAACTTCCAATGTATAAACATGATTAATTATTTATTTTATGAACCTTTGGCACTTGATGCTGGTAGATTGCTGAACTGGCGATGATGATGATGATGATGATGATGATGATGATGATGATGATGATGATGATGATGATGATGATGATGATGATGATGATGATGATGATGATAGGTTTACTTGGGAAACTTACCCCTTTAGAGCAGGAACAGAAGCTTAGTTGATGTATATTCCCACATGTTTTACAGGTTGGCCAGCCAGCAGTTCGGGGAAAATAAGAAATTACAACACGCAACCGATGTTAAGAAAAAAATAAATAGAAACCATCGTTCGTGACGCTTACCAAAAAAAAAAAAAAAAAAAAAAAAAAAAAAAAATCCGCGGACCGGTACCATTGCAAATGTATTCACACAGGCTTGTCCGTATTGATCAATTCGTGATTGAGATCGACATATTCAATTTATAAGGGTGTAGGGCACGATTATTCGTTTGAATTGACAAAGACACCAGACAAAGAAGTAGAGATGGTCTTACTCAACAACAGTCATGTTGATAATTTCGCATGAATAGCAAAAATAAGAAAAGTTACGGCACTTTTATGCCAGCATGTCACATGTTGCACAATAAAACAAAAAATGCCCAGTGGCTGGCTGTGCTAGATCCCCAAACTGCCCACGGTGCTAGGGGTTTAAAATTAAATGGAAACAATATCCAAACTAATACAGACTGTTTTACAAGAGGCAAACCTGAAAGTGACGCCAACAAAAAGGACAATTGCCGGTCATTTACCATTTCGTGAAACAAACGTTGGACATGTTTCTTGCGCTGCCGAGGGGGAGTGGGTAGTCTCGGGTCTTCCAGATACTTCGATTCCTATTGAAAGCCATGAACAAACCCAGAGCAATTATTTTTATTGCTGTGTCGTTTGGTAAACCTGATGAAAAGAATTTAAATCTTGTGTAAAAACTCAAGCATTTTAAGCTTTTTCGGGGTTGATACACAACTGTCCGCGTATGTCTCCTTTGTGAAATGATACAAATTCCATGCTTTCGTTTGTGTATTGGCGTGACCTGTGGGGAGCAAACACCGAATTAATCCCATTAACAAGGTTGTATGAGACACTTAAATGTCACATCTAAAAGTTACATAAAGGCACACGTATTTAATTGGCATAAATCTAAAGCCGGTATAAATTAAACTACACAATACTCCTAATTCATGCAAGCTAAGTTAAACCAATCAATATAATAAAAAGATATAAGTATGGAACTTAAGCTCAATATATGTAAAATTGTAGCGAGTAGGACATAAAACAACATGAAACGAAATATACAGGATCAGAGTACTCCAGGTAAAATTTGGTAAATGTATACCAAGGCCTACATACATTACTGTCTTTATTGAAGATTGTTACAGATTACATATTGCAGTACAAATCAACGTAATATTTCAAAATATACTGAATAGAAACGTGCAATGCAAAAAAACACACCAAACCATACTTATATGGGGAATAAAGTTAAGAGGAATGATCACTCAAACTCCATTCATGTAAGATTTTATTTTTGCTTGAGTTGAGTATTAATCTCAAAACATATATCCTAGGCCTACTATCAACGCTCGTCGATGTCTCATGTTTGTGTACAGTCGTAGTTCCACATCACATGTGACGTTTGAGCAAAAATCCCTGGCGCCAAATTGATTTCGTCTGTCATGTTAATACATTTCCTCACTGATGCAGGTCCCTCACAATTTAGTTGTAACGTGATCTACAGTGAGGTACTACAATTGTTTCTTAAATATGTATACTCAGAGTAAACACTAACATAATGAGTGTCTGGTGTACTGACAGTCAGTCAATATTCTTCGCTTTCAAAATTGGTTTCCCTTTTAATTTAAATGGGTTTGAGCAATTGTCCGACCAATGTCCATAGATAACAACTGATTTAAGACAGAAAGGCCTGAAATTGCAACATAATTATATGAGTACAGACTCTAAAGCACCACCAACCCAACCCCCCAAAAAAACAAACAAACAAACAAAAAAACCACACAATTACAATCAGCTAAACGGTTGTCTTAATACTCTGATAAATACGAACCTAATAGACTGACCACCATAGATACTATCCACCACGAACAGTGACTTTTTCAAAGTAGGGCAGGAGTAATCAATCTAGAAAAGAGAAAACAGAAGTGGACAACAGGGAGTAATGGTAAATGTAAGGTATGTACACAAGAGGCAGATGAGACAGTGGATCACTGGCTGTTGTGGTGTGATGCATATAGAGAGATAAGAGAAGAATTTTTCAGAAAGTGGCACAGGGAAGACTATAATAACAAGGGTCGGGAAGAGGTTCAGTGTTTAGATGAAGAGGAACGTGTAGCATGGGTTTTAGGTTTGAAGGGTGGCTTTCTGTCAGGCAGGAAAGGCACTAAAAGCGTACAGGACTACCTGGTAGGGTGCTGGGAGAAAAGAAATGAATTGATAAGGCTGGATAGCAACAGGGTGAATTAGAATCTTAGATGCAGGGAGGAGAGGGAATGGTGGTAGCCCTTATAAGGGCTCCCATGGGATCCCCCATGGGAAATGCCTGAGCCTTAGAGGCGGGGATAGGGTGTATGAGGGAAGGTTCTTCTGTCCTTTTATGGGGGGGGGGGGCTACAAGCGATGAGTGTTGGGGGATATGTCCAGGGCCAGGGGCCCACCACAGCTGTGAGAGAGTGTGTGGTGGACTCTTTGCCTCGGCTCTGGTCCTGGTAAACATGGCAGCATGAGCTGATTAGCATAACCATGGTTTCCTCCATCTCATCATCATCTTCCTTTTTTTTTTCTTCCTAGGCCACCTGTGTCACACAGGACCGCGGCGCATAAGCGGAGAGCCACAGTATTATTATATTATTATTATTGCACCATTGAAAGATAATAAGCCTTGTAGAATCATGGAGTCATTATAGCGGTTGCACTACTGCCCCCCTCCCCCAGGTGCTACCCTACTGACAAGAAAAAAGTCAGATGACACAATGCATTGAAGTATATATATATATATATGTATGTATGTTTGTATGTTTGTATGTATGTATGTATATGTATGTATATATTATGTCTGTAATCGTCAGAAAAGAGTTGTTGGTAAACCCTACACTTGGGACACTTTTAATGTTGGAGTCCCTCCAGGCTCTGCACTCGGCCCTTGGCTATTTGTTATGTTCATTAATTAAATCGTGGATACTGTTCCATTTAAAATCAAACTGTTGGCTGATGGTGCATCTTTATAGCTTACTGTTTGGAATCGCTACTAAATCGCCGATACGTTAAATGCGGACCTGTATGGCAAGCCAACAGGGCCATAACGCGTAGGTCTTACGCCTAGCGGAGCCTCCACAACACGCAGTCGAGAGTTGGCAACGCGTAGTCGAGTGAACCAATCAGATTGCAGTCTTTACTACGCGTAGTCGAGGCTCGGCAATGCGTAGTCGAGCCAACAAATAAGATTACAGTTTCCACTACACGTAGTAGAGTCTCGGCAACGCGTAGTCGAGCCAACCAATAAGATCACAGTCTCCACTACGCGCAGTCGAGGCTCAGCCATGCGTCGTCGAGCTAACCAATAAGTTTACAGTCTCCACTACGCGTTGCCCAAAAAATGTTCTTCTAGACACGTCACCGAGCCTCGGCGACGGGTAGTGGAGAAATTATGCCTCCCATAGGGTGTAGCCAAACTATCCAATCACTGATGCTCTTGTAAACTGTATTAGACCTGTTCCACTATGCGTTGAGATATTACTGGTCTCGACGATGCGTAGCCGAGGGAACCAATTAAATTTGATTCTCCACTGAACAACGCGCATCTGTGCTCTCTTGAAAAGTAAAATTTGATACTCTTTCAACCTCCGTTTTGAAACATGGGTTACAACCATTTGGCTATGCATTGTAGAGACTGTAATTTGATTGGCTGCCTCGACGATGCGTTGTGGAGAATTTCAAGTCTCGACTACGTGTTGTAGAGAATTTCATGTTTCTGCTACACATTGTAGAGACTCTAATTTGATTGGCTGTTTTAATATCAGTAATGATTGTAAGGACGATTGATTGGTTTGCTTTTCTTCAGTCAAAAGGTGCCATAAGTTGCTCCACCATGCGTAGCTGAAGCTCGACTACACGAAGTGGAAAACATATTCTCGGAAAGGCATAGTGGAGACTGAAATCTGATTGGTTCGCTTGACCACGCGTAGTGGAGGCTCGGCAATGCGAAGGACCAATGCCTTATGGCCCTGTTGGCTTTCCATAGACCTGGCTTCTGTTGATTCTTGGTCCGTGGATTGGTTGGTATCATTTAACAACCTGAAAACCATGTTAGTATATCACAAGAGAAATCCAGTCGAACACCATCCCATAAGCTCCCCATATCATCAGCTGGAACATATACACCAACATAAACACCTGGGGATAACACTACAGTGTGAGGTCTGATGAAACGATCATATGAGATCGTTTTGCTAAAGGTTCTAAACAATTGAATATCATTAAAAGTTTACAGTACCAACTTCATAGAGAAACCCTTGAAATCATATACAAATCATTCATTCGACTGCTCATGGTATATGCTAGTGAGGCCAGGGATGGCTGCACACGGGGTGACTCACAAAGATAAGAAAGTGTGCAGCCGGCTGCTGCTTGTGATATTCCTGGTGCCATGTTAACTACCCCAAGCGACAAATTATATGAAAAAAGCTGGTCTCCATACTTGCAAAAATGGAGAGAAATGAACAAGTTAATTCAAATGTATAAAATTACCCATCACTTAGCTCCAGCATACCTAAATGAAATAGTTCATCCCAACCAAAACCGGGACAGATACAATACAAGGCAAGCTGGCAACCTTCCTCATTTTCGAGCTACGACAGACTTATTTATCAATCATTTCTTCCCAAGTGCATCAAGACCTCGGAACCAGCTCCCCCTGAATATCGGAAATTCAAACTCCCTCGATGAAAAAAAAAAAAAAACATATAAGTTCAAAAGTGTCCCGCTCAATTAAAGAAACTAAATTATACTACGTTGGCAATAGATACTCTTCTGCTATTCATGCAAGACTCCAGATTCACTGCAGCCGGGCGAAATCCCATTAACACGCCATTGATTTGTGCGAATCACCAAATTGTTGATGTGTGCAAGCTGCAGAAGATACTTGGTATGACATTCTCGTCTGTCCATTTTATACTATCTTGCTCCTTACACTTACGTAACAGTTTTGTTTGGATCACCAAATTGTACATTTGAAGACAACAAAACTATTTTTCTGGCAGGTCGATGAGAAATTGGTTAGAAACCTTACACTTCCAGTGCGGTGGTGTAACATAAGCTGCATTAAAACAACTCACCATCGTTATACATTTTGAATTTTAAAAAAAAATCATTTATAGTTGTCATGGGACCAAATCTATCACCGCTTGTTTGATGAGCTTCGTCACGTCGATGGGGTCATACAGTAATACCAATTGCTAGCCCTTCTGTCTGTCTCATCAAAACTGTGGAGTCTTCCTTAAACCTGTTGGCCCGGCACAATATTACGTTTCAACGAATAGACTACCAACCATGCCATTGAGGGATGTGCCGGGATATGTGAAGTATTGAATGTCCTGGCTTCTTGTCTACTTCCTGCAAGAGGGGTTTATATGGGGCTCAGCCCTCTTGCCCAGCCATTTTCCATGACAAATATCGTCTATACACATCAAAATTGTACCTTTTTTTATTGCCAAAAATAGGATAAACAGATAGTGCAAGGACAACCCAATACGATTTCATCATATAGCATTAGAAAATGGGTGTTACCTTTTCTAGTTTATACTCATTTTACAAAATAGGTGCACTTAACAATTAGCGAGTAACCCACTACCCTCGTTTGTGTTGTGCAGTATTTTATCAAAAGTTGCACATGAAAGTCTTTGACCTGCTTAGAGTACTAATTACTACGAACCAATTTTTGCAGTGTCTCCATATTCCCTTCTTGCCCTTTTAGAAATGTTGCACGTTCACTCTTGAATACCTGTAATTTAAAAATTATATACATTTGTTTAAAGCCATAAATGGGCAATTAAAAAAGAAACTAATTTCGCATAAAAGATAAAAATTTTTGAAAAATTAAGAGTCACTTGACCGTGTAAATCGCAGCGAGGAGCTACTAACATCCAATGTTGCCAGAGCTGAGATTGGCAATCTCTTCAGTAGTTTAAAAATTTAATAACTTGTAGTAAACTATACCAAAAATATATTCAAGTGCATGCAGTAATGACAGAGACCTTCAAAATAATCTGTTTTTATTATTTTGCAAAATAATGCTTACCACACATTATATTTGGGGAGAATAAATGCAGATGCTTATCCCCACCGGGCATTCGGCATTGGTATCAGTTTACAGCATATTGGTGTATTAGTTTACAGCGTTTTGCTACAGTTTTAGCATGTAGCAATTCTAAAATCTGATGTTAAGGTGCTGTGGAATATTACGCCAGCAAATGTAGTGACTGGAAATTGCCTCAGAACTCTGCTTCCAATACCATACCCCCATTTGGGAAGGGATGACGCTCCACCAGAGGCATGTGGGGCTGTGAGGCATGAAGGGAAACATATGTCTCGTTGTTTGGACTCATAATATCACAGTAATATGGGCAAACCAGTACTTAAGGCTTTTGGAAAAAATCAGAAAAATATTCATTGACTTGGGTATCTTTAAGTCTATGGTACCAGCAAGGTAAACTCATGAAACTTTAAACATGAGGCATGAGCCTCCTTTGTAAACAGCACATTGAATGGAGGGGAGAAAGTTGGAGGTAAAGATTCTGTTAGTTGCATGTTGGACTCGGAAATAGGCCATCCCTCCAAAAGAAGAAACGATTGCTGATACTGTTCAAAACAAGGTCAATGCAATCCAGACCAACTGCATAATGAGTGGAAAGAATATATATATATATAGAATAACAATAATCTACAACAGAATAGATATATATGTGTGTGTGTGTGTGTGTGTGTGTGTGTTACAAAATAAATATAAAAAAAATTGTCCGCAGTTCATGATTATTATTTAACATCGAGGTTTAAGTCTAATGTATTAAGTCTATCAGGTCATCAACATTATCATAGTCCTCGTATCCTTTGGATCTTTACGTTTAGTCAGGGAACCTTTCTGATGAAGCAACCAAAATGTTGAAAGTATATTTGATGTCATGCAATGTAAATGTGTTTTACTCTACGTGCTGAGACCACTGTGATAGTCATTAGACCTAACACAAACATGCAAGGCAAGGGTCTACTTAAAAAAATAATTCTAGAATACTTGTATGACAACCTTTCCAAACTTCTGAGACTGAAACTTAATATTAGCAGTCTTGTCTATACGAAGAACAACACACATAATCCCATAGCCGGAGTTGAGTTATACACCGTCTTTAGAAGTGACAGTACTGACCAGCAAGTGAAGTAGGTATTGTTAGTTGATGACCTCAGACTGTCAAACCGTCAGGCAATGGCTAGCACTGAAAATAAACACAAAAGAACGCAATGGGGTCATTGCTGCATAAGCCCCTGGACAAGGCCGAATGAATAAATTTTCATCAGTTCATTAATAGAAGAATATACGCTGAAAACTGAAACTCACTTGTTTGTTATCGAACCGGGCACTAGTTTACCACTAAAATCGTGCGTGCCCAACATGGTTACCCACAGAACCTCCTGGTCTGGGTAAACTGCATGAAAGCTTGTGTGTTGTGTTATGCAGTCTTCAAGTCCATCTTGTGCACTGCCAGCTCAATTCTTTTATTGGTGTGCATAGGTTGTAACGACACTTATCTTCCTGTTTCTGATAATAATTTGTTCCATGAAAATTGCCATTCACTCTCTTTACCGCTGCGATTAACTGTCATGATCCATAGTTGTGAAACATTGGCAAGGGGGAAGAATCAGGTGATGTCATATATTTTGACATTTGCTGCAACTGCACTATAGCTATGGGTTACAACTGCAATTAAGGAATTGCAGTTATTGACTGGTGGATCGGATGGTTTTATGCACATATCAAGAGAATTTTATAATCATAATGTTGCATGTGCCATAAAACGGTCAAAGCAAGGCCTGTGGGTTCGACAGCATTCTAAGAATTCGTAATGAATTTGTAAGTATAGTAAGTCCGCATTGATAAACAGTTTGGTTGAATTGTGTATTTTTCTAAGTTGATGGAAAGCTTTTGCTGGCTAAAGGTGTCAAAGTTTTGTAAGATCGTTGTACAAAGAAGTCAGTAATGAAAGTAAGTACCGTGGCATCACAATTATATCAAACGTATATAAACGTTTCACTTCCATTATTGGAACACATATTATGTTATGATTAGAGGAAAATGAAATTTAAGCATAATTCATAAAACGTACAACAAAGGTCATCATTTGGAAAATCCCCTGTTCACGCTTAAGCATGTAGGTTCTTTGAGAAAAGGCCAAAAGCCTAAAACCTGGGTAGCTTACTTAAACATTTCTAAAGCTTTTGATATTGTTAATAGGGACTATTCCTCCACTTATTGGAATCAGGTGTGTCAGGTAAAGAATGGTATCCAATGAAAGTTCTTTATAGCAGGGTGAGAAAAAAGTCATATTTGGGCCGGATAAATGGAAAGAAACAGTGATGTACTCTACCCCTGGTGTTGTTCTCATTAGTTTTATGTAGTTAAGTGACATGTAATGCAGCCATGATTTTGGAATCCTGTTTGGTCTTTATAAATACTCATGCATCCTTATGCAGACGATGTTTGTCCTGTACGAGTAGTGAGGCTTTGGGGTTTTTTTTTATTAAGTATCTTAGCCACATTTACCTTTAAGTGAAATTACGTTTAATAATGATAAATCTGAAGTAATGTTGATTGGTAAAAGTGTTAATCATAACAAGAAGTGGCAATTACGAAATTTGCATATTACCGAATGTACTGCATACAAATTTTTGGGTTATATTTTCACAATGTTTGAATGACTTACATCCAAACATATCTGAAACACTAGATAACATGATTACAGGGCTAATTGTGTGGCATTCTGTTTTCTATGACAACTTTAATTGGGTATCTTTTGGCAACAGTATTTGGATTGTAAAATATTCTTGAGTGAAATGCTATTCACTTTCAATATTTTTTCACACACCCAACTGCACCTTTAATGCCAAAAATTACTCAGATTTTACAGATTTTACACAAATGTCATAAACGTGACCCATGCTGTTGAAACATTACCTCACAGTTGACAGCGTAATCGAGATTTATTGTTTGGAGACTTTTCAAGTGAAAAGTAGGTGTCATCATGGGGTTTGTTTTACACATCTGGTGCAGGATGTCCATTGCTGCAGTATTTGTTAGGATTTTCGTAGGCTTGTACAGGTGGTCTAACTGTAACCATTTATTTGATAATGACTGGGACTGCGTATATTGCCCCAGTTTGTTTATACTTCAGTTATACACTTGCAGGTGGTTTAACTAAGGTAAGATATCAGGCTAGAAAGGGGAGATACTGGTTCAGGCGAAAGTCACATTTTCCTGATCTGAAACTGTACGTTACAAATTTAGTCATTATATTTGGTTTGACAGGTATTTTTATTCAAATTGGAGCTCTGTATTTATTAGCAAAGATCCACGTATGTAGCTAATGCATCATTTGGCACATTTATATATTTTACTTATGAAGTGGGTTGACTTTGCTGAATATTTAGCTCAGACATGGAACCACTACTCAGAAGGACACATGTGGGTACAGGCTCCGAAACATGTTCTGAGTAGTAACCTGCTGCAAACCTTTTAATTTATTTGAGCTACGGCGCCTATGTCAAACTTCAACAGAAAAATGTGCAAAATATGGACAAAAGCACTACCATAATTATTTTTGCCGAAGGCTGCTGGTTCAAGACCAGAATTTTGACCTGACTAACAAGTCAGGAGAACTGATAGGTGATAAGCCTACCAAGTTTCTCTTTTTCATTTTTGGCACAAGTAATAGAATCTGGAATTTGAGCAGTTAGGCCTGTCTGTGTAGGGAACACTATAGTCTTTAGTTAATGAAGGTTCTTTCAAAGGTTCAGATAGCCGGTTGAAAACCACCAGTTGCCTTTTATGGGTGACTGCCTGTCTCAAGTCAGGAGTGAAATTTGTTTCTTCACATTGTATTTGGAAGATGAATGTTGATGGTTGGGTAACTCTGGAATCTCTTTGCTGTAATTGTTGGGTTTGGAATTTATGAATATGGGTCATGTTTTTCTGGACGATTCTATAAATACTCCATTGGCTATGTTGTGCTGTGGGCTGTGTTCTCCGACTCTTAGTTAAAATGGAGGTAGAATATATCTATAATGTTCCAGATTCATAAATATCACCAAAACGATGTAGGCCTACTTTCTACTTTCTTTTTTCTGTAAAATTACCTGACTAACAAGTCAGGAAAACTAATAGGTAATGGGCCTACCAAGTCTTTCTTTTTAATATTTGGCACAAGTAATAGAATCTGGAATTTGAGCGGTTAGGCCTGACCCTTTTAGGAACACCTTAGTCTTTAGTTAATGAAGATTATTTCAAAGGTTGAGAGGACTGGTTGAAAACCACCAGTTGCCTTTTATGGGTGACTGCCTGTCTCAAGTCAGGAATGAAATTTGTTTCTTCACATTGTTATTGGAAGATGAATGTTGATGGTTGGGTTACTCTGGAATCTCTTTGCTGTAATTGTTGGGTTTGGAATTTATGAATAAAGGTCATGTTTTTCTGTACGATTAATTGACGACTGAAGGGTTTTGATAATGGATAGTTCTTGTTTACTCAAGTTTTTGGTGCAGCTTCTCAAGTGGTGCTGCAATGTGTTGACCACTTCTATTTTTCATGACAGTCATCACTGTAATGCATCAATATATGACATTTTTTCCTCTTTTGTTTTCGATGAGTAATGTACTGCATGATGGCTTTTCATGTCTTCCTGATCTATCTGTTGATCTTCATGCTGATGGACTTGTCAAGATTTTGATGGCTTTCAACTTGGACTGAATATGGACTCTGATTTTGACACGTTATGGTCTCACTACTATTTAGTTCTCCTGACTTGTCTGTGAGCTGAGTAAACAGCAAACAAAGAACAAAGTGGGTTTACAGGCTTTTTTGTGATTTGAATGGATCAGGATCATGAAAAGACAGCTCCATTATATTAATTGTCTTTCATTATTGTGTTGATTACTTGGCAATGCGTCCACTTCGGCAATGCACGGGATTTTTACCAGAAGTGACTTCATTTGCAAGAACTCAGACTTCCTCTTCCCTTCGACCACAGCGATTTTCGAAATAAGATATGTGTTATGTTGAGGTTTTTGTCACCTGAACCTAGTCAATTCTTTGGCTTTTGAATACAAATTTATCCGGGATGAATATGGGGTAAGTTTCCTTGTTTGTTGTTATCTACAATATATTTACCGACCCACAAGTGAAGCTTAGAGGTTTAAGGCTCTTGGAAGACCAGCCAACCCCACATACGCAAGTGTTAATTTGTGGCCTGCCGTCAACACTGAGGTAAACATGATAGGTACCTCCTTTTTCAACTCCACAGCATTGACAGCCAGGCACAAATTCTCATTGTTGATTGTAGTGTCACGCTACATGAATACATGCACATTAATGAAAGAAGTGATCATGTTGACACATATTCGCATATTACTATCCAATTAGCATTTAATTGATAAAATTCGAAGACACAAACTCTACTTAGGATTCCATATATGACATGAGGAATTGTACATAACTCATCATTGTCCTGCATCAATATCTTCTTAGAAATAGTAACCAAACCAAATGTAGGTATGACCCTTCTCTAAAATTGCGTCAGGTGTTTAAAATACGAATGATTTTATGTCTTAAGCATTATAGGCATATGCATGGTGTTTATATGTAACAAAGAATTGCCGATTAATATCGGTCAGTTTATTGCACATAAAACTGGAGATTGAAATTCATTGTCATAAGGGCAAACTGTGCAATCTCTGTGAAGCTGATAAGGTTGATAAACAAAACTCGTGATGTGTATATGCAATGCCCGATGTGCATATCTATAAGGGTATAATTATAGGTATAATGCATGTGGGGATGAGTTCCACGACAGCAGCTACATATCATCATATACATGGCAAATTCGAACATAACATTTGATATATAAATGAAGAAAGTTAAGGCCTGGATTTGGGGATTGTCTGAATAGAATATTTGACATAATCTTTGCATCGTTCCTGAGAACTGTTTCCAGGGGGTCTGAGGGCAAGCTCCTATTGACAAATTTTGAAATAATTAAGGGTCTAGAGTATTGCATTAAAAAGCACCTGTTTTACTGCAAATGATGGTATTCTAAGTTAATAATAAATAATTGAAATAAAACTTTGTATTTTTTAATCTGTCTGTGTGGGAGGATACTATATGTGGATCGCTGGAAACGAGTAGACATCATTGAGTTGCAATTTTCATTTTGTACGTTTTAGTGCTTTTCGTTTTGATAATTCTATCCCGTTAGTTGCTACTTATATTGAAACTGGCCAGTACTTTTGGACCTGTTACCACTATCGGGGCACCCTTCTCGCCCAAGTGCCAGCTTTCACACACCAAGGGGTCATGGCGGGTCCTACTAGGGCTGCTGCAAAATAAATTGCCCGCAGGTACCTTCTATGTCTAATACAAAATATAAACTGTGGGGCTCATCAATGGCTACAACTGATGTTTATATTGCGGTGTATTTACATTTTTTAGGTTATGCTCACTCTGGTAAAGTCCCAATATATAATGCACATTACATTTATTCAGTAATTTAACCTTCCCTTAACCCCGATCGCACATATATTTTGGCATTGGCTCACTGGCACTTGGCTACCATTTTGAAAACCACAGACTCTGTGCCCAATGGTTTCTAAAGGAGGATACAAATGGGGCAATCTGGGGGAGGAGGGAGGGTGAGGGGGGCGGTGGTCAATATCTATGAATCCAAAACAAAAGTATATACTTTGCAGATAATGGGGTTCCATTATATATGAAACCAAAGTATATATTTTGCAAAATATTCCAGAGCATCAGTAACGATGGTATATGCTGCCATCGGACAGATTAATGTTACGATAGTAAGTTTTAAAAGTATTTTAACGACCATTTGCCCTGTCAACTCACAGACCGAACACCGGGAAGCATGCTGAAAACATGTGGGTGCAATTCACTGTGATTTTCCTTTCCAACAATTAATGCATTGCACCATGTTTATAAATAGCGCTCACCGTGTGTGCGTGGTGGTATTGTGTCGCATTTGGATTTATAACTAACGGGTGACAACTGCTTCAGACAAAAACCGAGTTGGTAGATTAAAATTAAGATGGTAAGTCATCTTTGTAAAGTATGTAGACAACCATTTCCCCTGGTAACTCAGAGAACGGACACCTGGAACCTAGCAATACTAGAAACCAATACCACACTATCGTGGCTATATGCAGAAGCTATGGCCATGCTTGTTTCCCTGGCCTAACTCCAAGTTAACCATCCAGACAAGATGAAGTAAAATTCTGTGTTTGAGTTGACTTTACTGCAAAATAACGGCACATTGGCCAGCTTTTCTATTAACTTGCAACTTGGTTACAGTTGATTAGAAACGCAGCTTTCTATAGGTGGTCATGTGTGGGGCGATTTTGCTGGTTGTTGGTTGCGTGTAGGAGCTGGTCTAAGGCTCTCCAACTGCAGCATTGGAGCAAAATTTTGCATCACTGTTCTTAAAAAATGCTATAAAATTTATCCAAAAAATGTGTTTCTCATGTGACGAAGTTGAGAAAATCCTCGAGGAAATCTAAATTTGTTGCTACAGAGATTTCCAATAGCTTTGGTCCAAATTAGCAAGTACTGAGAGCTACCGCTGCAATGCAGCAATCGCACCCCAGCTCTCTCTTTGGCAAGTGGCCTTTCTCTGTTGCTGGGTAGGTTGCTTGATCCTTGGGCATCTCACATGGTTCTGCTATTGGTTTGTTGTGTGCTGTTTTTCTGCAATCGCCCAGTTGTTATGGGGAATTAATGATCTTTTCTATTGTTTGAGACCATATGTTAACTTCCAGGAAGGACCTCCAACTCAAGTTTTCTATCGTTTCAGACCATACCTCAACTTCCACGAATATGGACCTCCTATACAAACTGATGACTTACTGTTTTGGAAGTACTACTTTGAAGACCAGAAATGACGGACTGAAATTTTGCAGTGTTCCTTACACTTTTATCCAAAAATTTGAAATTTACGATGGCAAGAAGGGGATTCGAACTGCTGCAGTTTTCCCCGACCTGCCTGCCTGTCGTGTGATCTCCTAGACACTAGGCTAACATGGCTGACAGGTTGAACTGACGGGTCTGCTTGTCTTCAACATGTTGAATTCATTACACATTGCTGGTGGATGGATGCAGTGGTGCTTGTAAACAAGACGATATTACGCATTGCCACATGAGGGTAAATGGGCGATCCAAAGTAGTTTGATGTGGCACATTTGTTAATTTCCATCAAAATGTTTGTATACACAATGCAATTACGATAAATCAAAGGACATGCTTGGCTGCGCCTCGGGTGTCCTTTGATTTATCTCACAGCTCCAGCAAACCACATATGGACCTGCACTACGTTCCTTACCTAACACAAAACGTGTGCACTGTGTGTTCTGGTGTCGGACTTTAACCCCCAACAAACTGTTTTGCACAAATTCTGTCAAATTTGCCTGGTGGTTCATAATCTTCTGGACCTTTCACCATATTCAACCACTGCCATCATTCCGGTGTTTCTTTGGAGGAAAATCGTGGAAAGCTACCCTTTGCATCCAGGGGTATTTATCCAATTTACCCAGTTTTCTTGTGTCTGGCTTACAGTCAGCGCAATTGCAGACTGTCATTGTAGCTTGTAAATACTTCTGTCGTACATTGGAAAATAATGATCAACTTTGCGATGTCATTTCCTTGGCCTTTAACTACGGCGCAATATAGCTGCTATATTGAAACGACATAACCTGCCGAAGGTTCAGCAAGAAATGCCCCTGGCTCTTTTGTGGATAGCGACCATACTAGCTAATTTGGACGTAAGGTATTGGAAAGCACCGTGGGCATTCGCATCAGGTCATTTAACATTGCAAAAGCAGTTGTGCCATAGAAAACCGGTCGTTTTGACCAGGTGGGGACTGGGATTGGGAATTGAAGGCACTACTGTACAATGCTTATACCATGCAGAACCTGCCCGTGTATATCAGAAAGAGTGAATGTAAGAACATTTTCAAAGATGTGGGGAAATCATTCTTGATGCAGAATCAGAATATAACTATAATTTCAGTACCTTAGTGTTATAAAAATAATGCCTTTGGTGCTTATATGTATTCATATATTACTTTATTGAAAAAAAGATTTATCTTTCAATCCGTTAATGATTAAAGCATTTCAGCTGCAAACTGGTATAAAACAATTAAATATTTTTTTGATGTCATAGTTGCTATTTCCGTGTTGTGATCCACCATGGACATAAGCCTACGAAAGATTCCATAGGCATTAAGTGCTCCAACTTCATGCATCATAGTTTGGTGTGCTTTCAGTTATTATATTGCACTATGCTGGCATATGTGTAAATAAAAATCTTCAATCAATCAATCAATCAATCTATCCATCTATCAATCAATCAATTAGTCAATTAATCAATCAATCAATCAGTCAATCAACACTAAGTGACAAATGTGCACTTAGGTCTAGTAATTTTCTTAATGTTTTTTACTCTTGCCTTTGTAGAGAAAATATCTATCTATCTATCTATCCATCTATCTATCTATCTATCTATTTATATATTTAGATAGATTTAGATATATATATATATTGAGAAACGTATATTAATATATATATATATATATATATATATATATACATATATATACATATTACTAGTGAGAGGTCTTTTTATTTTGAATAGCCAATTGCACATGAAGGTATATCTTACTGGCTTCTTTTGTACTTTTCGTGGCCTAAACATGCCTGTATATATTCGGTATACATACAGTGAACTTAGATGTGAATGATCTAAACACTCAGCCCAGGAAATTGTGTATACAAAAGGGTTTAACAGCGTATTTGAGGGAAAAATTGTAACGAGAAGCGACGTTGCACCAGAAATTGACAGTGTATGTTCTAGGTCACCTGTAACTGTTGCACCAGCCAATGGAAAAAATAAGCTGCATAGCCCAACGTCCATTTTAAACACTTGAATGTTGTTCTGATGTTCCTGTATTGTTGATCCACTTTCTTTCTACTTTTTCATGCTACAGTAAGTATGAAAGTATAACATGCAGTCGTTGTAACAAACCCAAGTAAACTGATTAGGAGAAAAATATATCGTAAGTATACCCAGTCTCCCTGAGCTGAAAGAAGGTTCAGTGACAGTGATGTTTGGTCTAATGGTAAATTTAAGACAAAATCACGCACAAAGCATATCATAACTGTCATGAATAGCACCCACAAACACAAAACCAGTCCTAGTTTAGGACCACTAGATATCCTTTGTGCAATAAAGGGAAATAATATTGATACAAGTCTATAAGAACTTGTGCATGATATGATGATCAAACCCATGAAAGATGATAATGTTGACAGTATCCCTAGAAACCTGCACCTGATATCTTTAGACCACAATGGTCTGTATATGAAGCACCTACTCCCAAAATCAAAGTCCACAATTGCTAGAAAAGACACATAAAATCCGATTAGTAAATCCGAAGCAGCTAAATTAAGCCATAGATGAACATTTAAACAGCGTTGTCGACTAAAATATAACCACATTAGGCAGAAAATACTGCTCACGATACAAAATGGACCCACAAGAAGGAAATAATATCTGGCGTAAGGAACAACAAGAAATCTTTCACATATCTTTTTCGTGTGCAACATATAAAGTTTAATTATACAATAAAGTTCACACTGGTCGGCAATTAATTGTCATAAGATGTGTGTAGGTGAATACTGAAACATCAAAGCTGAATATATTATTTTTGCTTAGATTCTTGAAATGTAATTCATGAAGATCTGTAAACATGCATTTGGTTAGATTTGAAAATCTATTTGCAGACAAATCAAGTGATTTCAAATTATCAAGATAGCAGAAGGAAGATTCAGCGATAAACATCAGCCCCAGGCCAGACAACATCAATTTTTCCAAGTGTAAAAGACCCCAGAACATGTATGGCAATATTCTTTAGATCGGGTTAACGTTGATATTTAGTTCCGTTAAAAATGGCGTATTTATGAATGTCTTATGTTGCATTAGTGAAATATGATTTTGTGATAAGTCAATTTCTTTCATAAATGGGAACCATTGCACCGCTTTCAGTTATATTCTTTTAAGTTGATTGTATGAGAAGTCTAATCAACAAAGAAATATAAGAATGTTGGCAGTGTTAACCAAAGATTTTAGGAAATTGCCTCCAAATATTAATATCCTCAAATCGTGTGGTAATGTAGGAACAATGGTGAGATTTTTGTATAAATAAAGTATCGCTCGGGGTTGGCAAGTGCAGTGAACAGGGCAACTGAACGGTTCACAAATTGACTCATCATCAGGTACAACTTCACGATTGAAAACATCATTGCAAACCTCTGTAGGGTGGTGACTTTTGATACTTCCCTTGCACAGAAAATGAAAACGACAAGAAAAGTTTGAGCAGTAGCTTTCCTTCTCTGCTTTTGGACAATCTGGGTAGTCTTCACAAACCCTACTGATTGGTATACAATATGAATCTTTGCACTTGAACATATGTGGGCACCCAAAATGTTTGTGAGGATCCAACTGACATCCAGTGATAGTATATTTCATGCGACCATCTCAGTCAATATCATATATAAAAGCAAATGCACAAAAGAAGCATGAATGTAAAATGCCCAAGCACGAAAGAAAATTGTTTTTGACACAGTCTTTGGGGTTACTTTGCTTCAAGATGTAAGTGTCATCAGCCATTTTCATAATGGAGTTAATATGTTCTTTTGTGGACTCTGGACATCCATATTCATCGTCCCCTTCAAAGCATTCAATAAAACCGTCGCACAAATTTGCATAAGGAATACATTTTCCAGCATGACAGTGGTAATATGTTGCCAAACATGAGCATGTATTATGAATGCAAGCATTTATACAGTAATCTATGGATGGGATTATCCCATTGTTCAAAATGCATATATCTTGACAGTCAATCCCGTCTGTCTTCTCTCTCCAATCCAGTTTTTCATCACAGACACCCATGTTTGCTATGCACTCTCTGTTTGCACATTTAAACTGATTATAGGAACATTAGTTCAGAACTAGAGTCTTGTTTTTCTCACAAATAAAATTTATCTGACTCTCGTTCTTAATATAAATCCTGGCACATAATAAATACGGATCTGGCTTTGGTGCAGGTTTTGTCAATACACTTGAAACCCAATGTTCGGTAAACACATCTGATTTCGTTTAGTGGCTACAAGGAAACACAACAGCAAAGTCAGAAATATATGTTGATTTCGGAATATGATATTGGTCTCCTTAAGCCTCCATATGAGGACCATTGTCAGAAGACTCGGTATGTATGTTGATTTAATTTTTTGTAGCCAAATATACCAAAATAATTGCATATCTAGAAGCGGATTTTTTTTTTCATTAAAGCACCTCCCGAAACTCAAGAGGGAATTAAATGGAAGAGATATTATTTTGCCCCACAAATTGTCACATATACCATATATGGTTACTTTCTTCGAAGTTTTTGACAATGTGGTGATGTGAATTGAGCAGTTTAAAACGGTGGTCGTTAAACGTAATGTTATGCCAATATTGCCTACATGTCATATTCACCGAGCAGATGACACTTCTTGTATATAGATGTTCATCATTTTCAAATCTGATCGTGTTACTGCTTTCGCATATGTAAGATGCATGTCTGAGGGTAACATTGCATGGGATTGTTATCCACTTAGAAAGACTTAATTATATTATTAATACCATCCCCACACAATGATAAGATTTGTTCCAAACAGGCTGCCTCATCAAAAGTGCGTTTTTAATATAAATCATTTCAAGTTTATTGATGAAACCATATCGACCTTTGAAATACAAAACAAAATGTTGTCTCTCTCGTGGGTCCCGCCATTTGTTGTATGCTAGAACTTCTCCTGTAACCCACCTGGCAACATTCGCATCCTAGCGTTGCATGAATGGTTGCACTAAAGACTTTCAGGTGTACACATTCATAGTCATGTTTCACACACACGTACATCACATACAGGTTGAATGAATGGCTACACTTGAAACTATCAGGAGTGCACAGTCATTTAAGAATTGAACTCCCGTATTTCGAGGCACATCGATGAAATGACTGCAGGTAGTCCATCGGTTAATGTTATTTAAATATAGGTTATAAAATTTTTGGGTAGAATTTTGGCAACAGTGCTAAAATTTATCTTAGGAATAGCTGAGTACAAGAAGTGATGTTGCCAATTTTTTTGTGATGGTTTAGGTGGTTTGCTGACCATTTTCAAAAATGACCACCATCGAAGTTGCCCAAATCCAAATAGTGCATGTAACTTCTGCATGAGACATGGTATATGTATAATCCTGGGCCCGTATGCATAAAGGAGGTGTAACTTACCCTTGGTTTAACTTAAAACAATTTTAGTTACCCCTCAGCTCATGGTGTAAGAAAATTGGTATGCATAAAAGCTGGTGTAGTTATAACTGGGGTAACTAATCCATGGGGCAGTTACACCACTGTTTAACTGAAGACCTTGATACAAGTTTTAACCCCCTTTCCTGACACTGGCCAGCTGACCTGTCCTATGTGAGCACAGTGAGGACACTCGTGTGACTGCTGTCCCCTTTTATTGACAGATTGCATTAAATGACGAGGGGGGCAAGGGGCTTCAGATTTATGTTTGTCCAAATGAAATTGAGAGTACATACAGTGGTCAATTATGGAAATATTACTGATTTTATATCTGTGCATGATAAACAATAAACTTATATGTGTGTATTTAATCCTCAAAATATGTCTGTGTTATGGATAACAGGATGATGTAAGTGATCACTGGAGTTTCAATAGAACATTAGAATTTGAATCTACCCCATATAACCCCCTTTTTCCAAGTCCAGTCACAACAACCATGGCTGCACAAGGCCTGGACAGCAAAGCCAAAAAGAGGAGGAGGGGAATTGGCAGCATGAGAAAAAAGAACGTTGTCTAGCAATGCCCCAATGTTATAAGTGCACTATCCCTTTGTTAGCTGCATATTGTAAGAAGTATTCAAATAGACACATGCAATGTATACTTTTTTAACAAGTAATGGTCAGTATATTGTGGAAAAGGCAAAAAATCTGATCCTGCAATTAATTGTCTGATAAACAACAGTTCGTTTGATCAAAAAATACACTTCTGTGAATGACCTTTCATCAAATGTATACTTTGCATATGTTTGTATGCCCACTTTTTACTCTCGGCAAATAAAGTGCCGGAGGATACTGTTGTCAGCTGCGTCATTTGTTCGTCCCTCCATCCCGCCGTCCCTCCGTCTCTTCGACGTTACCGCGATATCTCAAAAATATTGACCACAGCTTTCCCATTTTTTTGTCAAAGATGCATCTTATGATGGACCAGGTTCCAATTCAAAACTAGCTTCCTCTTTGTATTTAAAAACTTCTTATGAAACTTTAAAGTATTTAACTTTTAGGCCGTCGGAGTGGTGCAAATGGGGACAACGTTATCATATCTGAAGAAGGATCCAACGCAGCTTCCCCATTTTTTTTTCACAAATGCAAATCATAATGGACCACATTCCTATTGAAAACAAACTTCTTCTTATTTTTATACTTGTTAAGAAACTTTTGAAGTGTTTAGTTGATGGCAGACTGGGTGACGCACAGTACAGTGGAATATGTCACCAGACCTTGCCCCAAGAACACATTCAAAGTGCCCCTTCATTTCACAGACAATAATATGGAAATTGTATGTAAATTATTCTTCTGCGAAGTCTAAAAAATTGCATAATTGAGGAAAAAAATTGTTGGCGCCGAAGGTAATCCGTTCTTTGAATGCTATTTTTACTTTATGGAGCCGGAAAAGAGATATTTGCACTGAATATACTGTGGCATAACAAGACCACCTCAAGCAAATGACAGCCTTATTAATGCAGACCCTTGAGTCAGTGTTTCGTATTCAAGATGTCTAGTTTTTCTTTGTGTTTGTTGAATGTGTAGACTGTAGACTCTAGTGTTACAAATGTTTTTCATTCTACAGCAAAGATTCGTATATTATTGCAAAAAGTCTGAGGAAATGTCACACATTTTGCAATAATATCAGAAGCATTGTTAAAGAAGGAGTAGTATGCTAACTTTTAGAATATGTCAACGCAGGCAAGGTCATTTTATGGTTCAAGTATTTGAAATTCATTTTGCCAAACAGTTTGCTTTGATCATTTATATGAGTGAAGACATAATATGTGCTTTATATGTTGCATGGACAGCATGTAACTTAGTCAGACCCGTCTGCTCGTCTGTCCGTCCTTGCGTTGGGCCTAGTCTGTGCCATATTTCCTATACCCTTGGGCCCACACTAACCTAATTTTGCGTGTAGACACTTCCTTGAATAGCGGAGTGTCATGTGCCAAAATTGGGGCACTGTGATTTATTTCTGGACCTTTAACCCCACAAGAAGTTTCGGCTTGTGCAAGCCATAATTCTTAACTATACTTAAAGACGTGTAACGCACGATGAAACAATCAAATTACATTTAGCCGGACAGAGAGACTAGGTAGCGGGCAAATTTTAATAAAAAATGATTGAACATTCGAGTAAATTTATTTGTCAACAAAATCTTGACAGAAAACTGTCATCTTGTACATGTTTTAAAAAAAAAAAAAACTTTTCGCATGCAATATACGAAAAGCATTTAACTTATCTGAAACAGACTTCACCTCTTTCGAACACAACTTTTAATGTATATTTATATGTATTTGTTTAAACCATTGGAGAAAACAAAATATGCAGCCTGGGCCTGCTTTGGATGCAAAATATTTTATTGGAAAATTGTTCTTGCGCTGATCAAGGCATACATGAAGGCACAATTGTTTTACTTTCATTGAAAAATTGCTTTGAATGGAAATAGAATCAAACTAAGATTTTAACTTAGCCTGATTTAACAAGTGGACGTCATTATAAATATCATCTAACTGTTAAAATACCTGACCAGTCACTAAATATTTCATTGTCTGCAAAGCAGACCAAGTTCCGGACAACTTGGGGCAAGGGTGTAAAATATTAAGCCTGGTCAAGGTAAAATCATAAGAAGGGTCAAAAGTTAAGGTCATAGTGACCCAATGTTTAGTGCATGACACAGGCCTATCCCGTGAAATATACAGCGGCGAAACGGCCTTGGATTAGGTATTATGGAACACGATTTAAGTATTCCCGCGTTTGGAAGTAAAGCAGGAATTATTTTTTCTGAATGTGTAACGCAATAAAGTAGCCTACGTGACGGAAGAAAGGGGTGAAGTAAAGGGGGTAAAAAGCATGGTGACGTGGTTGGATTTTTTTTTTTTTTTTTTTGTTTTTTGTTTTGTTTTGTTTTTGTTTTCTTTTTTCTTTTTTTTTGTAAGGTTGCAATGCATGTATTTAGTCACCCCAGGGTCAGACCTTAAATATATACACTCGAAATTTATCAATGATTTCAATTTTAAAGGAAGTTTCTGCAACGATTTTTCTGCAATTTATTGATGTTATTTATTATTATTATTATTATTATTATTATTATCATCATCATCATCATCATCATCATCATCATCATCATCATCATCATCATCATCATCATCATCATCATCATCATCATCATCATCATCATCATCATCATCATCATCATCATCATCATCATCATCATCATTATTATTTGCAATGGAGTTCGGCATCCCACTCCTGAGGTTAACTTTACATGTGCCAAACACAGGTTCCTAGAGTTTTTAGGCCAAATAATATAATTCTCAAGGTTCTATCTCAGATTTTTCCTGGGCGGCTACATTGACCAATGAAGGGTGACATTTATTGACGTTTGTTTTTCTGTGCATTTGATTAAGACATACATGGTTTCCAAGTGTAGTTAGACGGAACTTGGTCTGGTTTGCAGGCAATGAAATATTTAGTTTCAAGCAAACTGTCATTGTTTTCCATACTAATAATGAATACAGTGTGGATTTCTGTAATTACAGTATTTTCATGTGTAGATATATATATATAATATTCAGATAGTGCGTACATTAGGCATGTTTGACTAATGTACACACAGTACAATTTTGTTTACTTATGGTAACAGCACAAGGCATTTGAAATGGAGCTGATCTTTTGTAATGTTGGTATCACTATTTGACACTTTACCATTTATGAACATTGGCTTAATGTGCAGTGTTATGATTATTTACGTTACATATCATAACAGATCCCTCGTATACAAGTAAATAGAGTTCCACTGGGACTTACACCTCTGTTAAACTATCCCCCTGGCAGGTTTAGAGATCTAGGGCAGTTTAAGGTCATTTACACCATAGATTAAGCTATACTTCCTTCTTGCATACAGATTCTTAAACCTGGTGTAACTTTACACCAGGGGTAACTTTGCAACACCTTTATGCATACGGATTCGACTTTACACCATGGTTGTTCCCTGGAATAAGCTAAACCACAGCTAAACCACCTTTATGCATTCAGGCCCTGGTGTCTATTATAGGGTTTTTAAGCATGCCAGATCCAATAGTGCCATTAAAAAGACATTTAAAAGTAATCTGATTCCTCAAATTGAAGATGGCTGCCATCCGGAGTCTTTACAATGTAATTTTTTGGGTATATAACTCTTGATACAATTCTCTCTCTCGCCCTGTCATATATGTGAACGCACAGTTCACATCTCATGAGCATTTATCCAAAACACAATTCATCAGCTGAGCACAGGACCATCTACTGATCCTCTAGTTCTAGTGGTAGTATTGGTGGTGGTAGTAGCGTCCTCTTTCTGGGCATGTTTGCATGTCATGTATGTATGTACATACGTGTGTATGTATGTACGTATGTATGTATGTATGTATGTTTGTATGTATGTATGTATGTATGTATGGGTCCTCCCAGACCAATGGAACCTTCTTGGAAGCAAATTGGGAACCTTTATCCAACACATGACAAGATCAGCTTGGTCCACTTTCTGGAAGACCTTGTCCACACTGACAGTGATGAGACTTCATCCATGCAGCACTCAATGTCAACCTCCACCTTGGTAGTCAATGGAATGGCTGAAGTTCATGAGCTGATGGCAGTGCGGGACTTCAAGAGTGGCAAAGATCATGCTAGAGCATATGTTCAACTTATTGATACGAAGGCTCAGGGATATGCTGCTTTTTGTGTCATCTTTGACAACTTCACCCATCCAAGCTCATTGATGGAAAGCACCAGCAAGCAACAATGAAGCAAGCTCAAGGAAATAAGATCCATCAAAGTTTAAGATTCGACTAAGATCCTCACAAGTCCATGCTCCCCGCAAGTAGTGACACAAAAGTTTCCCTCCCACTTTACCTGGCTCAGGAACTTGTGGACAACAGTGAGGTGAGCATCGTCACTGTCACCCACAGGAGTGTGATGGTGAACTAGGGCTGCCATGTTCCCACCAAGGTGAGCACTAAAGAGGGAGCTGATATGCTCATGTTCCTTCATGCTGTCGATATTGCAGCTTCTAGGGGCACTGGCTACATATACATGCAGGATACTGAAGCCCTTCTGTTGGCTCTCCATAGAGTACCACAACTTGGTAGAAAATCTGCACTCTTCATGGGAACTGAAGAAAGTCATCAAATCATACGAATGCAGCCCATCTATGATGCTCTTGGAGCTACAAAGGCAGCTGCCCTCATAAATTGGCATGCAGTTATGGGATGTGACACCACAGGGCACATCAAAGGGAAGGAGAAAGCAACGTGTTAGAAACCCTTCATGGCTTCAAAACCCGGTATGATTTCTGCCATCAGCAAACTGGGTCTTGGTGATGAGCCATCAAGAGAAGTAGCTGATGGCTGTGAGGCATTTTTATGTGCTCTCTTCTGTCCGAAGAAAATGGAAATCTTAAAAGCCAAAGGTCTTAGGTAGTTTCTGTTCAAGCAACTCAAACCTGACCAGGGTGTGAACAATCTTCCACCAACCCTAGGAGCCTGGGCTGAACATATCCGATGAGATCATTTGCAGTCAAGCATTGAGGATTCAGTCATTCCTGATCCATTCAATCTGAGCTTGAAAGAAGGTGATGGCAGACTACTTCCTGTGCTGTCCATAGAGTCCCTAGCACCAGACCCTGTGCTCGTGTTAGTGAAGTGCCCCTGCAGTAGAAACAGCAAAGCAGTGATGAAGTGCTCCAAAAGGTGCTCCTGCAAGACTCACAAGCTGGTTTGCACGGAACTTTGTCACGGTGGAGGACAAGACGACATTTGTGCAAATACATCTTCTTTACCCTCAAAAGATGAAGAAGATGGTGATGCAATCTGTTGTTTGCGATCAATATTATATATCCCGTCCATACAAATTATAATTTTAACTGGAAAAGTCTCCAGAGGACATGGATACATCCACCTGTCATTGCCCCCATCAGCATCGGAAAGAATATGGCATGTAACTGGTGTAAGACCTCAAATAGTTTTTGAAATACATGCTACACAAATGTGACAAGTCTAACGTCGAATCAACATTTTCCAAGTTCATGAATGTTGATTTCAGGCTGTATAATCAACCCAAGAGGAAAACAAAACCCCAGATGCACACCTGTATTAATATTTCCACAAAGTTTCATGGTTGTACCTCAAATGACTTTGGAAATGTGCATTTTAATGTCAGATGGATGAAATGAAGGACGGACGGACAAGGGCAAATATATATGCCCCCCCCCCCCCATGGGAGCATTCATATTCCAAGGAGCCAACGTTTATTTTATAGTTTTATACTACTTTATACTTGGCACAGAAAATATGAAATTGTTTGTTTTTCTCATTATTTGTTGGGTAGATATTTATACTTTAGCATATCAAATGTCATGGATGGGAAATTATGAACAAAGGACAAGATGTATATGAATTTTTTTTAAGATTTCACCTCATGACCAAAGTGCATAATAAACTATGTACCTACATGTATGTGCTTTTGTGGTTCAAATTATTATTTTCGTGTGCACTTTCATATTGAGATATGCAAGAACAAAAGTTCTTGTCTGTGACACAGGAATGCTAATTTGCATAAATATGGATTAATAATTTCATGTGTGAGGTCCACCAACTGAAAACAAAATGTATGTCTAAAAACTTAAAAATATGTTAGCTTTACAGTGATAAAGTTGCTTGCATTCTCTGAAATACTTTTGCTGATACCCATGTCGCTGTTATTAAGGAAGGCCCCCATGAGGTGGTAAAAGCCAAACGACAATAACAGAATATGAGAGTAATAAAGAAATAATTAGAGAGTTTTATGGTGTTTCAGACTTTCCAATGTGTCGCATTACTTGGAAAAAAAGTCTTGTGCAATCAGACACCAAAAACCATACATCACATTATGTTCCTTTCAAAAGTCATATCCATGATTTGCTATGGGACCACCGATGATGGTTATCAGATGACCACCATTTTGTATTAAAATGATATAATTATAATGGTCAAAACATCCAGGCTGGTACTGCTATGGCAGGCATACTTAAAACCCCATCATGCTAGACACCAAAACTATCCTTCTACTACGCTGCTGTCAAGATTCATACAAGTAGTTATGTTGTGGAGACGTTAGATGGCAGCCATGTTTAATTTTAACACTTAGACTGCCTGCAAATGTCTCTTCACTGCACGATTCGGTCCAGCATACTCAAAAATCCTAAAGCAGGTACCAAGATCATACTTATCCCATGTCCCTTTCAAAATTTGTTGCCTTTTTGGTTTCTGACTGTTTTGGTGGTGGCCATTTTGGAAAATGGCCATCAAAGCAACTAAATCTTCAAAAAAAAATTGTCAACCTCACTTTTTGTATTTAGAACATTCCAAAGATAAATTTAAGCTTTGATGCCAAAATTCTACCCAAAAATTTCATATTAACATTAACCAATGGACTAAGGGCTGTTGAGCCCAGTTGCACGTAATTGGCTCACGCAGAATAACCTCAAAAGCTCCATCAGTCATTTCTTCCATGGGACCTGAAATGTGGGCGATCAATACAAATATCTGCATAAAAATTGGATTAAAATCTGCCAAAACCGTGTTAAAATCGTACTAAATTGACTCACTACTGGTGACAATGTTAAATACACAATTGTGGAAAGTGGAATTACAAACTGTGCTGGCTGACATCGTTTGATTTGATACAGTCCAATAACTTATATTCATTCCATGAGTCACGACCTCAGTAGATGATACAGACAACCGAGATATTGGAGGGGCCAAAGCCACAAGTTCAAAGCAACTCTGAGGCAGTGAGCAGTGGTGTAACCCTTCACTCGTGCACGCTTGCAAATATCTGGCAGAATGTTGCTGAATATGCATTTGCTTATTGGGCTTGCTTTTTTACCAAATTGGAGCATACTCGCAAATGTGGTTGCATTGATGTGACTGGATGAATGAACATCTTTTCAGGATCAGTTTTGTCGTCATATTCAATGATTTCTTTATGCTGGGTTGATTTAGATGTGCCACATGCCATTTTCTCTTTCAACAAACCTTCTAATGTTTTATTGCAAATTTTAAACTCTTTGTCTCTGACTATATCGAGATTTCGACCAATATCTGAAAAAATGTCTGTTAGTTGCTCCTTAAATGTTTTTTGGGTGTTTTTGTGATACTCTTCTAGTTCATCAAACTTCCATGTGGTTTGGCTTTACAAGGAAATTTGCTCAAAGATTGGGTAAGACTATTTGGTGGAATTGATTGTGTGAGATAGCAAGTTTTCAATGTATCAGTCTACAAAATAGGAACATGTTTATTTATTTATTTATTTATTTATTTATTTATTTATTTATTTATTTATTTATTTATTTATTTATTTATTTATTCATTCATTCATTCATTCATTCATTCATTCATTCATTCATTCATTCATTCATTCATTCATTCATTCATTTATTTATTTATTTATTTATTTATTTATTTACTTAAAACAACTATCTGGGGTTTCTGCTTGGGATGTAATACAATCTCCTGTGTAACAGTGGAAATATACGTTGCTTGCTGTTTAGTACTCTGCAACAATCTTAGTTCTATTGACAGATTATGTGGGGTGATGTTATCAACAATTGAATGCACCGTTGGACTTAAAGTTGAAAGTTGAGAACATCTTAACATCATTTAAGTCAATACCTACCATGGAACATTTTTATGCCCCGTGAAGTGTTTTTCTTGGTTGAGTTGGACTGGTAGTATTCATGATGTTTATTGGTTTGCTGTTGAGATACTGCACCAAGACGTTTGGTTCTCTCAGACTCAGAATATGCAGTGAAAGTGTTCCCTATCACGGCAGATACTGCAGTCACGTACTGGGTACTAGGCGGTGGTATATTGAGGGCTGCCTGGGCCAGGTGTGCATCCACTTCAGCAATATTTAAGACATCCACACCAATATTTCACAAATCAATATTCAGCGGTTCTTGATCTTCGTCTCACAAAATGTAAAAGCGATCGATAGATTCGCTCATAATGCAAAAATGGCAAAAATTGAAATTTTAGCTCCTTTGAAAATGACAATGGGGTAAATACAGACGATAATGTATTCCCTGGTGACCACTAGTTAAAACATCAACCTTTTTATCCATATATTTGTTATATAATCGATTACCATTTTTATTTATTTTTAATGTTAGGGCGGGGAGTTCTAAAGTGTAAACATCGTACTTTTTTGGTTAAAATCGCGTCATGTCATGTTGACAAAACTAGCGCAGCATCAATGGATATAACAGTGCACAATGTGATACGTCATTGTAGTTCATGACCTTGTTTTCATAAGGGAATGACGTTAAGGAAAAATCCTATGTCTCTAATGTTACACTTTGGACTGAATGTAAATCTAGTCGCATGAACACATTTAAGTCGCATGAATGGTTACATGAGTGGAGTATACAGTCAGCCACACCTACATGAACACACAAACACACACACACAGACACACACAGACACACACACACAGACACACACACACATGCACACATGATTATACGTAACTAAAATTAAGCAAAAAGGGGTTGACATGAGGATTGACAGGCTCTGTACAGCTGCCTCAGGATATATTGATATATTTGACACTCTTTAAACCCAACAAGATGGTAGATTCAAGCTTTCGGTGTGTGTGCAAATAAATTTTTAAGTCACATTTATATTCTCTTAGATTCACCGGGTGGAGACGATGTAAACATTTAAAGCATATGGTTACTCACTGCAAAATTCTTATTTATTTTTGACCATGTCGACCCACATTCGTTGGTTGCACACATTATTATTATCGTATATTTTAGGCAGTGGATATTGATGACTGCTTTTAGTACAGACCTCTTTTCCAGCTGCTGCAATATTTGCTACAGCAGTGGATAGAAAATAGTCTTCATAAGCTATTCATAATAAGATGTAGCTTCATGATGTCGAATGGTTACCCGTGGCTTTATACAAATATAATGATGTAACTAGAAGAGTCTGTTATGATGAATTCATCCATATATAAAAGAAACTTAAGAAAATGATTGATCAGATCGGTTAGTAAATATACATACATTTACTGAGGAGGACAATTTTTTGTGAGCACTAAGAAGTGCGGTCTGATAGATTTATAAATTAATGTAACCAAAAAGGTTTTTTTATGAGAACAAACCTTTTGTGCTGTCTTAAAGTTGATCCATTATCAATAGAAATACATAGTAACATTGTTAGTTTAGGGGAACACATATTATGGTAATAGGCACTGTGCTTTAAACGAGGACGCTGCTGCTCAAATGTACATTGGGTGGGTCTGTACTAATTTTGCACATGTGTCTGCTTTTGGGTTCTAGAACATATGTATTTTGGCATAAAATCTTTCAAAAGTATCTCCATCTCACTGGCTGGCCGAAATTACATAGAGGTCTTGTTCATATGTCCATTTGTTTGAAAGGAGTTGCTACAGTAAGGCTATTGTCCGTGTTGTAATTTGGCACTTTTTGGAAAAACATCATGATCAGCTCCCCTTCAAATGCAGAAGGGGTCTGACATCACTGGGTCCCCACTAAAGGTGTTCACCATGTGGTGGCACTGGCATAACGTGATGTTGAATATAATTACATAATGATGCTTTAGAGTACATGTTGGCAAGATTAATGTAGGTGTACTTATGTACGTGAAGCCACTTGCTTTTTTTTATGCAAAAGTCGTTGGCCACACCCACTTTTAATAAGCTGTTTGTGTATCTTGAGTGTATCCACTCAGTTTTCATTTTGTAATGTTTTAGCTTGTATGATCTGGCAGGGAATGTTTGTTCATATGTTTTATTTTCAAAATTTTTTCAAGGGCACCCTTTTCTCTAAAATTGCTTAGCAAACTGCTTCTTAATCACATTGGGACACTTCGGATTGATCCTACTTTTTAATCTATGTGACAGGTTGTGCTGTGATTTAATAAAATATAAATTTTGTGTGGGCTTTGGGCTTCTCCACAACCTTTACCCAGCTATTAATTTCGTGAACATAACACACACATGTACAGTGGAATCTCCCTATTAAGACCAACTGAGGGACTGAAAAATGTGAGAATGGTCTTATTGGGGACATAATTTAAGTAACTATAAACAAAAAAGGTCTGTAAATTGATGGTCTTTATATGGACATGGTCTCTTTATGGAGATGGTCTTAAATGGGGATTATACTGTATACGTTTTCGTGAGAGGATCGTGAACCAAGATGGTAAAATTGTTGGATCACCTACATAAATGCATATGCCAATCGCCTTTAAGCACTCACGTCTTGTTGTTTGGCTTTTCATGTAAACCCTCTTTCAGCCACATAGCAGGACTTAAATTTATGCCCTGGATAAAAAGCTAGCCTGCTGAGTTAAGTAGCTCCTTAAAAAGATATATCTGTATGTTATTCATCTATTTGGATTTTTTTCTGGTGTTTCGAGAGTGAATAAGGAAAGCTAAAGGAGACATAAATAGGGCCAAATATTCATACCAAATTGTAGTTGTAAGTTATTTGGTCATCCTATCTAGATCACAGGTATATACTAATAAACAACTCATCTTTAGGCCATACATTCTGTAAACCTTTGTTGTGGTCATGAAATTTCACAAATATGACAGAATACTAAAATACATTATGGGTAGTAACACAAGTTTCTTAGATAAAGTATTCAAGTCACAGTGATTTCCATTTCCAACTTGCATTTGGCCTCCTCCTTCTTGTCTTTTAACTCTGTTTACGAATGTTTGCACACACATATCACATCTAAAATGCACAGCTTAAGAACATTGGGTCAAGTTTGGGGGCCAATGATAATCGTATACTACCAGCATAAACTTCAGCTTGGACAGATTGGACCACGTTAGCCTGTTCTGCTCATCCTAGCTGGCTTTGGCTGATAATGGAGCTGGAGGCTATTGCTTTATGTAGCGTGAATATGTCATACTATGAATGTGTCAGCTGAGCATATGGGTAGTTTTTTATCCCAAAATCTCCTCCAGATCCTAATAATGCTTGATGGGGTGTGTTTGGCAGTGGTATTTAAAATGCTGTCTTCAGAGGCAATTAAAATATCGCTGCCTGTTACCATCGTAATCTAACACAGAATGTGCATGAATATTTAGCATTATGTGTCAGTACAGAATATTACTTTCCATTACCTCAGTCAATTGAATCAAAATCATTAAATTTCAGCTGAGCTCAATCCTTTTATTTTCACCATTCTTTAGCATCACTATTTAAAAATGGTATCCTTTGCAAAGCAGGGACCTTAGAAATGTGCGCTGGCACAAGAGTAATTATAAGCATATTTTCAAATGTATATTGGAATTTTTTTATGATGTAAAAAAGATATCGATTTTTCTGCATCTTTGTTATTTTGAATCAGCTAACTAGAGGGATGTCAATGCAAATCATTGAGCAATGGGTCCACCTCTTTACATAAAATGTTTTTGTGACCTTGCAATGATGTCAAGGTCAACAATATGTCTTGTAGCTAAGACATGGTGCCAAGTACAAATGAAATACAGCTGTAGGTGGGCAATAAGTCGTGATCTTTTTTCACAAACACATGGTAGACACACAATCAGAAACCATAATCTTCCTCTCTGGTCGACACATAACAAGCTTGCTGTCTGAGCAATAAATAATGTTTGCTTATCAGGGAAATATCAGTTCTCTGCCAAGGTATATTAAACTGAATAAATGTGCTGCATGTTAGTCATACAGATAGGCTTAAGAGAGTATACACAAACAAGAGGTAATTTGCAGTTTTCTTATAAAGAAAAGCCACTCAACCCATTTTGGTTTAAGCTTTTATTCTCCAAACTTCTTTTTTAAGAAAAATGTTGCACAAATGTTCTATTTACCTTGCTTGAAAATATTTTAAAAAAATACCTAACCTAGGTATGAGGGAACAAATGGAAAATAATTTGTGAATAGTGTTGAAAGAGTAATTAATCTGAGCTATGAATGGTAACAACTTTCATGTGGAGCTCCACATATACAAAGACCCTATCGATATATGTAGCTGTCGAGATGGGCATCACACTGTACGGATTTTAAGAGGTAAAATGACAAAATTACAGAGAATATAATGATTTTTTGCACAAAATGGTTGCAACACTATCCATTTGCTTGGGGAAAAACTACCACGAAAACCTTTGAAACAAAACTGGCATATATATATATATATATATATATATATATATATATATATATATATATATATATATATATATATATATATATATATATATATATATATATATATATATATATACGTATATAGATACATATATAAATAGTTTAAATGATACTTTTTGAAATGCAACAATTGCCAAATATAATGAAAATGAAAAAGACTGGAGTCAAATGTGCACATGTGTACTATACTTCCTACTTAAATTCAATAGACACCGGCTGCAGATGCCATGTTTACTGTTTAAACTTGAAGGTAATAATAACAAATAGTCATTATAATGGTATCAATTTTGCATACATTACACAATTAATTTATGTCGGCTGGTTAACTTGCCATTTGATACATCATTTTAAGGTATATTTCACATGATATTTTATACTAAAAGTCCGCATTTCTCCACCAAGTGCACATCAATTACACTTAGATAAGTATATAGGCCACTGAGGGCGAACCTTTGTCTACAACACAATACTCTTCTGTGGGTCACAAAAGTACAGCCATGATTTCAATGGTTTTCAGAGAGGTTGGGGTATGACTGATGCAACAATTACCAATTGTACTGCATGTCACCACAGTTGACCCATATTGATATATTGGCGATGAGGCTTTTTTTCCGGGTTTGTCGTTCTTTTCTGATTGGTACGAACTTGAGCCTATAAAACAAAGATGGCACTCTCTTCCTGGTGGAAAATGTCTCCCAAGAAATTACTTAATAATTTTAATTTAGCTCAAATCTTCCATGTGATAAATGCACACGTTGGTTCCGCTGTATGTCACCCTCCCCAAGATTCGAGCAGCAATAACATGACGTGCTGCAGATACAGGTATATTAGATTAAACTGCTGTTGCATGGTTTTGACCATTCGGTGGTAGGCACTCATCTGTCATTACCTTTATTACCATTGCAAAGACAGCTAGTATATCTTTGGATGACAATTTTACATCTACCGTACCCATTTGGTCTAAATGATAATAGTTTGGGTTTTGTGGACATCAGAAACTTTGAATATGACAGTCATCAGTTGGATTACACTCATTTTAGCAATATATAGAAACGGAAATCCACATAAGGTAGACACAGCCATGGTGACAGAAACCTTAATATACACTATTTAAAAATACAATAAATAAACATATAGGTACAGATTAGTTAAATTTGTATTATACACATATTGGTCATATATACAAATCACTTTATTCCTTATATATTCGGAACTTGAATGGCTAAGAAAAACAGTACCAATAGTCCGACATTTAAACCCAACAATGACAGCAAAGAGATTCAAGAGCTACCGAACCATCAACATTAATCTTCCGATACGTGTGGACGAAAATTGCACTCCAGACTTGAGACAGGCAGTTAACCATAAAGGGCAATAGGTGATTTTAAACTGGTCCTGTCAACCTTTGAAATATTCTTCATTAACTACAGAGATTCGTTTTTCCAAAACATACAGTACCCACCACTTAAAAGCCACATTCCATCACTTGCGCGACGGATAAAAAGAGAAATGGTAGGCCTGTCATTTATGTAAACTGGTTTGTAAGAACAAAAGTTTCAAGCAGTGATGTTTTTTATTTTTCTATCCACAAATATATTTTGATGTTTTTGTACAAGTTATGTTAGAAAATTGATGAAAAAACTTCAGCCCACCCCTCTTGCAGCCATACTGGACAAAATTTAAGATGGTTGCCTCCTGATTGTAGAGCAAGAGATATTTCTACATGATCAAACTCGTCTTTTTCGATCTTTTATAGAACTGATTGACACTGGTTTGGTGAATGTTTGAGGTCAAATTATATAGGTCAAAGTCAAGGTCATTTTATACTTCAGAACCCTTAAAATCAGATGAAAGGTAAACTGGAATAAAACAACAAGTTTCAAGTTGTGATGCTTTAGATTTCATCAAAAATATACTTTGATGTTTTATTACAAGTTGTATGATATAAAACACATTTACATCAGTAATATCAACCTTAGTGCACCCAGAATGGTGCACATTCTTTATATATTGTTTGATATATGTCCATTAGAGAGTGTCATTATTAACACAACCGCCCTGGCATCGGCAGAGGGTGTACAACGAAGACTAACCCTACAACATTTACTATTCCCCCTGCAGGCTTGCAGACAGCCACAATGAAACAACAAAGCAAATGCTTTGCTTGCATCAGATAAAGTAGTCCAGTGAAGAGACCACACTTTGGTCTTTTTATCCTTAACCCAGCCCCAGTGTGAAGCACTTGGTACATTCTGTTGTTTCTGAAGAGACAGCATCCAAAACATGGCTGCCTGATACAGAGCCTGCAAAATGTGCTAATACAGTGCATGCTGAGTGGGTAGTATCAAATCAAGTGCATGAGTTCCCTGAGAGAACAATTGTTGACGTGCTTCATTGTCACGAGAGGCATTGTAAGCCTTAGAGTACATCATGACAGTGAATTTATCTAAGCACTCTATGCGAATACTATCCAGACTCAGCTTTTCCGGGTCTTTCAACAGGGTGACTAGGCTTTCTGTTCTGTCCGGGAATGACTTCCATGTTGCCCATGCAGTCTTTTTACCAATCCCCAAGAATGAAGATGTGGTGTCACACCCAGTGTGTAAATGAAATAATGGCAAGGCAAAACACTTTTCAAGACCAAGATTTTGAACAATGGAGTGCACTGGTAGGTGTCTGTGGGTCTTACCAGTACCTAAATCTATCCACAGTTCTTAAGTCCAAGATGCTCAAACATACTGATGCCAATTACTACAATGTCACTGTCAACAGCCAAATTTAAGCTTAAGAGTGTCTTTCACGTGACGCATCAGCCAGATGAATAAATATATCCTTCCATCAGCTTCAGCATGGTAACAGGGGGATATATTTTGGAGATCACTTTCGGATTTTTCTTGAATTGCATTGACAATCACAAGCTCATCTATTGTGGAGTACAGAACCACCTGGGCGATGTTGCCTGATGCATCTACAACTGATTTAGGAATCGAAAGAGACATGCTTTGTGTTTTTAAATTGAATGAAGTGCTTCCAATTTGTGGAAATTGAAGTTGATTCATTTAAAACAATGCGAACTGCCATTGTGCCAGAAGCTCGCTTTTCTTAAGCTTGCAATTCCACACTTTCTGCTGGGTAAGTATCCCATACTAAGTCCACCCTCTAAACTCCACTGTGAATAAGAGGAGATGTAAGGCATAAAATGTGTCAGATAATGTGCAAAAGTGGATGCTTTGGTAGGTTGCACCATGTGAACTATTCTTGCTCCATGAACCACCTTCACTGTGACATCTGGAGGTCCAGACACCTTTGGGATTTCAAAACAGGTAAGTTTAACAGATTTTTCACCTAGTCTGAGCTTTCTTTGATCCACTAATGATGGGGGCTCTTTCTGGTTTTCATAACGACAGCATTCCAGGTAGGCATCTGGTCTTGACTTCATGGAAAGAAATAACTGTGTCACCAGAGATGCATCTCCATGGAAACTTTGCTGCTCTTGTTTTATGGCTTAACTGATTTGGCAAATGTTGGGACCATGTTTCTTTTGAGAGTGTCAGTGATAGCTGCATTGCCATTGATCAGATGGTCCATAACATAGGAGGTATGCTGTTCTTTTCCTTTTCCAAAAGCATTTAGAAAAACCTTTGCAGCAGCACTATTCATAACTTCCCTGATGTCCGGTTTGATGAGATGTGGGCCATTTTCTTTTAAAGAGGGGTTACCACAAGCTCTCATGACTTCCAGGAGTGATGTAACATCCTTGGCAAAATGCTGTTGAAGACTCACAAACTCCTCATGGTGCCCTAGGTCTGCAAAGGTAGGCATAGATTCTAATGCCTCCTCAAACTCAAAAATTTGCCACGAGTTTTTTCAGGGAGAGCTAGGATATGGTCATCCACAGTGTAGGATAATCATAAATGTTGGAAAGCCCCCCATCACTTTTCATAAACTTTGTGGTCTGCTTATGGCTGTGGTCTTTGGCTGTAAGGGAGTTTTTTCTGCTCTTCTGAACCACAAAGTTACCATTCATGAATTCCTTGTAAACTTCAGGGTGTGTCTTATTAAATGTGAATGCATAGTCTCCTAGCTCATCAAGCACTTGGACATATAAAGAAAAATCACCCTCTGGTAGGGACCGTACAAAAGGACAATGAAGGAGCTCAATATCCATCAAGGACCAATAGAGGAACAGCTTGGATACCTCTTTCATGTTTTTCACCCTCTGGGCTCTGCTGCATGGACCTTCTTGATCCTGGTAAATTGTGTTAGCATCCTTTTTCAGGAGGGACAAAGTCAGGAGGAATACTTGGTGTGTGTATGTGGTTCGTTTCAGATGATGATCAGGGTTTGTTGAAAATGATTCAACACGACCAGCAGTAAGAATTCCAGCCTTGCAGGCCATAGTTGCCCTACCAGATCCTTCTGTAAACTTCCCCTCAACGGCTTCAATAACAAACTCAATAAAGACTCAAATCTACAATGCCAAGAATGATCCACTTCAAGCTAAATATAAGTTCAATAAGCAGTGAGATGCACTTAAAATCTTGTAAATTCAGCAACTGGTTCACTTGACTAAAGCTAGGATCCTGGAGCAAATAAATTTTATTGTGCTGTTTGATTGGTTTAAGTTGAAATGATATAGTCATTTTATGATGGTAAAATTCATACTCCCCGATGTCCTTCAAAGTATAATTCTCATGAGGCAAGCTTTGAACTAATACTTTTCCAGAAGAATATGAACTGTTGGATGGCAGACCTGGATCTCCCTTACACTTCTATAAAATGTACATTAATGTGACCTTAAAGTAAGGGCAGGTTATCAACATTCAAACAGGTCAAGAAATTGTAACAGTAAGAGATATTAGACACAGTCCAAATTTGAATTTTCCGCAAACAATGGTACATCAGATATTCTGTTTGCGAGTCTTAGACACAAATTATTCATGTGACCTTGAAAATAAGGTCAAGGTCACCAAAGCCTATCAAGGGCAAAAATGGTTTTTAGTTAGAAATAAGAATGTTTAGTCATTTAGGGGATAGCTTGTTCACAAGTTTGGGCACAAAAGGGAGGATGGGTAGGCATGCACAGAAAAAATAATATACCTGCCTAACTTCATTTTCAAATTAGACAGTATACTGATGTAGGTGCTTCGCTGTTTAACATTTTGCATTCGATGTAAAACCATCAAAATCTCTGATATGCATGAAAATATCAATATAAGTGGACTATACGAACACAAAATAGGGCGTTTTCTCTTATTGTGTATTTGAATTTGTCCAATATGGCCGCCAGATAGGAGGGAGATGGTTCTATCCATTTTTTCTTTTCGTTCCTCATGATCTAAATAATTTGTGGCCAAAGAGCCAAAATTTTGTCCGGAAGTGCACTTTTCTAGCACTAAGAGCCCTGACTAGAGTCTGAGGAAGGGTGACCTTGACCCAATTCCCAAGGTCAAAGAGCTATTTATTAAATTTAGTTTTCATGTGATAATTTGAAAAGTTTATGACTACGACCTATTTATATTGCAGGTGATTACAGTCCTACATAGGGTCTCAGACGATTTCAAAGATGGGTGACCTTGACCCAATTACCAAGTGTACAGGGCTATTTTAGTAAATTTGGTTTTCACACCATGACTTGAAAACTTTTTTGTATAGGGCTATCTTATTGCACCTGCTTTAAGCCTAGCATCACGTCTCAGACAAGTTCGAAGATGGCTGACCTTGATCAAATTCTCATGGCTACAGAGCCATTTTTCTGAATTTGGTTTCCACATAATAAAAGTTTTGTGTATAGAGGTTTCATATTGCACATCCTAATAGTCCTGCATAAGGTGAGTTGAAAGATGTGCGACCTTGACCCAATTCCCAAGGCCAGTTCTAAGATGGGTGACCTTGACCACATTCTCAAGCCAAGGTCACAGAGCCGGAGGGGGCATAGATCTAGCAAATTTTTTATTGCGTTTTAATTACAATGGCTACTAGGATCCTTTAATGTGTGTGAGGTCAGTCCAGAATTACTGCAACCAGGATTGTGATATTTTTGTGGGGTTATTACAGGCATACTAGTGTACTTACATGTTTATGTAGTTTTCCACCAAATCACAGTGTGAACGCACATCAAAACAGTACATAATGCGCATTTGTCATGGGAATGTTACACAAAAGAATGACGCTTTAATACAATTTTTCTATGATGTCCGCATTGCATTCGAAAGTTCATGGTAGGGAAACTGCTTGGTTTTTAAAGTTTGACATTTCAGATTCATGCTTTCTTACTGTATATACGGTCACCCTTTGACGTATGTACTTTTTAAGGGCATATGCTCTGAAGCCAAGCACTATATATCCTTTTCAAAATAAAATGAAATTCATGCAAATATGAAACCACATGTTTCCTGCGTTATTTTCATCGACGTACCTGTTATAGGTTAATTTCACTTTTGACAATATAAAGGAATTTAAACAATGTAATGTTCGATAGGCAGTGGGGGGTGGACATGGAGAGTATAGAACTCTGCAAACGCACTTCAGGAATTGATGACAGGTAAGAATGGCGTGATATTTGACTTTTAAGATCAGTAGTCTTTGTATACCGCCTGCATTATGTCTGTTGTAGTACACGCAATATGGCTGTTTGAAAATCTAGATTAAATGTTATCTCTTTGCACGAATAAAGCATAATCCTCAGTCAAGACTTCGTCCATCAAAAACAATTTATTCAGGACCAACTTTCAGTCCCAGTTTTGTTTATCCTGAATTGAAATCTATGACGGCCACTACCTTATTATTCCCCTCCATGTTATATCTTAATAGGGAGAATCTACTAGGGTCTTGGTGTACTGTGCGACTTTGCATGGGGAGCTGGGAATAAACATATAACCGCAAGCCGCGAGAAAAACGCAACATGTACTTATCCCACTTCTTTGCTGGTAACACGCTTTTTAAAAGCTGGTGATACTTTTAGTAATCTTGTGTCTTATTTTTACATTTTACTCAGAAAAAAAACGTGCTATTCTCTGATTCGACGACTGAAGTCATTGATTGCAAAAGCCCCTCTTTACCTTGATGTAGTGGATTAAAATGTTTCATAATACTTTCTCTCCCCTCACTTCCTTGCCTTCTGTCGGAATGCCTGGCATGGCGATTGACAAAAAAAAAAAAAACTACCATAAAATTGTCTTCTTTATGAATCGCGTAGCTTTATGTGAACATGCAGGTATGTAGTGGGAACCAGGAAACTAACATATCACATGTGCCAAAAAGTCAGATCAGATGGATTTTGTTCAGTTCGATCTTTGTCAATATTTCAGGGACTCCCAATGCCATGTCTTGAGCATTTTTTCCAACATTGATCTACGAAAGATACTCACTGTGCTGTTAGTTCTTGGTTTAGGAAAACTATTGTCATCGGAATTAAGAGCTCAAAATAACTGTTTCATATGTCCTACATTATGTCCCAATTCAATACATACACGTACAAACATGACCGCTTTTAGAAATTCCAAGACAACTTGTAACATCCTTCTATAAGTTGTGCTCGAAACAAACTTTATCATTTCGGTTACATACCTTTATCTGGTGTCATTAAATGTCATTGAATATTAATTTTTTTTATAATGGCGATGAACATGTAAATTTGTATTAATATATTCAACCTTATTTTACCATAATTACGTGGTCGTTTTCTATCATCTTTTCTTTCTTGGAAGACTTAATTTACACGGTGGACTTTGAGTTGGGCTTAGGCTCAGGTGAAGGAAAAGGACCATGATATTTATAATTGATATAAAGGAAAATAAAAATTAACTCTTTATTCTTTATTAACTGATGAGGGACAACATATGGAACCGATTTCAAGATCCTCACACCTATGAGCATTCACAAAAGCTACAGGTTACCGATAGAAAAAGTAAAAAAAGGTTAAAAAAAAAAAAAAAAAAAACATTTACAGACACAAGAACACAGAAAAAACATATCTTTACCTTACCTGAAAGGCACAAGAAAGATACAACAAGACAGTAATTTATTCCTGTAAAAAAAACTTTATTGCATTATGTCCCTGCCAAACAACAAACTTGTTATCAGTCGCCAGTCCCTGCACTGTCTGAAGGTCGTTCAGACAACTACGGTTTGTCGAAGAGAAACATTTCACACGTCAAAAACATAAAGAGAGTTTGAAAACCATTGGATTTATATTCAAAAGTGGTTGTCATAACAAAATTGTGTGTGTACCTTCGGAAAGTATTCATCCTTTGCATCACAGCCAGCGAAAGTTTAAGAAATTACCAAAGATTCACTTTAATGTATTCAGTGCTGTACAACGTTTGGATTGAACCAATAGGGAAATCTGCTTGACCTAGTTTTTTCTAATGACGACGGTATGGCTAGCAATAGTGAATACGAGGCACCCTTTTGAAGAGTGAGGATATTGTAGCAACCTTTGCCTTTAAGTGTAATGCATGTATCTTAAACCATCAAAACGTTCAGAAAAACATGCCCCACATCCATAAGTTTATGCATTTTAATTCAGCAATGACAGCATAGAGATTCTAGAGTTACCATAGCATCAACATTCATCTTCCAATACTTACATGAGAAACAAATTTCACTCCTGACTTGAGACAGGTAGTCACCTGTAACAGGCAACTGGTAGTTTGAAACTGGTCCTTTCAACCTTTGAAATATTTCTCATCAACTACAGATTTTAGTTGTTTTTTTTAAATTTTTTTCTTTGTTTTGTTTTGTTCTGTGGACTATATTATATCCAAACTTAATGTGGAAGTACGTTTTTATCAAAATGTAAAGTACGTAACAGTATATCTGGTTTAGGAGCTAATTTGGGTCAACAATCCACCACAGATAGAGAAAAGCCTGAGATACAAAATAATGTTTTAAAGAGTAGTTCTGTGAAGTAAAGAACTGAAAACATACTGGAACCAGTATAACGAAAATAGATTCAAGAGCTAACCAATGTAGAGATTGACTCGAATGAGGTTTATGTTAAATTGATTTATGCAAATGTCAATGAATCAATTGGACCAGATGGTTTTGATTTCAGAGGTGTAAAGGAAATGGCGGGTTGATGTTTTAAACATGCCTTTGAAAATAATATTTCAGGCACCACTAAATGGAGAGAAAGTAACAAATTTGTGGGACCTTAGTCATGTTTTTCCTATATTCAAGAAAGAAAAAAAAAAACGTCGAACCAAGTACAAGCCAGTCACTTTGGTATTTTTATGAAAAATATTGGAGCAAATATTCAGACATAAAAGAATGAACCATAAGAGTGAAAATATTGTTTTTAACAAAACACCAACATGCATTTTTAAAAGGAGATCAAGAAGTACACAATTGCTAACATGCCTGGACCTGTGGTCGAAAAATAATCATCATAGGCAGCCTATTGATATGGGGATTTGGACTTCAAAAGGCGTTTGACTCAGTTCCACTGATCTGACCAGGCTGCTTAGTCAGATAAAAAAAAATGGCCTTGCTGAAAAGCCTTGATTGGATACCTTCCTTCATAATGCACAGAAGGCAAGGTGCATGTGGCATGGTGTTACTGTCATGGCCAAGTCACCAGCTGTGTGCCACAGGGCAATATCCAAGAACCAGTGCTGTGTACGACATGTGTAACTGACAAAAGCCTTGCATTCCATGCCAATTATGTTTTCTGATGATGCCCCACGTTTAAACCAAATAATTCAGCTACAGATCGTGGTTTGATTCAGAAAAAAAATTTGAACCTTCAAACATGGCCATCTGAATGGCAGCTTGAATTCCAACTCTGCCAATGTTCAGTCCTATTGGAAGAAACAGGCCATCTTGAATAAAATTTATTTTTAAATGACAAGTGCAAAAACGCGGACTTGGATACACTTGAACATGATTGAGGTATATTAGATGACAGTGACCTGAAGTTTGAAGAATATGCAATGAATGGTTACGAAAGTGAATCCAATAAGTGGTCTATTATGGAAATCTCTTGAGAATTTTGACACAAAGACGTTAGTATGGTTTCCTGGAAATTTGCGGCTGGCAAATTTAGCATCATCTGTACAAAGGAGAGCAAGTAAGAGTGTACGAGCTGAAAAATCTCAACGATGAGCCAAGGATGCAAATTGCCGACGCTAGTCTACACAAGATAAAGGGTATCCTTGGGAGATATATATAAGTATTTATATATCTTTCATAAATATTGGAGATGACAGAACCAGTGGCCATCAGCTTGGACTACAAAAGATTGCCGAGGTAATAATAAAGTTGTTTTTTTTTTAATTTTTTTGTTTGTTTCTTTTCCTTTTTTTTTTTTTTTTTTTTTTTTACATTCGAGTCATGCCATGCCCGAATGCATTACCAGGCACTATTGTAAATGCAACAGATATCAAATATTCCAGGACTAGAGTGGATGTCCATTTTACGGATTACACTCCTATATACAATTATTTTGCTTTAGATCATCCACTAAGATATGAAATGACTGAAACCTAGATTAATGAGTGGCTTAATTAGGACATGGCATTTTGCTACCAAACTGTATTAACTCTACTTTGCTTAACTTTGTGTCTGTGTGGCAATGCATGATGATGTGGCCCACAGACTTGCATACACCACAAAATGCAAGGGCGACAAACGGCCAGATAAGCAAACATCATGAAGTTAGACAACGGATACAAGGACGCTGACCACACAGGTTCATGCATATTTTTGCCCAAACGTTCTTCTATGAAGTGGAAATCATCTGCCTGACAGACCATAGAGCTGTTTCGTCTCGTAATAGCTCCATGGACCAAATGACAAGTCACTTTTCGTGCAGTCAGAGTAACTTTGAAATAAATACTGAATATGATATTTATTATATAAATATAGACTTATGTAAAATAATACACATATACATATTAAAGCATACAAATACATGCATACCTACAGACACATATAATGTTTTGTAATGGAATCAATTTTATCCTTAATACACAGTTAACCGCTGTTAAAGTCACCTATAAATACACTGAACAGTTATCCACACCCGTGGTTGGTTTTCACTTTCTTCCCTAGTCAATACACATGTGCTTAGTCGGGACTTACGTGCAATGGGTACCCTTGTGGTCTTAAGCTTGTTGGCTGGTTATGTATTTATAACTTCATAATGAGTGTCACTGGTCACACTGACTATGGTATGATAACAACGTTACTAAAATGGATCAAAATATAATATACTTATAAAGGCCAACACAATCAGTTAATCCATTCCTCGGTTCCTAGTATGAGGAAGCCAACCAGCATAATCGAGTCCGTACACACTGAGAAAAACACCAAGAACCCAAGTTAAATTGCTATCACTCAAAAACTTATCTAATGTTTCAAATAAATAATAGTCCGGTAGTAACTACTTTGCCATATTTTTTTTTTTTTTTTTTTGCGCAACTGAACAACTCAACGCCGATAATTTTCCTATGTGAGGTAAATGATTTACACAAGCAATAAGGGCTCAAGTGGTGAATGAAGCTACCCTTGACAGTAAAGGGAACTGTACTTTAAAAGCGGTACACGCTGTACGTGCTAAGCCGATGGCCGATAGTTTGAAACACTGCTTGGACAATACAACCGTGCCTCTTGCTGACACACGTATTTTGTCATCAGCCATTTTATTATGGAAAGAAGTATCGCTCAGCCAGATAAACGCTCATGCACGGGGGAGGAATTACTTTCATCTTCAACTTGTTTACCAACCCCTTCTATGTTGACGGAAAGTAAAATACATTTAATGAAAGAGTAACCAAGAATTCGGATAGTATGCTTTTAGATAATAGTATATACAAACAATGCCCAATTTCACGAGTGCTCTGATGTAGGTGCACGTGACAAGTGTATATGGTAGTGTTTGATACTGTAGTAGTGACAGTTTACACTTGATTTTTCATTCAAAGTTAAGAATTCATTGGAATGGTGACATAAAAAAAAGTCAAATATCTGTACACTTATGAGTGGTAAAAAAGTTTACAGTGCACGTTGTTCCACAAAAAGACTTTTAAGAATAGAATTTTCAAGACATGAAGTGGCATATTGGAGGCTGACAAAGGACAATAAACAGATACATACAGAGCAAGGTCAATTTTCAAGACATGAAGTGGCATATTGGAGGCTGACAAAGGACAATAAACAGATACATACAGTGCATGGTCATGTTGGCTAAGACAGTTATTTGATGAATAGAAATGATATGGGTCTGCAAAGGTAAGGTCGAAATCCTTGTGATTTTTTTTCTCACAAGTACGTGCTTTGGAACCTGAGTACGTACATAAGGATATTTGATATCGCGGGGTGTGTTTACCTTGTTTAGGGAAATTGGTGCCTGTTCATATTTGTTCTAATTGAGAAATAAGATGGGCAGCCATTTGGCTTGTAAGTGAATGGGTTTGTACGTTTCGTCCCGTATTTATGAAGTTGTTTCAATTGAAAAAGTCCTAAATCTGTGTTAAAAGTCATGATATTAGTTAATTTTTGAAGTTGTATTAATACTATTTATTCCAAATGTTGGCAACAAAACAAAAACTGTTGGATAGCCTTTCAAACAATTTTGATCTGTATCCGTGAAAAGAAGAAAAAAACAGTAAATAATGTGCATTAGTGTTCGAGAGTTTGCACACTAGGGAAGCCCCAGGGGCCTGCCTTGGAAAATGAATGAAAAATGACAGCAAAAGAAGACAGAGTGTACATATATATATATATATATATATATATATATATATATATATATATATATATATATCAAGAGACATGACTCGCTGAATTGCCCCATGTGATGGTTTTGTCTTACCGAATAGATATATGTGCTGTTGCAACGTAAAGAATCAATTTAACTCTGTAACTACATGTATATAATCCAATTAGTCCTTCTTTGAAACCTGTAAAGTGTTTATGTTTAAGTTTGCAGCATTCTTTAGTGTAGTTGGTATAGCACTCTGATATAAGAGCCTGGAAAATATTTTTAGCTGCTCGCATGAAGGCTCGTATATTCCTTGCCATTGAACTTTGTTGTCCAGACCGATCATATCAGTTAAGATATACAAAGTAACGGTTGCATGGAGATTACTATTTTCAGTTTTTCTTATGATCAGCCTAGCGGTGCAGCATCATGTTATGCTCAAGAATATGATTTGAAGTATTTTGACTCACCATGTCACTTGCTGACAACGAGGAACTAGCCAGACATTTCAAGCACAGTGGCAACAAAGTGCAGCCGACGAATGGACCTCGAAGTTCAATATAATAAATATGTAGACGTTCGGCCTTCCGACTTACCATGGTATACTTCAGTGCTGCGGTGTCTCCGTGGTAAAGTGCATAGAACATCTCATAAAATAAAGGCCAGTGGAGGCAGTTGAGATACAGCTGCATGGTCGTCGTTCAGCAGACTGCGTAATGACTATCAAGAACGTCTTAAAACTGCTGACCATGAGTATCACAATAAACTTCGTGCATCTTGAAGTAGTCCGGCTCAAAAGAAGAAGAGCTGGTGGCACACTGTCGAGTATTTTCTAAATCGTAATCATACGGACCATATTCTATCTCTCTTGCATGAAGACAAACAGATTATTGATAGTCTATCCAAGGCCGAAATTTTTAATTTATTTCTTGTCAAGAAATGCACTCTGAATTCATCAACTGCTGCTTTGCCGGTATTTAATGTCCATCTACCCAACACAATGGGGATAATATTTGTTACAGAAGAAGAAGTCCTCGAAGTACTACATTGTTTAGATATTTCTAAATCCACTGGACCCACTGGTATCAAAGCTTTTGAAAGAAAGGAAACCCTCAGTATATAAGCCTCTTACAAAAAATTTTAATAATCCCGTTAGATGTGATACGTTTCCTTGTAGGTTGAAGCAAGCTAATGTGACTCCACTTCATAAAAAAGGTGTTGATAAAATATTAATAATTACAGACATGTCTCCTTACTAAGCTGCGTTGGCAAAGTATTTGAAAAAGTTGATTTCAAGCACGTTTTCAATTTTCTACAGATAATTGTTGATTTCTGCCAACCAGTTTGGGTTCACTCCTGGCGACTCGACCGTCAATTAATTAGTTATTGTCTATCACGATTTATGTCTCGTTTTGCACCAACAGAAAAAGGTGCACCTCGTATTCTTAGACACAAGTAAAGCCTTTGACAAGGTCTGGCACAAGAGCCTGCTAACTACACTCGAGAAAATGGAATTCGGGAAAAGTTACTTCATTGGTTGTCGAATTATCTAAACGACAGTCAACAACGTGTTGTAATCAATGTTCAGTGCTCAGCTTGGTGTCCCCCAGGGTCCGTTCTAGGACCACTTCTGTTCCTCATATATATTAATGACAATGTGGACCTTGCCCACAGAAATATCTTATTATTTACCGATGATACATCTCTGCACTTAACAGTTGATAATCCTGTGACTGCTGGTAAAATCTGAAATACTGATCTTTCCTCCATTGATAAATGCGCAAATGACTGGTTCATCATCTTTGATGCCACGAAAACTGACAGTTTGATCATTTCACAGAAGATCACTCCTCCAATTGGCCCCATCCCCCTACTTACATTTCAAGGTTACATTTTGTAGGAAGTTAATTGCCATAAACACATTGGCATCACATTACGCACAGATTTGCCATGGACCGATCATATGAGGGATTTCATGTTAAGACAGGGAAATTACTGGCCATTATGAAGAATTTACAACACTGTCTTGCCGGCCGAGCTCTAGATACCATTTATTTTACCTTTATTAGACCCATTTTAGAGTATGGAAGTCCTGTCTGGAACAGCTGCATGGTTACAGACTCTCTAACGCTTGAAGGAATTCAGGTTACTACGGCCCGAATAGTTTCTGGTGAAATGTTTGGTACTTCAAATGCTAAACTTTGTGAAGAACTTGGATGGCAGACGTTGGCATCTGGTGAGGCAAATGTTAAGTTAATCCTGATGTATACGATTGTCAACTAACTAGTCCCAAATTACCTTCAATATGTAGTTCTAAATGTTGTCAATCCTGAAACGTCTACTCACAATACCCGTCAAAGGTTTGATCTACCTCATTTTTGAGCTCACACTGCTCTGTTTAATAATTCATTCTTCCCATTAACAGTTTGCCTTTGGAATGTGCTACCCCTTTATACTCGTAATTTGCTATCGCTGTCAATATTTAAATCTGAATTAAATAAATTTTTTCTTCAGCAAAATCAGTAGTCTGATTTGTATAACTTAAGAGGTAGATATGCTTCTATTTACATACCCGTTTACGCTTGGGCAGCAGTCAGTTGAACTCCCATCTTGTTAAAATTGGTGTGAAAGTGAGTCCTAAGCGCAAGTGCAGTGCACCTTGTGAAGATGTGTGGCACTTTTTTTCTCGCGCCCACGATACATCCTGGCAGGTTCAGAACTTCATTCAATTGTCTGACAATATGTTCCTCTTTCTTTAAAAATGGTTTTATACTGCTCTCCAGTTTGTACGCTTTCAGAAAAATTTCATTTTTTTTTTCAGCGGTTCAATAACATATAACTTTGTCTTCTCCATTCTTGCCAAACGGTATTGGTTAAGTTAATGTAGGTTTCTCAGAATATTTATGAGTATTTCGGGTTAAAATTTCAATTAATACAAGCTACCGGATAATAATTATTTGAAATATGCCCATCTATCTGTCTTTTGCCCGCTGTAAACGTCTTCTTTACCTTGTTTTTGTTGCATGACTGGACAACTTTGAACGTTGACCGTTAATGTAACATGTGTGTGTGTGTTATGTAACGTCCTGTTTATATGTCGTTCCCTTTTCCGCAAGAGGGATTAACATAGGACATTGCCCTTTTCCCAATTGCTATATATTATTTGATGTACAAAACTATTGTTTGCCATAATAAAATACGTTTAAACCAAAGTGAGGCTCAGGAGGTGCAAAGGTGCAGCATAGTGATACAAAATGCATCTTTGTTTCAAGCATTTGTCCAAATGTCCATTTTTTATACTCAACTACTATACAAATTCAATTAAACTCACATACATTATGATACAGAGCTAGTGGAAAAATGGGCAAGGAGGCACATCAAATCAGTACAATGATTTCCCTTTTTTGCGACGAAGTTAATAAGTCACCGAAAATTGAGGTTTTTTACACTAAATATCACACAGTAGCATGTACTTGCAAATAAATGTAAACAAAGTGAAATATAAGGGTTAAAAAGTTCAGCACAGTGGTAAAAAATGCAGCATTAGGGTTAAATCTCCAGCATTAGGGTTAAATCTCCAGCATCGTGGTAAAAGATGCAGTATACTTTAAAAAGTATTCAAATTTATCCTTTCAAATCATTCAAGTAGTCACAGCTACCATGTTATAAGCTCAAACATTGATCCGAATTTGCATATATTAAAGATACCAAGCACAAGTCAGCCGCATATCAAACACCTGAAGTTAAAGGTACAAATATTTTCATAACATTAACTATAGATAATTTCAATTTAGTGGTTACGGAGGACCATCATGGGGGCTAACTTTAAAATGGGCAATACACAACCTTGTGAATCCAAGTAAAGCTGCTTGTTTCTCTGTAACATTTTAAAACAAATAGTCAAATGTTTTGCGTAAATTAGCCCTTTCAATATGTTCCCTTGGTTTGTGCAGGTGGTCTAGCTGCAACTACTCATTTTTCAATCACTGGGTCTGAATATAATGCGGCCGTTTTTGTGGGTTTTTTTTTGGGGGGGGGGGTTTACTCCAGTTATACACTGACAAGTGGTTTAACAAAGATCAATTATCCAGCTGGAAAGGGTACATACTTGTTCAAGGGTAAGTCAAATTGTTCTTACTTGTACCATGCAAATGAACTTAACTATACAAATAAAGTAATTTTGTTTGGTTTGACAGGTCTTCTTCATTGACAATGAAGCTCTGCATTTATAAGCAAAACTTCACATATTGAGCTAATTCATCATTTGATACGTTCATATTTATTTATCAATAAGTGGGTTAGCTTTGCTGAATATTTAGCTTAGACAATGAGTGCGCTACTTAGAGAGACATGCACGTGTATAGGCTCCAAAACATATTTTTCAGTAGTTACCGGCTGAAGACACTTTAATTTATTTGGGCCAATACAGCCGACGTCAAAATTCTACAGAAGAACGTGCGCAATATGGACAACAGTACTTCCACATGTAAATAGGTTAGACAGTGACAGGTTAGCTTATGAAGACTAAAGGGTTTGGACTGCTGAATAGGGTAATGGCAACTAGGAAGTATTCTGGACAAAAAAACACAAATACAATGCATATAACTCAACTTGAAAACAAAGATTTAATTGTAAAATGCTTAATGTATTAAGGTAGCGTTGCTAAACCTAATTTGGACTGCAAACTTCACTCCTACCATTTTTTTTTTTTTTTTTTTTTTTTTTTTTCAGAATTCGGAAGATTAGGCTGTCATCTGTATTGTGACCAAAAATCGAGTTTAAAAAACGTCTACTTTTATGCAAAATTTAAGCTCAAGTTTCAACCCTTCACCCACGCGGATCAATGTTTGTTATGGTATGCAAAGAGCCTTGTCAATCAGACTTATCACCGTGACGTAATCAGGTCAAACCAGCTGAATTCGAGTAAACAGGAGAAGACCAACATGTCGGTATCAACGTTACAGCAAGTACGACAAACGCACAACAATCGCACGGGCAATACAACATGGGGAAAGCTGAAAAAAGATAAGCGAAGCACCCATAAGTCTGTTAATTATGACGGAGAGGATGTTGTTACTAGCATAGCAAGGGTCACAGAAGAAATGATTATGCTGGGTGAGTGACTTTGGCTTCTGATCATAACTTTGTGAGCGGCAAGTTGGTCTTGCGATTAAATAGAGGCAAGGTTCGAATTGACTAATACCAATCTATCGGCAAAATGGCTATACATGGTAACTTTTCTGTGTGAAATTTTGTCATCAATAATTGAACCAAAAAAAAAAAAAAAAAAACTTGCAGGCACCAGACTTTCGTTCAGATCTGAACTTTTTCGATGGCGCAATACAAGTAACCAGGAAACCCCTATTATCACTCGGCACCTCCCTACACTCGGAAACCCTTTGCTGACGGACCGGGCAACTGGAAAATGTAAAGAATTTGGTGTTTTAATGCTACAAAGTCATACATTTCATGCAGGCTTGTTGAATTGCGTGAGTAAGTGTCACGTAAACTGCAGCCGTTGGAACCTATACCTCCCACTGTACCTACGAGTATGAATCTAGACGGAGATCTGAGCTGGTAATGGCAATGCTGACCGGTAATGGGAATGTGGTTTCAGGTGTACTTTGATACATGTATGTGTTTTTGCAAACTTATGTGGTGATCCATAATCAAGAGACCTCAGTAAACAATTTGTGTGCTTTTTGCAGGTACAATGCAGAGGTGTTTTTCAACCAGCTGGTCATGTCGATCACCGCCATGAAAATGAAGAACAAGACCCACAAACAAATACCGTGGTTGCACTACTGTTCATGGGCCTATATAAGCTGAAGGTACGATTTTCCTTTTTCAAACAATTACTCAGTAATAACATACAAGTATCAATATCGTCCAGTGCCAGTGAGAGGAAAAGACAAAGACAGAGACATGTGTGTCAGCTTCAATACTCAACCAAAAATTTATTATTATTATTATTATTATTATTATTATTATTATTATTATTATTATTATTATTATTATTATTATTATTATTATTATTATTATTATTGTAATTTGCCTTATGGGTTTCAAATTTGAAATAACAGGTTCATTACGAATTTTTATGGTTTTATTATGACGTCCTTATAATATTTCAGTATCTTTACGTATATTATAAGATTTTAATATCTTTACATATATCTAATTTAAAAGGCCTGGTATTCATGTCAACTTCCCTGATCGTGGGATTGAAGAAATTATGCAACAAATCAATGCAGGCACTTTTATGATTTTTAAATTTTATGCATTCACATGAAAAAAAAAATCAATTGTATAATTCTTTATTCATAATTTGTTTGATGACTTGCATTATTTATTTAATGACAATGTCCTCATAATATTTCATTATCCTTATATACATATCCAGGTATTCATGTCAAATTTTCTAATCATGGGATTGAAAAAAAAAGTATGCAACAATCAGTCCTGGCACAATTTTATGCTTTTTACTTTTTTCACAATGCATGCGAAATAAATTAATTATATAATTCATTATGCATTTTCAGGATCAGGAAATAGGACCTGCAGAGTGCCAATTCCCCTTTCCGCCATGTGTCCTTGCGCTGATAAGAACCATGCTACCCAACCAAGTCAAAGGGGGAAATCTGGCCAGGAACATACGAGGTTTCCATAGAAGAGTTTTGTCGTGCCATTATGACTGTTTAGAAAATGGACATGTGAAATATGGACTACTGGTGTAGGCAAAGCTTGATGAGGCTTTGGCTGATGTTTATTGCTTATGGATTGGTAGAAACTTTTGAACACTTTCAACTCGGCTGAAGGAGATGCACAGGTAAAAGCGGATAAATGAGTGTTGTGTATATTGTCAATAAACTTGTTTTTGTACAAAATTAAAAATCTTCTTGTTATATCCTTGCATTTATAAGATTCTATATCACAATTGTCGTAACACTTTGAAAATTTTACATGAAGAAAACCTGCTAACAGTTTGGTGAAAAGGGGGAAATAGCACATCTGGGCAGTTTTGTTTTGGTGCCAAAAACTTAGGCCTACATTGAAATTTTATCATTGACCCTGATATACAGTTCATTGAAAAAAACTGTAATTATGAAATGGATTATAACCGATAATTGGTACGGAACTACTTGTACAATATACCATATTGTTCCTAACTGGCCTTTTCGGGGAGGGGGGGGTATAGCTTGATTAGGTTTTGGCTAATGCTTATTGCTTGTGGATTGGTAGAAAAATGTGAACACTTTCAGCTCATCCACACATCTTTCATAAATGGTTTCAGATTATGAAACAAATTTATTACATATGAATGCATATTTCAAATTATTGTCTGAATATAGATACACTCTACCTTCAAATGTGTATTTCAAATTTGAAAGGACATTTTATCCTATAGATGTCGATGAGGAAAACACCAGGCCACCAAGCTGTTTTTACATGAAAAAATGACAACGAAAACGAGTATTTGTTGAACTCCCATTTTTTTTTTATACAAATATATACAGGTAATGCACTGTTTGAAGACCACTGGGTCCTGGTCTGATAGCTGCACCGTTAAAAAAACTTATTCTTCAAGTCTGCCGGACTGTAATGTCCAATGTTTCCACTCTGACAGCACACAAGTTTATGGTTCAACAGTCCACTTTTCAGTTTTGCACTGGATATGAAACTTGAAATATTTATTAAGAATTATGGGGTCCCGGGTCGGGATCTGCACTATGACAGAAATGGCAAATAAAAAAAAAAAAAAACAAGGTCAATTATTGTCGCATTTGGCAGACACACTGGAAATCTTATTCTCAAAGTCCAAAAAACTAGGACTGACTTTTACGTAATGTCCAATGTTTCCACTTTGATGGCATTCAAATTTATTGCTCAACAGTCGACTCATTACTTTTTGCGCTGGATATGAGACTTTGTTTTCCTTTTTTTTTTTCAATTGGACCCCAGCATGTGTAACTTTACATGAAATATAGTCCATTTGTTTCACATGGGTTGTACACATCTACTCCTCCTGTGTGGGACATTCCGTCGGGTGTCCCTATCGTCCACACCACATGATGTAATGCTTTATTGACGTTTTGTGCAGCTCCCAGTGAATAAGACCCCATAAACTCTTTGTCAGTGTGGTGAACAGCGGTCGCATTGATTCCACTACTGCTGGAGCTCGTGGCTATGCTGGTGGCCTGAAAATAAAATTTAGCTATTTTGAAATGAAGATTACCATATTACCTCTATTTTGCTCCCTCCACAATAATCACTGGTACATGTTGCTGTAATATTTATCATACATGCTTATTCTCTTGTTGAAAAAAAGAAGAAAAAAAACAACAAAGATACTTCGGTATCTATTTGTGACAGCATTATAAAGGAATAACAAAAGCCATGAACACAATGGAAGGAATTTGCTATGAAATGCCAAGGCTGACATCTGACAGTGTTCTCATATGAACCATACCAGCTAAACAAAGGCAGAACGCACCTGCATTGTGTTTGCATCCTTTGATACTCCCATACCATTATGCCCCATACAGTAACCGCTAATGAAGGTTCTCCCTTTTAGAATTCCAATGTTTGTATAACAGTAAAAGAATCAAGCACTATCTTCAGGACAATAATATATGATGGTCTATGTTATATACAACTATCTGAAACCTTTTGCCCAAATTCAGCAGTATCTTGTAAGAAAAAAAAAAGGAAAAAAAACTAATTACCGGTAGCTGTTTGTCCCTAAAGTTTGGTCGACTTTGAATTTGCACCAGTTTGTTGGGCCTGTTGGACACTGGTCTTGTGAGTGTGGGTCGCCATAGTGGCCCAGCATGGCCCATGTAGGCCTATCCTTTGCAATCCGGTACTGGATCCCTGGCGTTGCCACTTAACTCGTAATCTGACGGATCTGGTCGCCGCTCGGTATGCCACTCGCCTTCTCCGGCAACGTCTACCGTGTCTGCCTGGTCACTGACAACTGTCCCGGTCGAAACTTCCGCAAACTTGCGTCCCGTTGCAATTGTTGTACTCCTTGTGGTATAACTAGCATCACTATCAATCTCCCTCTGGTTCTCAACTCGCGATCTAGCAATTCTGTCCAGCGAAGAAGTTTCCCATATTTGTTTTCCTTCCTTGACCGTCACATGGTTTTCGCGTTGAATTTTGGTCAAGTCGTACAAGGTTATACAAAACTTTCCGAAACACTGTGCAAGGTGAAGTACTGCCATCGTGTAATAAACCATTCGCTACTTTGAACTGTCGTATGAGTCGTAAGCGATGCCAAATTTGCTGGTCCCCAATGTTTGATCCAACATATGAGCAGTGAGCGATGTCATATTTGTAAACTTGACAAACAAACTGTAAAACCGCGTGTTGTTGTTTGTCATCGCCGCCATTTTGAACACGGGGGCCAAAGTTGGTTGCCCAGGGTGATAATGCGACTATGGTTATCCCCCTTCGACCCACCTCTCTCATTGTCTTTGTAGCGGGACACATGAGAAACCATCACAAGGAAACCACAGAATAGTTCAAGGTTTAGCGGAATGACTTCAAAGATTGTGATTTATTGACGGCTTTTAATGTTCATTTTTTATGACAATGCATGGAACGTATAGTAGCACATGGTTTCTTTTCACATAAGAAGAGTCGTAACGGTGGAGTGAATACAGCTCAAGTAACAGCCGAAAATGCCAGCAAACACGGCCAGATTTCCTTTTGGGGCCATTTTTTGCGGTTTCGTTTTGGCGACGACTTTCCTAATTTTGATTTAATTTTTCTCAAAAACGGGTGGACCAATCTTCACGAAATAAAAAGGAATGAAAAGATAATAATATAACTTAGGTGCGGCATCCTGCGTTTGGATATATTTTGATTTTTTGTGTGGTTTTCGGAATTCTAAACTCAGAGAAGTGGTCAATTTGAGAAGATACCCTTTCTACAGCTGATAAAATGATAACTATTCCTTTTAGAGAAAAAACAAAAATGCCGAACCTGGACACCTTTATAAAGTTTCATTTCACTTAATTTCAAGGTTGTAAGGAAATTTTTATTCATTTGCGCCTCAAAAAATCTTGAAAACAGACCATCATGCAATAGCCCGGCTCTTGTCTCACAGGTGCGTTTTTTTCCGAATTTTTATAGCACATATGAAATCTAGAGATCTTGGCAAAAATAAATATATATAGTTTTATGGGTGTAAAAATATATGCCTTGACAGAAGAGCGGGTTAAAGACCGCAGCGGTATACACGCGGAGGTTTACCGACGCTACCTTAATGCAAAGTAAGCTGTTAGCAGGCATTTGAAGTACAATCATGATTAAAACTACAGCAACATCATATGAATTGAAGGACCAACAACTCTTCCTCACTGAAGTGTCCCTAGTGAGCATAAACTGAAATTCTACCATTTTTGTTTGTGGTCCACTGGATGCACCTTTTGCATAAACCTGTGAAGTAAAGTTTGAACTTAACCTTTACCTTAAGGTAGCGGCCATATTATGACCACGCGTATAGAACTAGCGACTTTAACCCCTTCTAACATTTTCGTGTTTGCCATTTCACCCAGAAAACTATACCTTATTTTAATGGTACAGATGTTTAGATTTGAAATGACAAAGTTTTGTATAAATGTGACGACTATTGACAGTGTCTTGAGTAATTTTCCAAGAGGGTATCAGATCGCAATTTTTGCAGCGTCCACTGGAAAAATATTCGACAATTAAGTCTAAAAAACTATGCAGGATTAAAGCACTGACCAATAGACAGGAACCGTTCTTACCGTTAATGAAATGAATGAGTATTGAAAATGTTGTTGAATTCTTTCATCGCCATCATAATGTCTTACAGTTCTGTCACTTTTAGCGTTTCAAAAGTCACGGAAGAAGTAGTTAAAACGGAAAATCCCAGATACTGTTCCTAGCTTAGGTATTTACCCTCTGAAATCTGTTCATTTCGATAAGATAAACCTGCTGGTTTTTTTAAATGCTGTTTACAAAATTGATTGACCTTGCAAAAATTGCTTTCTGAGTAAACGATGTGTTGATAGATGCAGGGGGGGGGGGGGGTTGGTTATAGACTAATTACTTTGATGTAAAAGCTGCACTGGCTATGATATTTTAGAAATGGGAAAAATGAGACCGTTTTTCACTAAGGTATGAATAAGAGTGAATTACTTGTATTTCAGTATTATAAAAAGTGCAGTTACATCCAAAAGTATTTACATTTATGTCGTAGGTAATGACACTGTCTAATTTACATTCGTTATCACAAGTTCAAAATATCAGTTCAGCCCCAAGATAAAAACATAACCATTTAATACCAAAATTTTTTGGTATAACATGAAATTACAGTGCTGCTCTCTATGTGCCACAAGTACACATCCTCTTCACCAAACACACAAACACACACACACACACACACACACACACATATATATATATATATATATATATGTGTGTGTGTGTGTGTGTGTGAGAGCATGGAATGATGGATGATTAAATAGATAGACTGATAGATAGATAGATATATAGATAGATAGATAGATAGAGAGAGAGAGAGAGAGAGAGAGAGAGAGAGAGAGAGAGAGATTACCATGCTGATAATTTCAGGCAGCTGCTAGCAAGGACTGCCTGCTCGAGCACCTGTTTGCTTAATATAGTCATCCTGCATGTATTTTGCCTATTTTGGTTTAAAAAGTTTGAAAAGCGCATTGGTAACTTTAATTGGTATGTGTCACCCACTTCGTATTTGCTTTAGTTTTTTTTTTTTTTTAGAATAAATTATATTAACAATATGTACCATTCTTTTAGCAAGGCATAACCGAAAATAACCTAGCATGGCACTTACAACAGTGTTGTTTCCGCTCTGATGAGCACGTGTATTTAAATGAGTATGTGTAACCAGAGAACGTTACTGATACACAGCAAATCATTAAAAAAAAACATATAATATTTCAAATGGGTGTACATTGACTGGTTGAAATGTTTGTGCAAGAACTTTGAGTTGGGATAATAAATACTCGTTATAAGTGCTAGATTGGTGTAAGATTTGGGTGACCTGATCTTATTTCTTGCAGTCACATGGTCGTAATTAAAATATAAGAATACTTGTGCAAAAGCTTTCGAGCAAGGACTGATGTTGTACATATAGGTGGTCGCCTTTAAGCTATAGCCTTTAAGGGCTATTTTATACTACACATGAGTTACCTTGACCTAATTGAGAAAGCTACCTGGATACTTGAGAGACTCTAGTGCTTGAGTAGTAACATGGGCACTGTTTTAACCGGAATTTCCATGTTGCAGCTGGCGATGGTCATTGTAAGGAGTGGCCCAAGACTCCAAATGCAGCACTTTCACTTAATTTCGAGCTTATAGAATTATAAGAATTATTATATAAATTATTTTTTACATGCAAGTGTAAAATTTAAATATATGTTGACATTTTGATCTTACAGTTATAAACTTTTGGATCATAGTCTAATAAAATATACTTCCACATGTGGCCACTGACAATTTCAACTGGTGAGCCGTGTTGACACCTCATACCTTCAAATGTCTTTGGTATATAACCTGTCAATAATTTTCAATCTTAATCATGATTTCCGCAGATGGCATCCTCTATGAACCCTGTATTCTGGGTTCAACCAGTGCTTGATATCCTGACAAAACTGGTAGCCGTGTTCCTGGCTATTAAAAATATCAAAGGTGAATGCAGAGCACTTTTACGTCAATTGCAGAGAATTGAAAGCATACTTTGCTTGATTGGGGATCATCGACTTCTTGAGGTGCGCGTGGCTGTCATTGAAATAGAGTTATTTCTGGAAAGTGTGAGAGATTTCATTGAGGAATTGCAACGCAACAGTACAGCAGAAAAGGTGCAACGAGAACTTAGATCGAAGAGCTGTGAAAAAGAATTAAAGGCATATGATCAAAAGCTAAATGGATTCATGATAGACCTTACGGCTCTGCTTCAGGCTGCACATGTTAGTATTGGTTCACAATAAGGCATATGAATTCGCCAGTCCACTTGCTGGGTCAAAGGGATCTACAGCGACTTGTCATTTCTAATGTCCTCTCCTTAATCCATGTTATTAGATATTGACCATTTGCACAGTATCTTGGGGGTAAATCTCAATGAATATGTAGCAAAAAAAAACATGATCATAGTCAACAGATTTCCCCGGGGCACTCTGGGCGCCTATGCGCACAGGATGCGTCCACAAAAGTTGTTTACTCAGCCTAATGACATGACCTTTATGGTTAAATTAAGAACTATTGTCTGTTAAATTCTGCTGTTATCTGTAAACGATACCCATGTGTCCTTTTGTGTTAAAATAATAATACTTGGGTTATGTATTACTGTATAATAAAAGTTTTCCCAAGGGACACATATTTATTATAATTGTAGAGCGAGTAGCTTCATTCGGGAATACATGGCCCATGAGATGCTTCTTTGCATAGTTTTGAATCCAACTAGGGATCAATTTTGGAAAGTAAAGCTCAGAAAATTCTGTTTGGGGGACAAATAGTGAAATATACGGAAATATAAATTATTATACAGTAGTTAGACCCCCAAAATGGTACTAAACATATGTATTTATATTTTCATTGCTTTGTAATTTTTAGCATCTGTAAATTTGGTATAATTACAGAGATCTAATATGGTCCCACGTGTAAAAAAATCATCGTCAGAGAGGTACATAATAGTTTCAGAATCAGGCGGATTTTAGCAATCTGCCATATATATTTACACTAGGCTGGAGTAGTGGACGGGCGGAATGCTTTTAGAGTATGAGGGAAAATACTGAAATCAACTTGCACCAAACCTACCTGTTGTAATCTCGTCAAGAAAAATACGCACAGGTAGTTGGAATTATATGCAAGCAAGACAACATTAACTTTAGGAGGGCTGACTTAGACATTTATGTCCTCGTGCCTCTTACTTTATTGATCTGGACCATTTTCTTCCTTAAGCAAATGTGGTTGTAGTGTAATATAGGAGTTGACGATCACGTTTTATGTGTTTATTTCCAGTGTAAGCAAGATTGTCAAAACCAAAGCAAATCAGATGTAAGTGTAACATTTTTATGATTACAATTCGGGTTAGATGTGTCGTGCTATGAATTTTGAGATGGAGACTTAAGTAATATAACAGCCTTAAAGACATTTGTCATAAAATTAAAATAACATTTGGTGTGACATGTGTTCTGAGATACGGAACATATTTTCATGTGTATGCCCAAGTTCACGTGTGTCCCTGTCCTTGGAAATGATCATTGGAAACTTACTGTTGTACCTGAGTAATATTCAATGAATATTTTTTATAAGAAATGTACACTATATTTAAGCTTAAATTTTATATATATATAAATATATATATATGTGTGTGTATATATATGTATATATATATATATATATATATATATATACACACACACATATATTGTATATATATAATTTCAAAATGAATGCTACAGTATACGATATTTAATGGCTTTCAAAACAAATCAGTCTCTGTTTTCTTTCTTATATAAACTGTTGTTACTGTTATATTTTATTAACGGTTTAACCGATGATATTGGTTTACACTGTTAATAAACAAATCAGACTTTAAGTCATATAATGCTGTACGATGAAACGATTTTGGTAAATATATTTGAAAACCTGGTGAGGGTTCAGATCTTATCTATGGCCTTTCAGTATGTTTCATGTATTTGTAATATTTGAGCCAAGTAACAAGCTGTTTTAGTAGTCTGGACCATTTTCCTTTGATGAACCTCAATTGACATTTGCGCATATCATGTGTGTTCAACATATGGTTTTCAGAGATTCCATTTCATGGTGTACTATGGAACTTGAGGCATGTAATTTCATTCTACATATCAAGAAAATAAACTTTCCGTTATGGAAGTTTGACAGCATCAAATTGCACTACATCAACTTTCAGTGTGACCTGTATGTACATATCCTGGCTTTGGTAACACCAATTCGCTTGTGTGTGGTAATGAGATGTGCTTGTAAAATATTTCGCTGCAATATTTGCAATTTATCAAGTTTTGTTTCATGCATTCTTTTCTTCAGATTCAATCGCTGAAACGAAAAGAAAATGAAGTGAGAAAGGCATGGGAGAAATGGAGTCAGAGTCACAAAGAGACAATCAAACAACTATATAAACTGGCTGATGAAATAGACAAACATGCGAAACATGAAAAAATATCTGGACTTGCTGGAGCTTCTGCTGGAATAGTTGGTACGGGTCTTGCTATTGGTGGATTTGTAGCTGGCTTTTTTACATTCGGGTTGACACTTCCTCTTGCCATTGCGGGAGCAGTATTGGGTGTGTCCGGGGGAGTAGTCGGTATTGGTGCGGGTGTAGTGGACCATTTCTTACAGAAGGGCATTGTAAAAGATGCCAATAGTGCTGATGAATCTGATTGTAGTTATCTGAAGATACTGGGGGCTAAATTTGATGAATTTGGAGAGGCTTTTCTCAGGTATAAAGCTCGCAAAACTGTCAGATTTGAGAGCCTAAGACATGTTTGTGAAGCAAGTTTTCAAGGAGGAACGTTTGTGACGAGAGCAGTAGGCCTAGGATTTGGAATTGCTACGGCTGCTGATGGGTGCAGAATTGCTGGGGCAGCAGAGAAAGCCGGGCTGTTGGCTTCAGAGCTCTTGGTGGTGCTGCAAAGGGTTTTCACATTGCAGGAGTTGTTCTCAGTGCTATTACGCTGCCCTTCGACTTTTATGGTCAAAAATTCTACTGAAATACATAGAGCCAAAGGGTCACAAGGAGGAAACCATATTAGCAAATTGGCACAGGAGCTAGAGTCACAAGATTGTAGCGATGGAGGCTTAGATGCAGCTATTGACACGTGCATTCGTGAGGTCTGCAAGCAACAGAATGAAACGCAGGGTTATAGTGATGCCCAGGCTCGACCTTAAATTCATTCAATGATATATTACCAGCGAGATGGGCAATGTAATTGTAACAGTTGAGTAACCATTTTTAATTTTGTTATGCGGAAAATGTCTAATGTCTTTTAACTGGGGCACTAAGAAAGTTTCTCCTGGGGACAGCTTCACACACATATGCTGCCCCTTTTTATACGCATTCAGCACTATTTAACATGGTTTCATGGTCATATTCAGATTGTGTTGTGTATGAAAGAAAACAATTTCATTTGAATCCGCGTTACCATGAACAGACTGTCAAGTGCCATGATCATTGATCTAAGCATGCCTCGAGCTGTTATAAGCGGTGTCCCTTAAGGGCCTGTACTTTGTCCAGAGTTCTTTACCATAATTTGTTTGAAAATTGAAATAATCACGTTGAAACATGAGTGTGGAAACATGCAGACAATGTATGTTTTCAAACGGTTAAGTGGTATCTCAAATGATGAACAAAGTACAGGTCAAAAAGTACGTGCACCAGTTCACTTAATATTGTCCCAGTTCCACTTTAAAGTTTCCAGCGCCGAAGCAGCTAAATGTACACTTCCATAAACTGACTCTTTGAACTGTCCATATCATCTGAAGCTCATAATAAAGTATTTTCTTGTTTCCAAATTTGTGTACTGTCTCATATGACATTTTCCAAACGAAAGAGTACGCACAAACGTGACAAAATGCAGAAAAGGGTTTCCTGATCGTTTATTATGACAACATTTAGCCTCATAGTGAACTTCTCGATAAAGTTAATGGGAGTACTTCAAAGGTGCCTCGCCTTAAAACTACTGATTTTATAGGATATTAGTTTTTGGTGATAATCTGTTGACAGTCTAAAGACATTCTGATTCATTTCTTTCAGCGAATCATTTGCTATGAAATATGCTAGTGACGAATGTTGGTGGATTTTCAGATGTGGGTACTTGCACAAGAATCTGATTGGATCAAAACGGATTTCATTATGATGCTATTAATATCTTTGGACAGTTTTGTGTTTCCTTTTTCTTTTGGTGTTGTTGATAATTTAGACATGAGAGATTTAAGGTATGGGATCGTTTGATCATAATGATAAAAGCGAATTAAAGTTTAGAACATGACAATAATGATGAATTAGAAATTAGGATTGAAATTACTCTCATATTGATTGTGACATTCTACCCGGGCCAGCTTATGGTGCTTATTGTATTTGTGTCTTTCCGTCCAGAACCACTTGCTGGTAGTCGTTACCCTCAGAGAGATTACAATACCCACAGCTGGCGGGCATGGGTCCCAAGGCATTATGGGAGTTTCCACAGATTGTGCGTTTTTGTGAAGGTTGGTTGGCAGCAAATGGTGTTTCGTAATCCCAAGGCATTATGGGAGTTTCCACAGATTGTGCGTTTTTGTGAAGGTTGGTTGGCAGCAAATGGTGTTTCGTAAATTTTGAATGCACTTGGAACTCAGTTGCTGACTGGTTTCAGCATTTCCGAGTCATCAAAGTGGACTTTTTGGGCAATTTTCATACCTTCGATGTAATATCGCCCATACTCCTCACAAAGACTTTTGTTTGCCCTTTTTACATGTATTCGTTGTGACCCAGTCATGGCGAAATACAATGGCTGGTCAGTACATATAAAAGCCGGTACAGGACACAAGTAGATGACACTTTGATTACATTTCATATCGTGACAGACTTTCATTTATGCAATTAGCCATGACAGACGAAACACGCTCCCGTATGAGATCAGACAAGCAACCTGATATAGATCCAAAGTGATTTGATGCCACCCATGTGGTGGTCAGAGATGAATAACGTGATATAAAGTGCAAAAGTTAATGAAGCACTGTCAAAACTGTCGGACTTGTCTGATAAGTTCATTTCGATTGAAAAAAGCATCCAAGATACCAGCTATCGCATTTATACCGTCACGCAAAATTTCCTTCCGAGACTAAGTGATAACAGGTGCGAAATGTCTGCCACCCTTTCCGCCATGATCCTAGACATGGATGTGCATAAACGCAAATGGTCTGTTATAATTCAAGGAGTGAAAAGTGCTGCCGGAGAGGATCAGCGAGGCACGAAAAAATCACGTATTAACCTTGCACGGGATCATCGAGTCGACACAGATGGCAGCATACCATCGATTTAGTCAACAAAGTGATGTTGGAATAATTATTAGGTTTGTGGACCTGGACGATCGCTCTCTGATACCAAACATTTAAGAAATCATGAACACAAAATGTCTCTGTCGCCTGATCTACCACCTATCTTATGTAAACTGAAAAAGAGCTCATGGATTACAGGTGAAACTTACGTTCGGACCTAAAGAAAAAATCCCAAATCAAATACTTGAAGTCGTGGCCCTATGCGGAACTCTCTATTCATGGTCAAAATCCGTTGATGCCAAAAACAAGCCAAGAGGCCATTACCAAGGATTATCTAGGGTTTGATCCCAAGAGTACTTTCACTTTTGAGTGAAATTTACTGCAAATATGAACTGATGTGCCATCGTACCAAGGTGGTTCTGCAAGATAAAATTGCTTTTAGTTATACTTAGTTTCTTTGCCAGGGGGACCAAATCAGAAATAGTTGCCTACTATATACACAGATCCTGGCTTTGCAATCAATTTCGTTGTACCTCCGACACGACACTCACAATTAGACCGTTTAATTGATTGATGATTGTTTGATTGATTTCACTGTTCTGTATTAGTGAAACCGGTAAGAAATACACGTGTCCGGTGGTATATGTAATACTTAGTTTCTTTGCAAAATTTCAGTTTGCTTCGTTCAGCTCAAAGTTTCATAGTCCTTTCCACACAAGAGAGTTTGATCGTGTTCAGTGTCATGTGACTTTTTTTTAAAGATAATTTTTGACCAATGGCAATGTCTGCAAAGTAGAGCATGAAGAACAACCTGACAGTGTTTAATCGAGTGGTTTGCCTTATTGCTCTCTGGGAGAGATGTGAAACGCCTCATTTTAAAAACAAACTTTTGAACACAGATATAACCACCCCGTCACATAACCGATGAATTGGAGTTGTAGGCAGTGACTCAGCCAAATGTGATCAATATACTTCTGCTCAATGTAACGCACAATCCTGACTTATGTTAGGTATTTAGAGCTGCTGAATTTTGCAGCAAGTACATCCCTTATATATATATATATATATATATATATATATATTGCTATATTTGTTTTAATAACCTCAAGGTTCACTGCATACGTTAGTACAATGTATAACATAGAAAAACATAAAACCACCAGTTGCCTTTTATGGATGACTGCCTGTCTCAAGTCAGGAGTGAAATTTGTTTCTTCACATTGGTATTAGAAAGGAAATGTTGATGCTTTGGCAAGTCTGGAATCTCTTTGCTGTCATTATTGGGTTTGGAATTAATGAATATGGATCATGTTTTTCTGTACTATACAATGAAACAAACTAGAGACATTTCAATAGAATCCACTATGTATAATAGTTAAACATAACTAAAACATCTATCATCTCTCTGGGTATTCTTTTTTTTTCTTACTTTTCAGAATATAACAAGTATACACTTGCCAACTGACACTTGCCCTGGCACTTGCAATCAAGGGAGTAAAGTAAAGCTTGGGATAATTGAGGTGTCAGAAGGAATAAAGGTTTAATTGGTTCGTTTCCTTCACCTCTGCATTGCTGCACAATAAACAGTGTAGCTACAAATGTTCTTCCCATTTGAGCAGGCTAGAATCGCAAAACTGAGATTTTTTTTTCTCTTCAACAAAGTCCTGTTTCTATATGCCAACCTCAAAACGCAGCATATGACTGCTTACTCTCCGCTTCGAAAAACAAACAAACCGGTACATCAACAATTTCATTCAACCTTAATACTTTGCTTTTGTATACTATTTCTGACCATATCCAAAAGTTTTATGTTTAGCAGCTGATCCATTTGTTACATTTTTGTTGTTCACAGATAAGAGCATTTTTTTGGGGGGGGGTTCTGTTTTGTTTTGTTTTCAGAACTGCATCAGTTATGGCATCGTTGCCTTTTATTGTTCCACCAATACGGGAAAGCATTGCTTTTTTTTTTTTAATTATTTTTTTACTTGTGAGAGATAGAGTGTGGTTCGCGTTGCCTGAAACACTTAACATATTACACATGTGAACAAAAAGTGGATATCTTCCCAGTGAGGGCAAAGGTGCTACATTGTGAATTTTGCTAGACACACCAATAATCAATTTACTAAAATGAACGTTTCCTGATTTGTGAATATTTACCAAATTAAGAATGTCTGGGTCCCAAGAATTGTTTTTGGAGTTTTTGTTGATTTCAAGGGACCATATTTCGCAACTATAAAGCACAAGAAACTTACAGCGGAGCAAAGTTAAAAAAAAAAATAAAGAGAGCTTTAACTGGAGTTATCAAATTATTCTAAATTGAATCGAATCCTTAAATTTTAATCATACAGTAGGGTGCTGAAGGCTGCCAGAGAAGCTGGGTGCCTACGTGAAGGTTAAAACCAAATAGTCATCCTGAGGGGAAAATAACTAAAATGAAGTAAAGCAGAGGATATTGTATCAATATCACCAATTTAAAAGATACCAACCTTTAATTTTACTTCTCTCACTTTTGAAATGGAGAATGCTGATACGTAAGCTGGGAAGAATTTTTCGGCCTTTTACGATATACGAATCTTAGCCAGGAAAGTATCTGCAAGCCGGACAATGAATAAACAATGATCATCAAAGAAAAAAAGACAACAACAAAACAAAACAAACACAGAAACGCCCCCCCCCCCACACACACACAGAGAGAGAGAGAGAGAGAGAGAGAGAGAGAGAGAAAGAGAGAGAGAGAGAGAGAGAACCAGTGTGAGACACGTGCCAAGCATTTTGTGATTGAAAACAATCGAGTGCAAACTTGGGTATATTTGATTATGATCGTTACAAATCGCTAATTGTCATGCGTGCCCATTGCAAACAGTGCTCAAAACATGTGTCAACGATTCACTTTCATATCCAAATCAAATGTGCTTCCATGTGCCTGACGCACAATGTCTTGCGCCAGGTTTAAGATAACGCTCACAAAAATCTGCATAATTTGTCGGGGCATTATGTCGCATACCGATTTGTAATTAAAGATTAAAGCTGCATCAGACACAACCGAGCAGGCAGATTAAAGTTGAGATATTAAGTAACGTTTTAAAAATACTTAAACAACTGTTTGCCCTGATGTCTTGGACAGCGGACACCTGAGACCTAGATAATATTATGATAATGATCACCAACAACCATGACTTTGCTGTTTCAACAAACAACTGTGGCTATGCTTTTTCCCTGGCCCTCCATACAAGTTGAAATAAAATGATGTGCTTGAGTTGACTTGACTGCAAAATAACGGCACACGACGGCCACTTTCTCGATAAGATCTTTCAGCCAGGGACAACCAATACTTTTTAGCAAATTCGTCTTAAAACTATTTTTTTATGTTTCACAAATTTTATTTAGGGTTGGGCCTTTTCAACAGGGTTGGTCGGGTTACCCGAACCACAGATATATTTTTTGTCAGTCCATATGTTACTTGGAAATTTGTTAGAACATGTTTCAAATGGATGGTCTTTCCCCTTTAACACATTCCCCTTTTTGATATTACCTGCTTATGGTCATAGTCAGGCAGCCAGCTCAGTATACCTTGACTTGGCTGATTTTTTTTTCTCACTGGATTCTGTGAACTAATATAGCACATGGGCAAAAAATAATGGGTAAATTAACTTTAACCTTGAGCATTTTTTAAAAATTCAAGATGGCGTTCAATATGGCCGCCAAACGTATATTTTAGCAAAGCAACACTTTTTCCCAGTAAGCCTGTTTACCATTTTGGTGACATTTGGGTCGTTTTACGGGTTTGCGATGATGTCTGACTGAAATGAAATACTTGTGAGACTGTCAAAGGTCAAGGTTAAGGCCACATAGTAAGGTCAACGGTATTTCTAGCTCAGAAAATGCCTTAAGATGGCAAATAACAACATACAATTCACGAATAAAAGTACAATATGTTCATTTATATGTTTTGTTTTGTGTGCGACAAGAACATTTTGCAACAATGTTGGATGAAAAGTTGGTAATAATAAATAATCAAGGTCCATTCAGAGATCAAGACTACTGGTATGTTATTAGAGAACCCAATATAGTTGGTAGAGCTGAATATCCCAGTGCATGTATGTAATTCTTGTGCAGAAGTGGTGGGAATGATAATCAGCTTCTCCTATGACCAAGTCATACTTGTGCAGGAAGAGAAAAACAGTGAATGCAGTTCTTCAGGTGCTTAACTTTTGTGTCTGCAGGCATCACCACCTTTGCACACACAAAAAAGAGTACATTTAAGACCCACTGCCTTACAGCTACATCGTCTTGTGAAGCAAGGGGTACTGCTATCACACCCACACTTTATCACCGACAGAAACTGCTTTGGGGCCAAAAGCATATTGTCTGGGATTGTCCTTGAGGTTAGCATTGTGCTGCCTTCAGAACGTGACCACCCATGGTCAGTACAGTAAGGCATGGGCGGATGGGTTTCAAGGGCATTGCGGCAAGTAGCCAGCTGACAATGAGCTCTATCATGGCAAGTGCATAAGTAGATACCTTACCATTTGGACTTGACATGTCAGTGTCAAACTTGTCAGCAATGTGTTGAACAAAACCAGTAACTCTAACTGGGGCTGTCTCCTCTTCTCTCAGCTTAGTGTACTGTGCCACTGCAGAGGACTTTTTATATCTTAGTAGTTCATCATAGAAGCAAGTGACCTTATGATAATACAAATGTTTGATTATTTTCTTTCCGTGAATCAGTATAGCTTGAGCAATTTGAAGAGGAGTTGCGTGGTTGCCCAGCACACTAGTTACGTATCCAATGAGAAGTGAAGGAGACAGCTTCTGGAGTAGGGTCTGGAGTGTGTGTGAACATGGAGTAATAAACTCGATGGAGGAACAAGCAGAGAAGATCTGAGGGCATATGTGCAACACCGCCACCGTCCAATATACAGAATCCCGCGTCAAATACACGAGGCTTGTCGTGGAGTTCACACCCTCTTATCGCTGAATACACAGCGACGCTTTAACTGGTTTCTGCCTCCAAGGTGTTACATAAACAAAACGGCTGCTGAGGAGGTGCACTTCCACCTGCATCGTCAGTGACGATACGTCGTCGTTTAGTTTCGCAACTTCCGAATTATCACTTCGTGTGGTGATCGTGACATTACTTGGCAAAATATGACAATTTTTGCATTAACATTTCTCCTTTCTGCCTACATCGTACCATCTTATTCGTGCCACATATTGGTTATTACACTCGTTTGCTGAGAGAACATCGTGGTCGTAAGTTGCGCAAATGTGCGAAAAACGTCTTTATTTGATTCTTAAGTCAGCATAAATGACTTACTTTAACCCTTGATTGTGTGTTGAAATGTGAGCGTAAAATCAGTTCTATTTGTCGTAGACCAAAAATCCAAAGAGCGGCAGAATGCCCGCCATGTTGGCTTTTTTGCTTTTGCCATTATTCATATCTCCTCACACAATTTCTCCTCATAAAAGAGAGAGTTCCCATTGCTGCGCCATCTGGTGGAGAAAACACTCTCAGCCGGTTCAGGCACTGGGAGGTCATGGGCGGTGAAGCACATCAGTTCACAGGACCGCTTATCACAGTTTTATTAGAGAACAAAGGCACTCTCCATATACACAGCTGTGTATATTGGGCGTTGCTTCTCCATCTAGTTTATTCCTCCGTGGTGACAAACAGACTCAGAGGCAATGGACCTTAAGCATTGTTCGCGGGTAAAAGTCCTTGTCACAATCAATGTTCAGTACCTCTGCCTTGATGTTTTTGACAACTGTATCCAGGGCAATGTCAATGTCACCCTCTTCTTTTTCATCAGCTGTTACTTTCAGGGTTGCTACAGCATTGTCTTGAAACATTATGACTTTGCAATACCCTTGAGCAAAAAGGATGACAAGGTCTTTGGTGTTTTGAGTGAACGTCGTCAACAAATCAGGTTGCTTGATATAACTGTCTACTATTTCTATGAAGCAATCCTGTAGTTGAACTGAATTCCATATTCGGGTGCCATCGGCTTGCATTTCTACAATGAGCTGTCTTAAACCTGATTGGTGGGGGGGGGGGGTTCACTAATGTCATCTTGTGCTCACATACTCTCACCTGGGGCAAACCGATGACTCAAAAATCTGCTTTTCCAGTGCTTGTGGTACCTTGCATAGGTGCACCAACGACATGCAACCTCAATGACTGTGCCCACTGGTTACCTCTGGCTTGGCATTGTTGCAGGTTTTTGACCTTCACCCTCAATGGGTAACCCCTGTCACCTAGTTCATTTATAGCTAATGCTTGTACCAGAAAGGCTGGCGCCGACCTATTTGGATTCTTCACCACAATAAATACAATGCTCTCTGAAATTCAAGGTAGGAACATCAGATCGCCTCATATGCTTAATGGGGGGGGGGGGGGGGGTTGTCTACTGGCAGTGATTTGGAACCAGATGGTGCACATGTCAGATATGTTGAAATACAGTGCTTGTGATAAAACACCTGTAGATGCCCATTCAAGTCCAGTTGTTCCTGTAAGTATTCATGCAAATTGTTGCCATAATGGACAATGGCTTCTATAATGTTGCTCAACCTAGCACCATCAGGTTTACTTTGAGAAAGCATCTGCTCGGCTGGACATTTGCCAAGCAGGGCTTGAAGATACATTCTTGTGCCATTAGTAAACTACTGCTACTTCTACAGACTACTGCTACACTTACAGGCTACTTCTACTGCTCCTTGAATCTACATCTGAATTGGAAGTAAATGAACATGAGTCTACACAAGAAACATCATGGTAAGTTCTCTATATTCCTTGGAAAGAAATACCCTTGACCTTGCAGTATGACCTTGACCTTGACGTTCGAGGACTTAAAAAGTATCCAAGTTGAGTTATGCATCATCTCAAACTTGTATTATGGCCAAAACGTTACCAAATTTGGTCAAGAGGTTACCAAAACTAGGAAATCCTTTTGGGCAGCTACTTCCGGCAGCCCTATTGGCCGTCATCTTGAATTTTTGAAAATGCTCAAAGGTAAATCCAATTTACCCACCAGTTAATGTTTGTATGACCTCTTAAGTTGCAGAATCAAGTGTGAAAAAAAATCTCTCAAGTCAAGGTTCCTGCAAAAAATCAGCCTTGGCTTCCTGGCTATCAGTATAATTTGTTCAGTAAGCACAGCTGAAGGCACTGGTGAGATGTAAAAAACCAGTTGCAGTTCATATCAATTGCAGGCGTGAATGGTGAGTCATAGCATATGTTTTATTTGTAAACAATAACAAAGGAAGGATACTTCATTTCAGTACCAAAAAATGTAGTAAAATTTTGATATTAATTAATGTGATGCACCGTAGAAGCATTGCAAACTCAATATATCTGTATATATAGCCGCTACTCAGAGCGACTTGTACGGGTAATAGGCCCTGAAACATGTTGAGAGGTTACCCACAGAAGACCCTTTTATTTATTTGGGCTGATACAGCCTATGTCAAAATTTTACAGAGGAACATGTGCAATATGGACAATAGTAATTCCATGTGTATATAGATTAGACAGGGACAGGTAAGCTTATGGAGAGTAAAGAGTTTGGACTGGGGAATACGGTAATTGACCACTAGGAAGTGGTTACGGGCAAAAAGACACAAATATTTATATATATATATATATATATGTATGTATGTATGTGTGTGTGTCTGTGTGTGTGTGTTTGTGTGTGTGTTTCAATGCCCACCTTCTGATATTCTGGATTGTAGCAGAAATCAACAAAGAATGACAACGATTATATAACTTTAACAATAACAATATATTAGCAATCAAAATCAGCAAAAAGAATGCAAAAAATTCTAACATATCTACGCTGGTATTTCGATTAATAAAAGAGTCTGTAGATGAATCCCAATCCCTGGTGAGATATTATCCATAGGTACTGCCCCACAGTTCTAAGTCCTATGACAGATGCCAAATAGTTTGCTATAAATCCCATAGAGGTATGGTTTTGTGCCCAATATGGTACTCAAAGGCGCAGTGCTGAACCAAATCCCACAGAGGTGAAGTTTGGTTCCATTGTGGTACAATTAACACCACATATACCAGTCCACCCAAACACACTGTCTACACTCCACAGGTACAATGTATGAATGAGTATCTCATTGACAATAGCAATGGCTCACAGTCCCGCAGGCTCGAATTCGTACAGCTTCTGTTAGGTCTCAGAATTCTCCTCTTTCTCAGTAATGAAGGAGCTGCTTTATATATTTAGCCTTAAAAATATCAAATTTTCCAGAGTTTTTTTTTTCAATTAGTCACACATCTCAGTACTCCTAAACCTGTGTGAGAATTCCCCATATGAAAGAATTCCCCATATGAATGTAGCTCACCATTCTAGCTTATTGTGACTGTTTACTAAGTCATGGGAGTCACCCCTACAAAGCAGCTAACTCAGTGACTCTGCACACATTCAATGAGTACAGTGGCCTCTCCAAATCAAAGCAAACATCAAATCCATAACAATGCATATGTATATACAAATAAAGAGCATAGCAAACCTGTGCTGTTGTCCTCAACTACTTTTTTTTCGAATTTGGTGGTGTGATGTAAAATAATATATTACAGGCGCAATAGGATCGGCATTACCACTTTTGAAGAAAAAGAAAAAAAGAAGAGAAAATTGACTTTATAGCATCCACTGTTAACGTTGTTTGGACGTTACTGTATGCTCGCTTAAAGATAAATCTTTTCTTTCGAGAGTAGATGTTTTTGTTACATAATTAATGTCATGACTGAGCTTCAAGCTTCGGCCACTACGTGATCGAAACAATGATACTGATTTATTTATAAATGACCTCAGTCCAATTATTAAAGCACTAGCTCATGAAGCTTCTGACAAAATTATATTGGGTGATTTCAGTTTAAATTTGTTGAAGATCAATACCCGGCAAAAGTATGCTGAGTATTTAGACATAATGTTATGCAATGGTTTTTATCCAAAAACTACGTTACCCACTAGGATTACAGACAGAACTGCTGCTTTAATTGATCAAATATTCTGCAAATTTTCTCATGTGAAAAAATCATGTAAATCTGGTATTATTCTATCAGATTTATCTGATCATTTGCCATCCTTCACCTGTTTTAATATAGAACCAAAATTACAATCTCCACCTAAATATGTAAATATTCAGACTAGAGACCCTATTTCTTTACAATCCTTTTATGATGAAATAAATAATACCAATATCATGAATAGAATGGACCCAGTATTGCAAAGTGATCCAAATGAAAATCATCGTACTTTAGAAACAATTATACAGACTGCAATGAAAAAGCATCTTCCTACAAAAACTGTTAAATATAACAAGTACAAGCACAAGCTATCCCCGTGGATTACATATGGAATCTTACAATCTATTAAATTTCGTGATAATTTATACAGAACTATGAAATGTACATCTCATGATGATCCAAATTTCGCGACTCTCTAACAAATCTGCATGTTTATAATAATATAGTAAATAGAAACATAACAGAGCTAAAACAGCAGTATCACCATTCTCAATTTGAAAAATTCAAACCAAATACAAAAAAAACTTGGGACACAATAAAAATCATTCTAAACGGAAGCAAAGATTAACGAGCATTTCCAAACTTATTCCTTGTTGACAATTCTGAAATAACAAATAGAGACGGAATTGCAAACAGGTTTAATACTTTTTCACAAACATGGGTCCTAAACTTGCCTCAAAATTAAACACTGCCAATGCACCCTCCTTTACATCTTACCTGAGCAATCAAGTGGAGAATACTTTCTCCCTCTCCCCAGTAGATGTTGAAGAGATCAGTAACATAATAGACAGATTTAAACCTAAGACAAGTACAGGTCACGATGACCTGTCAATGTCACTTGTAAAAGCCTTAATCAATGCAGTGTCTCAACTTATGGCTCTTATCATAAATCAGTCTTTTACAACAGGAATTTTTCCAAAAAAACTAAAAATTGCCAAAGTAATTCCGCTATATAAAAAGGACAATGAAAATATTTTTGAAAATTACCGACCTATTTCCCTGTTACCTGTTTTTTCTAAAGTGATTGAAAGAGTTGTATACAATCAGTTATATGAATACTTTGTTTCTAATTCACTATTTTATGCAAGTCAATATGGTTTCAAGAAATCTCATTCTACCGAAACAGCTGCCCTTGAATTTATTGACCAGATCATGCAATTTCTAGACCAGGGAACGTTACCTATAGCCATATATTTAGACTTATCAAAGGCATTCGACACCTTCAATCATGACATACTTTTACATAAACTCAACCATTATGGAATTACAGGCATTTCTCTCAACTGGTTCAAAGATTATCTTACCAACAGACAACAATATGTCTCTTATGATGGTGTTTGTTCAAATATGTTGCCAGTGACTATGGGAGTCCCCCAAGGATCAATCCTTGGGCCTCTCTTGTTCATCATATATACTAATGACATACACATGGCATCAAATAAATTTAAATCAATTTTGTATGCTGATGACACCACATTAATCAATTCCCTTTGCTCATTTACAACCACATCGCATACTTGTGAAACCAGTGACATATCTAATTCACTTAATTTGGAACTTCAAAATATCTATAATTGGTTGGTATCAAATAAATTATCTTTAAATATTGCAAAAAACGAAATATATGTTATTCCACTTTCCACAGAGAAAAATTAATTTCAACCTAGATTTAAAAATTAATAGTATCCCAATAGACAGAACAGAAGTTTTTGATTTCCTTGGTTTACGTTTGCAAGAAAATTTAAATTGGTCCCCTCATTTAAGCAAAATTGGAAATAAATTATCTAAAGTGATCGGCATTTTACGAAAAGAATACACAAATTTGTGCCCCACTAGAACTCTTCTTATAATGTACAATTCTCTATTTTTATCTCACGTGAATTATTCTATCTTGGCATGGGGTTTTTCCCAGGGTCGCATCTTCTTGTTGCAAAAACGAGTAATACGTATAATGTGTAATTCATCTTACCTTGCTTATACAGATCCACTTTTCAAACATTTAGGAATTTTAAAATTGCATGACATACTTAAATTAAAAGCCCTCAAATTCTATTACAGGTATAAAAAGAAGGAGGTGCCTGACTATTTTCTGAACATATTCCAGGAATCCCATGTTACTCATGCTTACAACACTCGCCAAAGAGGAAGGGCCATGATCCCAATACCCACCAAATCAAAAAATAAAAACTGCATTAGATATTATATTTCAAATTTAGTAATAAACACCCCCGCCCCCTTGCATCAAAGATAAAATATTTACACATTCATACCATGGTTTCTCCACATATGCAAAATCCTTTTTTATAAATAGTTATCAATAACACAGTACCATACCAAACTGCTACATATGTAATAATTAATGAACGTTTGTTTTACAATTGAGTGTATCTCCATATACATTTTGTTAGCTTGAAGTGCTGTACATATCTAAGTGAAATACCTCAGGTGGCCCCAGCGTTAGCGGATCTGCAATCCTTAGTTGGGGTCATCCTGACAGTCTTGATTTTTGTTTCGCATGAGAGCGGTATTTTTCTTGGTACCAATCTTTCATGTTTTAACTCTGTATTGTGTATGTCTCGTATTTACTGACTGTCAAATAAATATGTTCTGAGTTCTGAGTTCTCAAGACAAAATGCTACCCAGTGATACATTTTAAGTCTTTCAAGCGAGTATACATTAAGCTCGGACACAATCAACACAATGAAACAACACTATTCAGAGTCGCTAAGCTAACAGGTATGAAGTGTAAAATAAAGAATGTGGACAAAAGCATATCAAAATTAGGAAATGAGTACCAGTCAAAGTACTTGAGAAACAAAAACGTTATTAGGACATGGTGCCATCTAGGAGCCACAGTCATTTGTAGTTCCAGCATCGGCAGAAGTAAACAGACTAAGTGGTGCAATAACTGAAATCTCTACTTCTCTCATAGTCAACATGCCTTTCTTAATACTGGCTGATATAAATGCCAACTTTCTAAGTAATAATGAAGGGTAAGTGGGCCGTACATACGTTCTTGACACTTTATAATATGTATAATGTTATAAAGTGTCTTACCTGATTAAATTACTACACCAACCCTTATGAATGTTTTATTGACCAACTCTTCAAATAAGGTTGTCGAAACGAACTGCACTGACCCAGGGACAAAATATCTTCTTTTCGTTGTCGTCAGAAATACAACTGCTAAGATTTTCAAAAGGAGATATGAAATGTTCAAATTTTCAATCCTTCTATGCTAGCAAATTTCTACCGTGGGCTCAGGCAAAACTACTTTCACCGGACCGAGATAATTAATGATTTGGTTGATGTGGTACCACGATTCACGTGGCTGAGATATCTACAGTCTGTCCAGCAAGAGACAAGCTCAGGGGGCTCTCTCATTAACTGCAGGCTGCCCAGGCAGTTTTTAGGTAACCTATTGCAGCCCCAGCAGCAATGGTGCCCATCACAGTGATTAATGTGATAATTAGGGCATACAAACACAAGTACATGGGCACTGTTGGCATAGTGGCCAGGCATATTTCTCTGGCAATTTCTTTATGTGGCTGTAAAATATTGATAATGTTTCAGTTTCTTTCATTCTCCTTGTGTTCAAATGTGGAGATGACTCCTTCCTAACCAAGGCAAATCTAACATGTATTTCAGTTGTTTTCCATGCTACCAGATCACTTGATATTACAGTCCCAAACCGCAACATGAATTGAATGTGGACAATAAACGGGTGATAAATTAAAATGTTTACCAATTGGTCACTATCATGTAATCAAAGGCTCCTTAAGATTAATCAAACCCAGGGTGTGTCCCTACTCAAAATGCTGTCCACACTAACATGCTGTATATCACAGAGAAAGCTGAACAGGGCAACAGACGGACACCCCCTTGTCTGTTTGTTTTCTGGAGAACAATTCTCATGATAGAAATGCCACTCATGTTTTACTTCCAAAATAAACTTTGTGAGAAAGCAATCTATTTTATGTTTGCATAGATATTTTGTTTAGGAATTTTAATTGAGCCAGACTGATAAAGCGCCCACAAGTGCCACTGAATACTGAAGAAAAAAACCCTTAGCCTTGTCAGCATTGTTTCTGTACACCCTTTGCGCTAGATGTCAGAAGAAAAACGTGGGGAACCCTTAAAAAGTTCAGCAACTAAACTTGCCATAAATGTTTCAAACTACTGCAGTTCGTTGTTCGGTAAGTTAATGATTCTGATTGTAGTATTGGTTTACTTATTATGTACAACCAAGTACATGTGACCATGCATGCTGCAATTTCCCCTGCCAGACACACAGCTAATAGCGATGTGGTGCTGCCTAAAATAGCCCTGCTTCTGTGTGAGTGGCTGAACTGTAGGTCTCCACTGGGCAGCATGAATAATACCACCAGCCTCCCAAGTTCATCTTGGCTGGATAGACTGTATTGGTGTTGATGATGCGGTCTCTTGTTACAACACTTTACTCAAAGAAGTAGTTGACGACCACGCACCACAGAAAAGAAAGGGTGGTGAGTCCAATCAGGCCTATTTTGTGAGCAGCGAACTACAAAGGGCTATAAATGAAAAACGTACTTTATGCAAACCAAGCAAAAATATACAAAAGGTCTACGGAAAGCACTCTTGAGCCCTTTTGATTTATTATCTTTATCAACAACTTTTTTTGTGTCATAGTGGTAGCTGTAAGCTCTACAATTATACAAACGACAACATGCTGTCCTTTAGTCATAATGACATTCAGGAAGTTGATTCTGCTGGTAACCAGTGTACTAAATGGCTTAAAAACAGCGACAGGAAAAGAAACCCTGACAAATTTAATGATGATGGGTTGATTTTCTCTTCATTCGACTCTCCGTCGGCAGCTTATGACTCTGAATTGAAAACCAATGGTGACAACATAATCCCAAAAGTTGTGTAAAACCAATTGATGCTTATGTTGATGTTAAACATAGGGGAGTGATTATGTTTACGGTAAGTGCAAGCTAGCTTCCAAACAACTCAGTATTCTAAGACGTTTTTCAAACACTTTTGATGAAAAGGCAAAGCTACTACATGTTCATATTTTTAACGTATATGTAAGTGTAACAACAAGATACCCATAAGCCTGATGCTCTGCTGACATATAATCTGATGCTGAGGTCATCTATATCAGGCAGTTTTAAACGTCCACATGGTAATCATTCATTGTACTTTTGGTGTCATTCTTGTTATTCTCTATCTGTTGATACAATACGACAAACAGTATGTGTGAGCGTGTGCTATTTGACAGAACTCTTCTGTAAAACAGAGTTTTGTGTGCATATTGGTCCTTTGCTAAAATTCTCGATACACTTCAATATACAGATTCTACACAATGGCAGGCAAATTAATCAACAACAGACAAGAAGACAAACCAAAACAAAATCTGTAACTATGAAAGTACGGTTCAGACTGCCATGCCATTCATATCTGCTTATGTCATACATGGTTTTACAAATTAACTTGTACACCAGCCTGTGTACACATGCACGAGGTAAAGGCTGTGTTTGATATTCTCAATGCTACGAGATATATGGTTACCGGAAGAATTGTGTCGTCAATTTTACAGTTTAGAGCATATATTTCCAGAACAAACATTTAGGCTGTTTCAGTAAATATCTCTTTTTGGTGGGTACATTTGAAAAAAAAAAAAAAAAAAAAAAAAAAAAAAACCTTAGAATGATCTGAACTTTATATGTTTGTATGTTTCTTGTATTCAGACTTGTGATAAACAACACATTTTCAATTCACTATTCTTCATCCCCAAACATGTCAAGAAAATACCTCATTAAATTTGAATAAAAAGTGTTTATTTATTTAAGTTCGCTGAATTTTCATTGCAGTTTATCCAGTATGATGACCTGGCCCTTATCTCCAATGATGGAATGAGAAATCTGAAGCATAGCACCTCAGAGTTTAATGCCACCTTCACACTCAAGGGCATGATCTGTGCACATGTGTACAATGACAACAGTATACCTGGGTGCAACTACCAGAACTTGCCGACAATGTCTGCATGAAATACAACAAGCTGTTCAGTGAAGCTCACAAAAATCTTGAAATGTCACAATTTTTGCTGTTAACAGTGAGTAAAACACCCAACAAATAACACTTTTTCAGGCAGAACTAAAAATTCTTATCATACTTATTGCAACATATGGGAAATGGTTTCTTCTCAACACTGTTTCAGAACTACAAAACATTTTGCTTCAGATGATGTCAGAGAAGATGCAACATACCAACACCATCACAGAAATTTCTGTAAAGCACAAGAACAATTCTGAAGAATACCTGCTAAAATTGACGTGTTGGAAATTTGCTTATATCTCTGAAAACTTAATCTTACATATAATTGTACTTAGAATCCTGTTAAGAAAAATTGTGTTGCTAGCATGTTTTTGGCATAAATGCTAATGACTTTCATTCTTTTCTGACATACCTAAATGCACATTTACTCATTTAAAAAAAAAAATACTAAAAATTGACAGTATTTTCTCAAATGTCACAAACCTGACACATTACGTTGATACATTGACTCAGGGTTGGCAGTGAAATAGGGCTTAATTGTTTGAGGAGTAGGTGCCATCATAGAGTTTGTTTTACATTTCTGGTGCAGGGTGTCCATTGTTGCAGTCCTTGTCAGGATTTCCCTTTGTTTGTACAGGTGGTCTAGCTACAACTGTTTATTTTACAATCACTGGGACTGAATATAATGACCCAGCTTGTTTCCACTTCAGTTATACAATGGCGGATGGTTTAACTAGGATAAGTTGTCCAGCTAGAAAGGGTACGTATTGGTTCAAGTGTAATTCAAATTGTTCTTATCTGAACCTGTACTGTACAAATTTAGTAATCATGGTTTGTTTGACGGGTATTCTTTTGTCATAATGAAGCTCTGCATATAAAAGCACAACTTCACGTATTTGGCTAATTCATCATTTGCCACGTTCATATTTATTCTTTATTATGTGGGTTGCCAATGTACAAGCCACACCTGCTATAACATCACCCTGAGTCCTCGGTCAACCTTTTTTTGGGGTTGCCCCGATGGCCTAGAGGTCAGCGTGTTCGACTTTACATTTGGCTAGGCGAGTGTGCCGAAGGTAGTGGGTTCGAATCCCATACAGGTCGACATAAATTTATCGTAATTTTCATTTGCTGAATATTTAGCTTAGACAAAGAGCCGTTTCTCAAATAGACAGGTAGGGTGATAGGCTCCGAAACCTGTTGAGTAGTTACCCGCTGAAGACTCTTTAATTAATTTGGCCTGACACAGCCGATGTCAAAATTTTACAGAGGAACATGTGCAATATGGACAATAATAATTCCATATGTTTATAGGCTAGACAGAGACAAGTTAGCTTATGGAGAGTAAAGAGTTCGGCCTTTTTGTTTAGTTTGAGTAGGAAAACTGTATATTTAAGTGACATTTATTGTCATCTGAAACGTCAATATCATGTAAAAACAGCAAGTATTAATCAACATTACAGATAATTGTGTCTCTGTCTTTTTGTCCAGAATCGCTTCCTCATAGGCATTACCCTATTCTGTAGTCTGAACTGCCTGCGCTACATATGCTAGCCTGTCATTGTCTGACCTGTATACACATCGAAGTCCTATTGTCCCCTTCTTCTGTAAAATTTTGACATAGATTTCTCTGGTCTAAATAAATTCAAAGGTCTTCATCGCGTAACTACTCAGAACAAAAGAGTCAAATTGAGAAACCCCTGCTCTGAAAATGCGGTGTCAACTTGTGAGTCTCCCAATATCATTACTTTGATATCCTGCATCAAATTCAAATCACAATATGTGGGCCTAGTTACTCAATCAGACAAAAAGATATTTTGTGGAGACAAAACCACAATGAAAATCATAAATTAAATGCATTTCTCTGTAACCGTTTAAATTCTGTGGAACATTCACATCTTGATAGCTGAGTACATATTACTGACTACACAGAGCAAAATTTGTTGGGCCAAGACAGTTATGTTAACACAAGAAATTTATCACAAATAGAAGATTTTTTTGTCAAAACACCTAATTCGGCATTTTCCTCTTGGACACAATGACAGAGTTTCAGGTTTCTGTGACATTAGGAATTTGAACTTTGCAACTTTTAATAGAAGTCACATACCTTTGTCATTATAATCAGGTCGGTATTAAAAAAAGAAGAAGTCATGGCAAAGAAAAAACACAGAAAAATAGGAAGCATAGGAACGCGGATACGAACACCGTGTTCAAAATTTACTACAAGCTTTCTTTAATGACATTGATGAATTACATACAGCTCTTAAAGCACTATCATTTCGAGATATAACCATCAACATATATTTAGGTCTTACTTACTCTGAACATACATTTCCGCAAAATTTTTGGGAAATCATGTATGCATTTTCAACAACTATTCGAGAACTATATTCTAAAAAGAAAAAAAATAGATCAAATGTTGTGTAGCATTCCTTTTAAACAGGAAATTATTGATTCATTGACATTCAGTCCCTTTTCAAATTGAAATTTGTTTGTAAGATAATTCCAAAGATATGAAAAATAAAAGATCCTCCATTATTTCCCATAAATATGGTGAAAATATTGGACAAAGTATCATGTTTTACAAAAAAATTCTGTCTTCAATTATTGTTGAGGATATCGCAACTAATCAAAATTGTGACTGTAAGTCTGACAATAAATATTCATATTTTGTTGATACATACCAAAAACATGTATTTACAGGTAATTTGAAAATAATACAAAATTCAGTTTTTAAAGAATTGGTCAAAAAAGGTACCCAACTTTGCGTATGTCATACGTTGACCATTGACAGTATTTTTCAGGTTACATGTGATGCATTTGATTCCTACTGTATGAAATGGGCAAAGAAAGAAAAAAATACAGTTTCAGAAATTTGAAGGGTGGTCATCAAACTTGAAAGAGAGCCTTCAGAAATAGAATTATTGTTACAAATCCAACAAAAGGAATTTCAATATGATCAAGTTAAAGCAGGTTAATGTTTCAAAAGCAGTCAAAGAACTACTGATATAGTTGTAATTACTAACATTAATGAGGCAGGTAACAATTTTTGCATCACCTGCAAAAGAAATGTTACGTTAATGTTTTGAAAAATCAACTGTCATAAACAATATTACAGACATGACAGGAAATGATGTATACGAATTACACAATTAATACATTGGTAATTTGATACATACACATTAAAATGACATGTAAAGGAATTTAAATATCAAAATTTCTTACAAGGACCCCTCTATTCCACTTTCGTTCTGGATACCCAAATTACATAAACACCCTTTCAAATCAATTCATAGGTGGTGGTTCAAAATGTAAAACCAAACAGCTCGCAAAGCAAGTAACACTGTGTTCGATTGCAGCTGGGAATAATTTCTATAAATACTGTAATGCAATTTCTTGAAACTGTGAAATTAATTGTTTTGGTGATTACGAATTCTTCCGAGCTTGTATGTAAGGTCAAAGAATTAAAAGCAAAAAGTATCAAGTTTTTATTATTTCTACACTTTACACAAAACTACCCATAAATAATGTCAAAATCTTTCAGAATTAATCAGCATAATGGTAAACCATGCATAAAAGATAATTCATATTCAACGAAAACATATTGGTCGCACACTAAATATTCAAAAACTAACGTTAAATCTTACACTGTTGAATCTTTTCCAGATGCTATAACATTTGTTTCAGATAATACTTTTGTTCAATTTGGACCATTGGGTTTTTCAACAATTAAAAGATATTCCAATGGGTAGCAATAGCTCCCGATTACTTGCTGATTTCTACTTAGCCTGGCTTGAATTTAAGTACATGAATAAATTGATGAAAAACGATTTCCATTTGGCTACAAATTATCGAAAAAATGCAAGGTATATTCATGACATTGCTTGTGTGAATTTGCCAAATTTTAGTGAAATTGCTAAAGAAATTTACCCAAAAGATATCCCTCTGGAATGTATTTCAGATGATTTTAGAGATGTTATTTTGGAGTTCGATAGTGAGGTCTGAAATTGCAGGCTTGACATTCATATCGATCACTAAATTTATGAGTTTGACTTAGAAGGAATCCATTATCCTTTCCGCGACAGTGATAATTCAGAAATTATTGGATATAATACATTTTTAAGTCTACTTGTAACACATTTGCATGCAGGAAATTTGCACCTTCTTAATATAAGCAGTACAATTAAGACTCAGTTAGAGCTATACACACAGCCTTGTATTTTGATAGGCCGACCTCCAAACCACACTAATGTCTGTCTTATTTCTACCACACTTGGTCTATGACTGGAGTTTATTTACAGTAAGCGAATAACAAATCTTTAGTGTGCCCTCCCCTTGGACTGAAACAAACACCAATCAAAAAGTTCATCATTACCACCTCTGCCAGCAGCAGCATATGGCTTGTAGGGTACTGAAACATGTTGCCACGGTAACTATAATCAGCCTGTCAGAAACTGAGCCACTTTCTCAAACTGAAACATTGACCTTAGCGAAATAGGGCAGTTGAAAGAAGACTTGACAAAACGCTCAGCCTGGGTCTGGTTTTGAGGTAAATTAATAGTCACCTAAAATACGCTTTTCACATAACCATGCTTGATGACCCAGCTAACTTGTGAAGCATGTTATTGAATTGCACATGACCGATATCTCCGGTACACTGAATAAGTGACAGCATGATCTGTGACCCATAGCAGTCACTGGGACATTTTTCTGATCCACAGGCATCAGAGAATTCTCTCTCTCTCTCTCTCTCTCTCTCTCTCTCTCTCTCTCTCTCTCTCTCTATATATATATATATATATATATATATATATATATATATATATATATATATATATATATATATGAATCAGAACTTGCACCGTAAAAATCGTTCTACCATTGTACCACTATTTAACTTTACTTTCACATTCTCAGGTGCAACGTGCCTACCCATGTGACCATGCGGGTATGTTTCTGAAGAAAAAACGCGCTTTCTAATGTAGGTCAGTTATTTTTTCTTAGTAAAGTATATGTTTATGACCTAAAAAACATTTTGCAACCTATCTCGGTACATTCATGGTTATTTTGTTGGTTTAACAAAAGGTCAGACATCGGAGCTGTACAGATGGATGTGATTGCGGACTTCTGTTTACATTCAAGACACACCCAGTATGTTTTTCTGATAGTAAGTGATCGTTTTACTAAGTTTTAGAAACATGGAGGAAATTTCCACTGAAATGCTTTCGAAATGCTTATACTTGCTATATTATTAAACAGTGGTATAAAATATACACCTACCCCCTCAAACAATTAAGCTCTATTTCATATTTTGTATATATATATATATATATAGATAGATAGATAGATAGATAGATAGATAGATAGATAGATAGATAGATAGATAGATAGATAGATAGATAGATAGATAGATAGATAGATAGATAGATAGATAGATAGATAGATAGATAGATAGGTAAATAGATAGATAGATATTCAGTAATTTAATTTAACCAAATGTAATGCTCATGTATTGTGCCAAAATCGCTGATGCACTTCTTCTTTGCCTGGTGACTTTTTGGGCTATTGGGCCATGTTGGTCTTCCAGTGGGATACAGTGCACCATTGGGTCGCTTAGCCAAAGTGCACATCACTTGTCTGTCATTGTTTTTTTCCCCTGTCATGCTGGAAACTTTACTTTAGAACTAGGAACAAGTGGCAGTATGTTTAGGCACAGCATGTAGTCCAGCTTTATCATTGATAATCAATTAACTGGAGAGGCATTAAGCGGATGTTAATCATTTGCTTTGTGTACCATATGAGTATAGCAGGCACCCTGCTGTTTTATCAGAATAATAAACTTAATGTGCATTCTTAACAACTGATAGAAGCTTAATCTGAACCCCCATGGTACCTGAGCTGGCCTTGTATCTACTAGGAGTATGGAGCTATCCTTCCTCTAACGCAGTGTTTCCGTTATGGGCCCTTTCTTTGAGAATTGGGATGGATGATTTTTGCTTTTGATTTGAAGCTGATGATAAAGCTCACACAATGTATGTTTTTTTGTTTAAACATGTTTCCTACATGTTTATTTTCTCTTATTTTACTTAACTAAATAAAAGTTGCAGCTGCGGTAATACACGGAGAATCCATATAGACGAAACATTTTCCATCTGCTTTGAAAATGAATAATGACTTTTCATGCCTGAAAAGGAGGAGAAAGGTGTCCTGTCGTTTTTCAGAAAATGATATTGTATTTGCATATTTCAAAAAAGCACAGTGTATTGAGGAAAACAATGGTATTCCACATGTGGATGCAACTATTATTTGTGTAATAGCCAGTCGAATGACCAGGGTGTGTGCATACTGATCAAAAATGAATTTAAAAAACGGGCTAATCATTTTATGAAAGATTATACCGGCAGTTATATATTATCAGATATTACCATTCATCAACAAAGACTAACATTATCAAATCTATATTGATATAAGGTAAATAAATCTACTATTTAAAAAGAATTCATGCATAGGAATTAGGCCCTCCAAAATTATCATCGAGTAATAGGAAGAGATTGCGATTTTGTTCTGAACACTACAGAAAACAAATGGGGGGGGGGGATGAAAATACTCATTATAAATAGCAGCAAATTATTGAGGATTGGATAGAGGTCAAATATTTGTAGACAAAAAAATCATAAAGAAATATGATGCCATACGTGGACTTCAAACGACCCTTTATAAAAGCAACAAAGTACCAAACGACATAAAAGTAAAAGCTGATTAGATTGTGACGTATCAAAGAAGAAAAAATGGTAAAGTATATTCGCAGAATCGGGTGCACATCTAACGTTTTATTTTATTTATCGGTGTATGTATTTATTTACTCGTAATTTGAAGATATAGATAATTTCATAGAAAGTATAAACAATGCCAGAATCTTACTAATGTGAAGATTTGTGTTTATACTGACATTAATATCAGTTAACATATTTGCGAAACCCTATTAATTCAGGTAAAGAGAAAGTATGAGGCAAAATGAAACACGATAATTTCCGTGTAGAATATCAACACTGCCTAAAACACATATTTTGACTTATAACTGTAGACCTGTCATGCATTGTTATGTTCATCTTTTTATGAAACTGGACAACACTTTTCGTTAACCAAATGCATGTTAACTTGCTCGTATGATTGTGAACTCAAACAGCGTGACACTCTTCGCCAGCTTACACCTACACTTACCTTTGGGAATCTCTCTCTCTCTCTCTCTCTCTCTCTCTCTCTCTCTCTCTCTCTCTCTCTCTCTCTCTCTCTCTCTCTCTCTCTCTCTCTCTCTCTCTCTCTCTCTCTCTCTCTCTCTCTCTCTCTCTCTCTCTCTCTCTCTCTCTCTCTCTCTCTTTATTAAACCTGACTCTTGTGGGAATCTATGCTTCTTGAACATTTATATTCCCTTTCGAAAATACTTCCGGAAACCGTATCTGAAATTGTACTGCTATGTTTACAATTTCTGCTGTTTTACGTTTTGAGACCTGATGTTGCTTGTTTCTGACTGATGCTTAACATTGGAACGAGTGACCACTATGTTTGTACATTCAAAACCATTCTTGTTGAAATACTCTTAGTTTGTCTCCTTTAAAACTACATCATGCCTTTAGCTGCATGTCGAAAACACATCAAATTGTATAATCATGTTGTTTGGATTCTTGTTGCTGATCATTTTGGGCCTAGGTTTTTTTTTTTTTTTTTTTTTTTTTTTTGTGTGTGTTTTTTGATGGATAGATGTTGGTGTTAGTGTCACTTTGTTGATTTTTATGGATGATGATCATTGTTAACTGGGTGGTTGACACTAGTACTTTTTAAATGCTGAATTTAATTGATATTGTCAACAAATTTGAAACCCGTGCTTGCAAAATCTCTGCTGTGCCTCAGATTTTAGTCCCTTTTCTTGAATTGTACTGTCCTATATGGACATGACCGATGCGCCTGTTCAAGCCAATTTTAATACTGAAATAGGTCTATAGTTTTAAATTCAAAAATGCATTCTTGTCATGTTAAAACGAGACATGGCTTTTTGGACCTTAAGGACCTTTGAATGTATCTTTTGGACTCTCCTGGGTACAGACGAAATACAAATTTATGCGATTCAGCTAAACATACCAAGGAACATTGTCTTTTGTCGTAATTGACTTGGATTTGTTATACTAGGACTACGGTTTGGATATGGTAATGACACTCTCTAATTTACATTCGTTATCACATGTTCAAAATATCAGTTCAGCCACAAGAGAAAAACATAACCATTTAATACCTGTCCAATACTTTTTGCTATAACATGAAATTACAGTGCTGCTATCTATGTACCACAAGTACATATCCTCTTTACCAAACACACAAACACCCACACCCACACTCACACACCCATATATATATATATATATATATGTATATATGTGTGTGTGTGTGAGAGAGAGAGAGGGAGAGCATGGAATGATGGATGATTAAATAGATAGATAGATAGATAGATAGATAGATAGATAGATAGATACATACATACATACATACATACATACATAGATAGATAGATAGACAGATAGACACACAGACAGAGAGAGAGAGAGAGAGAGAAAGAGAGAGAGAGAGAGAGAGAGAGAGAGAGAGAGAGAGAGAGAGAGATTACCATGCTGATAATTTCAGCCAGCTGCTGGCAAGGACTGACTGCTCGAGCACCTGTTTGCTTAAGATAGTCATCCTGCATGTATTTTGCCTATTTTGGTTTAAAAAGAGCATTGGTAACTTTATTTTGTATATGTCACGCACTTCGTATTTCCTTTAATATATTGTTTAGAATAAATTACATCAACAATATGTACCATTCTTTAAGCAAGGCAAAACCAAAAATAACCATGCATGGCACTTACAACAGTGTTGTTTCCGCTCTTATGAGCGCGTGTATTTAAATGAGTATGTGTAACCATAGAACGTTACCGATACACAGCAAATCATTAAAACAAGCATATAATATCTCAAATGGGTGTACATTGACTGGTTGAAATGTTTGTGGGAGAACTTTGAGTTGGGATAATAAATACGCGTTATAAATGCTAGATATGTGTTAGATTTGGGTGACCTGATCTTATTTCTTGCGGTCACAGGGTCGTAATTAAAATATAAAAATACTTGTGCAAAAGCTTTCGAGCAAGGACTGATATTGTACAAATAGATGGTCCCCTTAAAGCTATAGCCTTTCATGGCTATTTTCTACTACACATGAGTTACCTTGACCTGATAGAGAAAGCTACCTGGATACGTGAGACACTCTTGTGCATAGACACTCTAGTGCATGAGTAATAACACGGGCCCTGTTTTAACTGGGATTTCCAAGTTGCACCTGGCGATGGTCATTTGTAAGGAGTGGGCCAAGACTACAAATGCAGCACTCTGACTTAGTTTCGAGCTTATAAAATCAATTTAGTTCTTTTATTTAAAGTGAACACAGGACCGCGATGGTCTTTTTACAAATAGCTGGTTAAGTTATCCATAAGATGTCCTTTCATACAACCCAAATGGGTAAAGATCAGGATGAAATATGGATAATTTCAAAAGACATAAGAAAAACATCACCCAGACGGGGCTTGCACACACAGAAATATGTCGATTTGGTATATTTTATAAATTTTGATTTAACCTTAAAGATTGACAACACTCCAATTTCTAAGACAGAAGAAGTTGACTTTTTGGGTTTACGAATTCAAGAAAACCTAAAGTGGGATGCTCATGTAAGTAAAATAGGAAACAAACTTGCTAAAGTAAATGTGATCTTGAAGAAAATCAACAAATTTGTACCAAAAAGTGGCCTTTTGCATATTTATAATTCACTGTTTTTATCACATTTAAACTATGGTTTTCTTGTATGGGGATTTTCATATGAGCGTATTTCTATGCTTCAAAAAAAGGCTATCCGCACAATTTGTAATGCTTATTATAATGCACATACCGCCCCGCTTTTTAAGCAGCTAAATCTATTAAAAATAGAGGATTTGAGAAAGTTGAAAGCACTGAAATTTTACTACAAATATTCACATGACGAACTTCCTTATTATTTCAAATGCATGTATCAAGTTAAACAACCCACTCATACCTATTACTTTCGTACCAGAGTCGTGCCTCCTCTCACAATACCCAACAAAACCAGATCAAAAGATTGCATTAGATACTACATCCCAAGTTTACTTCTTATTACACCTCCCTGTATAACTGATAAAATTTATTCCCATTCATACCACGGTTTTTCTAGTTATATAAAAAAATCTACATAAATGAATACCAAGAGTTCTGTACCCTGCCAGATTGTTTTGTATGTAACAGATAATAGAATGTATTGTATTTATTTTTCCTCATCATCCAAAGTTTTGACTGCCCAGTGATTCTTTTATTTCAGTTAAGCAATCCATGTGCAAGATGCTGTAAACTAGTTACCCGTTAAAGGTGGCCCCAGCGATAGTGGATCTCAATCCTTAGCTGGGTCATCCTGACAAGACTTCTCATAAGCTTTTGTTATTAATGAATGTACAGTACTGATGTTAATTTTCTTGTATTTTGATTCCTCATTGTCAAATAAAACGTTTCTGAGTTCTGAGTTCTGAGTTCTGAGTATAAAAGGAAATGACCCCCCCACCCCCCATGTCATTTTTTTACCTTTGTCTGGGGATATGAGTTTTTACATGCAAGTGTGCAATTTAAATATATGTTGACATTTTGATCTTACAGTTATAAACTTTTGGATCATAGTCTAATAATTCATACTTCCACATGTGGCCACTGACAATTTCAACTGGTGAGCCGTGTTAGACACCTCATACCTTAAAATGTCTTTGGTATATAACTTGTCAATAATTTTAAATCTTACACATGATTTCCGAAGGAGTGACAGATTTCATTGAGGAATTGCAACGCAAGAGTACAGCAGAAAAGGTGCTACTAGAACTTACAGCGAAGGGCTGTGAAAAAGAATTAAAGGCATACAATCAAAAGTTAAATGGATTAATTACGGCTCTGCTTCAGGCTGCACATGTTAGTATTGGTTCACAATAAGGCATATGAATTTGCCAGTCCACTTGCTGGGTCAAAGGGATCTACAACGACTTGTCATTTCAAATGTACTCTCCTTGATCCATATTATTAGACATTGACCATCTGCACAGTATTTTGGTGGTAAATCTCAAGGAAGACGTACCAGAATAACATGCTTATAGTCAACAGGTTTCCCCAGCGCACCCTGGGCGCCAATGCGCACATGGGTGCGTCCACAAAAGTTGTTTACTGAGCATAATGACATGACCTTTATGGTTCAATTAAGAAATATTGTCTGTTAAATTCTACAGTGAACTGTAAACGATACTCATGTGTCCTTTTGTGTTAAAATAATAATACTTGGGTTATGCATTACTGTATAATAAAAGTTATCCCAAGGGACACATATTTATTATATTTGCTCAGTGAGTAGCTTCATTTGGGAATATACGAGATGCTTCTTTGCATAGTTTTGAATCCAACTACAGATCAATTTGAGAAAATGAAGCCCAGAAAATTCTGTTTTGCGGACAAATGGGGAAATATATGGAAATATAAATTACTTAGTTACTCTAACAGTAGTTAGACCCCCAAAATGGTACTAAACATATGTATTTATATTTTCATTGCTTTGTAATTTTCAGGATCTGTAAATTTGGTATAATTACAAACATCTAATATGATCCCACGTGTAAAAATCATCGTCAAAAAAATACATAATAGTTTCAGAATCAGGCGGATTTTAGCAATCTGCCATATATATTTACGCTAGGCCGGGGTAGTGGACGGGCGAAGTGCTTTTAGAATATGAGGGAAAATACTGAAATCAACTTGCACCAAACAATGCCTACAATTTGCAATTTCCTCAAGAAAAAAATGCAAAGGTACTTCAAATTATATGCAATTGCAAGCAAAACAACATTAACTTGAGGAGGAATGACTTAGACATTTATGTCTTCGTGCTTATTACTGTATTGATCTGGACCATTTTTCCTTAAGCAAATATGATTTTAGTGTAAAATGGAGTTGACGATCACGTTTTATGTGTTTATTTTTCAGTATATGCAACATTGTCAGAACCAAAGCAAATCAAATGTAAGTGTTACCTTTTCACTATCACAATTCATGTTAGATGCGTTGTGCTATGAATTTTGAGATGGAGACTTAAGTAATATAACAGCATTAGGGACATTTGTTATAAAATTAAAATTACATTTGGTGTAACATGTGTTCTGAGATGCGAAACACGTTTTCATGTGTATGCCCAAGTTCATGTGTGTCCCTGTCCTTGGAAATGATCATATGAAATTTATTGTTTTACCTGAGTTATATTCAATGAATATTTTCATAAGAAATGTACACTATATTTAAAGAACACCACCATGATGCCATTTTCTGGGTTTAACCCTAACCAATTTCGTTAAATGAGACTCTAATGTGATGAAAAACATTGTAGTTTGAATTTTTGGTTTCGCGAACTTTAAAAAAATCGCGATAAACTTTGGCCGTGATTATTGTGCCATTGAAGAGAGCACATCGGCGAAGTAGCTTTGTGACGTGACCTGTGACATCACAACCAGAACCGCGAAGGTTGATCTCGGATGCCGTACAAAGAAAGTTACATAGCTAAGGAAAGAAGGGAGACGACCTTGCGACGGCACAGCAGATTGATCGGGGGTTTGAGGAGGGACCACCTTCCCCAAGCAATTCAGACGGGTCTGAGGAGGACCAAGAGGGGCCTGGCTACAGACATGAACCTGTGGTGGAAGAACATGAGCACGGGGAAGTCGGGGAAGATGCACAAGATGCGTCAGATGAGCAAGATGGGGAGTTCCTGCTGCCGCACCAAGAACATTTGCGGAGACGCGCTGGGAACGCAGATTGGTATATCCACATTTTATTCTACCTTCAATAAATTTTATGCAACATTGTCAATAATTATTTTCAGCTGAGACTGTCATAGATTTAATATAGGCCGTGTGTGTGATCAAAACAGCAGCACAAATGCAGATGTTCACCGGTTCCCGTACTAATGACTGTGTGCGAGTGTTTGAGCGATAAATGGCCACTTTCATGTCGAAAATCTACATTTGTACTTAGACAGCCTGATGATAGACGTGTATATTTTTTCTTCAGTAAGCTTCTTTGGATAGTTTCACTTTCTAGTACCTAAAAACCCAGTCAGACACAGAGCTCGGACACTACTAGTGGCCAGCTTGGTCAAGTTCTTTTAAATTGTACCATTACGCATGTCGTATGAGAAAAAAGAAAAAGAAGACAAACTTAGCCGCATGGCCGCATGTTGTGACGCACCAAGGAAAATGTTAATCCAGCTTTTAAATTTGCAAGAAAGTTGCAACAATATAAAAACAATGTTTTGCGACATTGCAAATTGGTCCAACTTTCAGTCAAGTCAACGTAAGATTAAGTATGAAGGCTGGTCTCATGTGGAAGATAGTCTTCCATCATATTCATAATTCCTGGCTCTTACAAGGTTCAGACAGGTTCTGGTTGTTAAATTTGCCTTTCCATTGCAGTGTATGTCCATACTATTACATTGGACATGACATTTTTCGTTTTCTTAATTTTGAGTGAAATTGTGATAATCTTCAGGCAAGTATGAAACAAACATCCAATTATGGAATAATTCATTCCTCTTATAGGGTTTTGCAAATGCAAATAGAGCAAATCTAATAAGTCAGTGTCTCATTAATAAAATGGCCTATTGGCGTACAGATTACTTTTACTGGCACCAAAATTTGAAAAATAGAAATAGAAAAAAACAAAAAAAACAAAAAAATGTATTGTTATGAAGGTGATCATATTGTATAACTTAGCAGGAAAACATGTGCATTTGTTGTTGATCTTGTAAATTCATATCAATCTTCCATAGTCTATCGAGTCCAGTAAAACTACTCAATTTCAATTTTGCAACTATTAATGTGTGAAAGTGTTATTTTTTTCCCCTGCTGGTTCAATATTTCTGCCCATTAACATTTGCAAATGTATTCCAGGTATTCCTATCCCACCCTACCCATCCAAACACACTGATTCAATACTTTGTCATAAAAGAAATAAAATAAAAAATCCATGAAGGTAAAAAAAAAAACTACTGTCGCCTAATTTTACATATTTCTGAAATGTTCAGTTCAACCAAGAGGCATGTGGGTTTTTAAATTGTCTTGTCCCACACTTCTTGCTTTGATTCTGTTTTTTGTCATCCCAAACTGATATTGCTGACTGGAATTCCATTAGAATTGAACTAAGCTGGTACTTCATAAAGAAATATACATCGGCCATCTACCTGGAAACATTTTCAAGTGCATAGTAATTTACTGCATGCAAGTTTTTTAGACAGTATTTCATTTAAAACTTATGAAAAAACAAAACAAATGGACTAGAATAGTCAAATAAGGTACAACTATTTTACTTTAATGGTTATACCTCATATTGACCCCAGCCAATGGTAAGCCTACTCAGGATTTTCACATGCAAAAGGTTCTGGACCAGTGGATGCATGCACAAGCAACTGAGATTTCAAGTAGACCAAAGTAACAAACAAGACGTTTATAGAAATATAGTTAAACATAATTTCATTTATTGAGTACAACCCACAGTTCAAGTACATATAGTAATACAGGAAGCACCATCAATGGATATGACCATGAAATATATATTATACACATTTACTTCCTTACAAAAATATTATTTGCAGGTGCCAGTGTGGCTTTGGTGGGGTCATGCCAAAATGTGTGGAAAGCCAATTCTGTGCAGAAATGCCAAAGGTGGTGGCTGGACCAAGTAGCTGATGATGAGCCCAAGCTGTAATGTATCACTCAACACCCAGGGTTCCAACCATTTTGCCTGAATGTCCATGTACTGGAGACAGCATACTTGTCATACCAGTATCACTATGGGCCCATGGAAGGACCAGTCAACAGGTTAGTCTTGATTTTTAAAAGACATTTTAAAGGATTATGTACACTCATAGCCAGTTGTAAATGCTATGCTATGCTAATGCATGCAAGGTTATACATTTTTTTTAATTACATTATTAATTGAGTACATAACATTGCATGCACTCCAAGTCAAACCTTAATCTGGTTTGTGTTGTGAATACAGCCATAACCTGAGGCAGCAACTAAATAGACATGTGCAGGTGCATGTGAGCCCTCAAGAACCCTTCACCAATACAATAAAGAACAGAATTAGTGAATACAACTTTCATTGTATGGAAAGCACCCCCCCCCCCAAAAAAAAAATGTATATGCAGATGAGTCAGAGCTCAGACCCATTCACCAGCTCAGCTGACTATCATAAGAGCAATGTTGTGGATTCATGTTTCACGCTCTAGAATGCTAATAATACATAAATCGTTAAAAAGTCTATGTCATTCACACATGAGCAAGAAAATATCTGTTTCCCCTATACCAGTGACCCTAATGTATCCAAACATTCAGGGTAGCAGTCTGTAAAAAGAGTATGTATGTATCATACACTTACAGTAAAGTGTCACTTAAAGCTCCAATGCAAGGCTACCTGGTCATAAAGTTTATCATTTTTCATTTGCAAAGATCCTGGAAAATGAGATATTACTGATTTGGCAATCTGCAGTGTAGGGTGATCGACTGAAGGGAATTCACACAGGCTCAAGATACAACATACTGTTTATATCAAATATACATATTTACAGCTGCAATCCTGTTCTAAAGCCAAAGTTCTAATTGCAGGGAGAGGTGCTTCCAGCAGTAGAAGTGCTTTCCCTAGGGCGAGGGTACAAAGCAAAGCGACTGACATAGCTATCCTTGGCTGCCTGATGCTCTACATCTGCATACTTATGGCTCAGGGGTGGTGGCACCGACAGGTCACTGATGGATGCAGCTAGACTTGGGGGTCACGTGTAACTGCTTCAGCAAGCTTTTCCATCAGGATCGAAACATGGTTTGAAATGATGAAAAATCATGACTGTTGCTAAGTGATTCGACGAGATGTATACATATAAAAGCACTTGTTGAGGACTGGCTGTGTAAGCCTCGCAGAAATATATATTGTATACAACTTAAAATCATTTAAGAATGAGAAGACTTGGCAAATGTTGATAAGAACAGATACACGGTGTGCAAAATAAGCCTGATGCATTTCATCCTTCACTGGACACATTGGATGCTAATGACTGATGATTGACCATAGGTTAAGCACAACTTTAACTTTATGCCCTGCAGTACAGAGTTGAAATCAAAATTTAATGCTGCGATGTGTGCATGGCCTTTATATAGGGCCATGTAACGTAGCTAGGGGAAGTCTAGACATAACATTGTATTGTAAAGTCATCAATTATGGGTCAGGACATTCAGCATTACTGGACAGAAGGACCGAGTTGTGTCAGTCAAGTCATTTCAGGTCAAACAATGCATTTCTGCAATACACATTAGGTAATCCTTACCTTTAAAATTGAGCAATAAAGATACCTACTATACATGTACTCTTGACAGAAAAAAAATGAGTATTTTGCATATATTTAACATATTTCTTGTGATTCACATTTACCAGTGGTTTAAAGTCAGCCACTTAAACGAGCACATTGTGCAAGATGTGTTTCTACTGACAATATGCTGATGCTGTCTTGGCCTGTCGCACACATGGCTCCCCCTGTTTGGCCTTTGGAAATACCACTGACAATCCAGCTTGTCCATTTCTTCCTGTTGCAGATGCTCAATCTGCATTTTCATTGTAATGCATTGCAGCTAGGTATAGTCTGAAATAAAATTGTTTGTGGTTATCATAAGCAATGTTACAGTCTCTTGTATTGTGTGTTATATTTACAGAGCTGAAAAAATGGCATGTGGTGATGCTAGATACACATGGACTCACTCCCCTTGCTGTTCCAGACACTTGGCGCACCTTGAGTTGTAAAATTAGGTGCCACAAGCACAAAAAACTTCAATATGTCAAGTTTCTCCAGAATTGTGCATTGCATGAACGATTTGACAGCCAAATTTAATTTAGTTTCTAGTGTCCATATTAATATATTTGATTGCATTCACACTGTTCTCCACAAGAAAACACGCTTGTACTACAATTGCTATTATCCTGTTGTCCTGGACAAGTGGCTATCTAGGTTGGACAAGTGACTTCTGAACATCACTTGTCCAATGGACAACCAAATTTTTATCATGAATAATAATTTATTAAAGCCCAATTGCCTGGAATACTGACTGAGCCAGTGGGAAACGCAAACAAGTTAGCTGCTGTAGCATGGGGCTGGGCTGAAGGTGTCAACAAACATTGGCAAACTTATTCTTTTCAAATAAATATATTTGTAGCTTATAAAACTATTTCCAGCTTCCATTTCTTACCTACATGAACTTAAATTATGGACAAAAACAATTTTGAAGTAACCCTTTGACGTTAAGGAAGGAGGGGGTCAAAAGGGCTAATGTTGTGTGACGTTAACTGTGACAAGATAAATGATCCCTAAGCTTGTGAAACAAGTAGCACTTCAATTTTTCACAAAAGTCATTAAAGTGGTTCTCCAAAGAAAAAAAATGTGCCTAACAATATTTGCCCCCGGGATTTGTCCATATTCAAATATTCATGTCACTGTGATAGTGTAGATATTTTTCAAGTAATTTTATTGACACTGTTGAAAGGTCAATTCTGAACTATATGTCAGAATGAAGGGCTGAATACCCTTGCACATTACATATGAAAATTAATTTTAAATTTTATATATATGTAATTTTCCAAACTTTGAAAAAGGATCCCTGATTTGGCTGAAGGAAGGGACTCCTATTCAGAATTTCATAAATTTTGTAGAAATAACAATTGAGAAAACAACTTATGCAGGCAAAGGTCTTATCATAATCAATTTGGTTCTGTCAATCATGTGCAATAGCCAATATTCTAAGCATGGTTTCTGCGTGCTGTCACTTGTAGCCCTTCAAATGGGGTATTTTTCTTTTCACAAGACGACTCTTTTACTACCAAATTAGCCAGATTGAAAGGCAAGCAAAAATATAAAACTACAACAATCATTGGTTATTTTCACATATACCCTTTTCCTTGCTTTAATACATTAAATTGCAAAATGTAACAACTCTAACGTTAGAAACAGTTTGCTGACTTTATTGTCTTAGGTGCCGAACTCAGAACGCACTGTGTCATAGTCTGTGAAATTGTACATTGGTAGCGGGTGAGCGATAATCACAGAAAATACGTACAGGGGCCAATGTTTACTATCCGTCATTTGTGTGCTACATGCTGTAAATGCCCCCAATTTGAATCCAAAATCAATATCACAATACAATCCAAATACTTACCCTATTGACATCAACTTACTGCACTGCTCTGCTTTTCCGTTTTGCTGTGACGGGCTCAATTGTTGCCTTGGCGCCAGCACCCGTGCTAGCCATGATGTCTGACTCGGAGTGAAGGCGAAGTAACTGTTGACGGCTTCTTCCTTTGCCTTGCGCCGTCACGGCCGCTGTTGCCGCTCCCACCAGCATGATGCGTGGATGTTGACGTTTCTGGTTGTTCTGTTGGAACTGCACCCTTCTTAAGGTGGCACAAACAAAGCTAGTCACTTAGAGGAGTGCTGTCTTCAACCCGCTCTCCTGTTTTGGTTTTTATTTTTAGACCCATAAAACTATACAAATTCTTGTTGCTTGGGATCTTCACATTATATATCTGCCAAGAAAAAATTATAAAATCACTTTTTTGGGCGAAAAATGGACATTTTACAAAAGGATTCGATTTGGAGATTTTTCTCGGGATTATCGAAAAATATAGTACTTAAAAACTCGAAAATTTGCAAAATGAAACTTTGGAGTCATGTCCAGGTTCGGTTCCTTCACTTTTTCCATAAACGCAATAGATAAATTGTAATCGATTATCAATTATGATGCTGGTGAAAATGAACACTTCTTCATGTTTAGGGGGCATGAAACTGCCTTAGAAAAAAACATATTCCAAAACGCAAAAAAACAGTCCTGGGCATGTCTACGAAGTTTCATTTTGCAAATTTTTGAGGTTTTAAGTACTATATTTTTCGAGAATCCCGAGAAAAATCTCCAAATCGGACCATTTTGTAACATGTCCATTTTTTGCCCCCCAAAAATGATTTTTAAAATTTTTCTTGGTGTATATATAATCTAGAGATCCTAAGTAACAAGAATATATATAGTTTTATAGGTCTAAAAATATAAACCAAACGAGGAGAGCCGGTTGAAGACAGCACTCCTCTAAGTGCCTAACTTTGTTTGTTTTGATACTTGAAGTTTTTTTGACCGAAGTCCATGGTATCCATGTACAGGCTACAGCCAGTCAAAGTCATCACGCTTGAAATGTTCTCTGCATGGGACGCTCGTCTTTGACGGGCCTGCCCAGTTCGCCCGTATTGCTTTGACAAATCTGACCCACTTGGCCAGTACTTGCGGATCCGATCAAGGGAAAGTGTGTAAACTCTCGAAATCTTTGGTGGTGTTTGAACACCCAATAGCTACATATCTCTGTATCTTCGCTTCGAAGGTCTATACGCTTGACCGCCCCACGTGCAGCACGGACGGTGTTGTTATTCCTGTTCTGATGTCATCTCCGAATATTTATGAGCTACACATCCGAGCATTCACGACGCGATAGTGCCAAATTACAGCGCCAGAAACCTGAACTTCAACGGGCAATTAAAAATAATTAGCGTGACCGCACATTTTCCATTTTAACGATTTCGGCTGTTCATATCCCAGTGCAAGTGCTTAGAGTGGTTTTATTCAATTTGAAATATCCTAGTGATGTCCTTTAAGCTTAAATTATATATATATATATATGTATATATATATATATATATATATATATATATATATATATATATATATATATATATATATATGTGTATGTATGTATGTATATATATATATATATATATATATATATATATATGCACACACATATAATGTATATGTATAATTTCAAAATGAATGCTACAGTATACGATTTTTATTGGCCTTAAAAAGAACTCAGTCTCTGTTTTCTTCCTTGTTGTATAAACTGTTGGTACTGTTATATTTTATTAATGGTTTAACCAATGATATTGGTTTACATTTTTAATAAACAAATCAGACTTTAAGTCATGTATTGCTGCATGATGAAACGATTGTGGTAAATGTATTTGAAAACCTGGAGAGGGTTCGGATCATCTCCATGGCCTTTCAGTGTGTGTCCTGTATTTGTAATATTTGAGCCAAGTAGCAAGCTGTTTTAGTAGTCTGATCTTGCCATTTTCCTTTGAAAGACACTGAAGTGAAATTTGCGCATATCGTGTGTGTTCAACATATGGTCTTCAGAGATTCTATTTGATGGTGTACCATAAAACTTGAGGCATGTAATTTCATTCTACATATCGAGAAAATAAACTTTCCGTTATAGAAGTTTGACAGCTTCAAATTGCACCACATTATCTTTCAGAGTGACCTGTATGTACAGATCCTGTCTTTGGTAACACCAATTCGCTTGTGTGTGGTAGTGAGATGTGCTTGTAAAATATTTTGCTGCAATATTTGCAATTTATCAAGCTTTCTTTCATGCATTCTTTTTTTCAGATTCAATTGCTGCAACGAAGAGAAAATGAAGTGAGAGAGGCATGGGAGAAACGGAGACAGAGTCACAAAGAGACAATCAAACAACTATATAAACTGGCTGACGAAATAGACAAACACGCGAAAAATGAAAAAATATCTGAACTTGCTGGAGGGTCTGCTGGAATAGTTGGTGGGGGTTGTGCTATTGGTGGATTCGTAGCTGGCTTTTTTACGTTCGGGTTGTCATTTCCTCTTGGCATTGCGGGAGCAGTATTGTCCGGGGGAGGAGTCGGTTTTGGTGCGCCTGCAGTGGACCATTTCTTACAGAAGGGCATTGTAAAAGATGCCAATAATGCTGTTGAATCTGATAGTTGTAAAAAGCTCCGAAACATGTTGAGTAGTTATCCACTGACGACCCTTTAATTTATTTGGGCTGATACAGCGTATGTCAAAATTGTACAGAGGAACGTGTGCAATATTGACAAGAGTAATTCCATATGTATATAGATTAGACAGGGACAGGTTAGCTCATGGAGAGTAAAGAGTTTGGACTGCAGAATAGGGTAATTGACCACTTGGAAGTGGTTTTGGACAAAAAGACACAAATACAAATCTGATGATACTGGGGGCTAAATTTGATGAATTGGGAGAGGCTTTACTCAGGTATAACGCTCACAAAACTGTCAGATTTAAGAGCCCAAGAGATGTTAGTGAAGCAAGTGTTAGAGCAGTTAAGTTTGTGACGAGAGTGGTAGGCATAGGATTTGGAATTGATGCAGCTGCTGACGGGTTCAGAATTGCTGCGGCAGCAGAGAAAGCCGGGGCTGTTGGCTTCTGAGCTCTTAGTGGTGCTGCAAAGGGTTTTCATATTGCTGGAGGTGTTCTCAACGCTGTTACACTGCCCGCGGACTTGTATATTCTGGTAAAAAATTATATTAAAATACATAGAGCCAAAGGGTCACCAGTAGGAACCGATATTCGCAAAATAGCACAGGAGCTAGAGTCACAGGATTGTAGCGATGGAGGCGTAGATGCAGCTATTGACACGTGCATTCGTGAGGTTTGCAAGCTACAAAATATAACACAGGGGTATAGTGATGCCCATGCTCGACCTTAAATTCATTCAATGATATATTACCAGCGGGATGGGCAATATAGTTGTAACAGTTGAGTTACTATCTTTAATTTTGTTTTGCGAAAATGTCTGAAGTCTTTTAACTGGGGACCAAGGAAGCTTGTCCTGGGGACGGCTTAACACCCATATGCTGCCCCTCATCATACATATTAAGCACTATTTAACATGGTTTCATGGTTATATTAAGATTGTATTGTGTATGACAGAAAACAATTTCATTCGAATCTGCGTTACCATGAACAGACTGTCAAGTGCTATGATCATTGATCAAAGCATGCCTCGAGCTGTTATAAGCGATGTCGTTGAAGGGCCTGTGCTTTGTCCAGAGTTCTTTGCCATAATTTGTTTGAAAATTGAAATAAAAACATGTGTGTGGAAATATCCAGACAATGTAATGTTTTTAAACGGTTTAGTGGTATCTTAAATGATGAACAAAGTACAGGTCAAAAAGTACGTGAACCAGTTTACTTAATATTGTCCCAGTTCCACTTTAAAGTTTCCAGCACCGAAGCAGCTGAATGTACACTTCCATAAACTGACTCTTTGAACTGTACCATATCATCTAAAGCTCATTTTAAAGTATTTTGTTCTTTCCAAATTTGTGTATTGTCTCATATGACATTTTCCAATCGAAAGAGTACACATGAACGTGACAAAGTGCAGAAAAGGGTTTCATGATCGTTTACTATGACAACATTTAGCCTTATAGTGAACTCCTCGATAAAGCTAATGGCAGCACTTCAAAGGTACCCATCCTTAAAACTATTGATTTTATGGTGTACAGGATTCTTTATCGCACTTGCTTTCCAGTTCCATTGGATGTCTAGACAATCGTCTGAAACTTTAATCATCTCTGAGGATATAAGTTTTTGGTGATACTCTGTTGACAGTCTGAAGAAATTCTGATTCATTTCTTTCAGCGAATCATTTGCTATGAAATATGCTAGTGACGAACGTTGCTGGATTTTCAGATGTGGGTACTTGAACAAGAATCTGATTGGATCGAAACAGATTTCATTGTGATGCTGTTAATATCTTTGGAAAGTATTGTCTGCTTTTTCTTTTGATGTAGTTGATAATTTAGATATAAGAGATTTAAGGTATGGGATCGTTTGACCATAATGATAAAAGCGAATTAAAGTTTAGAACATGACAATAATGATGAATTAGAAATTAGGATATAAATTACTATCACATCGATTGTGACATTCTACCCGGGCAAGCTTATGGTGCTTATTGTAATTGTGTCTTTGCGTCCAGAACCATTTGCTGGTAGTTGTTACCCTGAGAGAGATTACAATACCCACAGCTGGGGGGGGGGGGGGGGAGGGGGTGTCGGCATGGGTCCCAAGGCATTATGAGAAGTTTCCACAGATTGTGCATTTTTTGTGAAGGTTGGTTGGCAGCAAATGGTGTTTCGTAAATTTTGAATGCACATGGAACTCAGTTGTTGACTGGTTTCGGTATTTCCGAGTCACCAAAGTGGACTTTTGGGGCAATTTTCATACCTTCGATGTAATATCGCCCACACTCCTAACAAAGACTTTTGTTTGCCCTTTGTACATGTATTGTTTGTGACCCAGTCATGGCGAAATACAATGGCTGGTCGGTACATATAAAAGCCAGTACAGGACACAAGTAGGTGACACTTTGATTACATTTCATATCGTGACAGACTTTCATTTATGCAATTAGCAAATGACAAACAAAACACACTCATGTATAAGATCAGACAAGCAACCTGATATTGATCCAAAGTTATTGGACGCCATCCATGTGGTGGTCAGAGATGAATTACATGATATAAAGTGCAAAAGTTAATGAAACACTGTCAAAACTGTCTGACTTGTCTGATAAGTTCATTTCGATTGAAAAAAGCATCCAAGATACCATTGATCGCATTTATACCGTCACGCAAAATTTCCTTCGGAGACTAAGTGATAAAATGTGTGAAATGTCTGCCACCCTTACCGCCATGATCCTGGACATGGATGTGCATAGACGCAAATACTCTCTTATAATTCAAGGAGTGAAAGGTGCCGCTGCAGAGGATCAGCGAGACACGAAAAAAATCATGTGTTAAGCTTGCACGAGATCATCTGGGTGTGGAAGATGCCGAGTCGACACAGATGGCAGCATACCATCGACTAAGTCAACAAAGTGATGCTGGAATAATTATTACTTTTGTGGACTTGGACGATCATAACAAGGGCTCTCGGGTGCCAAACATTTAAGAAATCATGAACACAAAATTTCTCTGTCGCCTGATTTACCACCTATCTTATGCAAACTGAAAAAAGAGCTCATGGATTTCAGGCGAAACTTACGTTCGGACCTAAAGAAAAAATCCCAAATCAAATGCTTGAAGTCGTTGCCTTATGGGGAACTTTCCATTCAGGGTCAAAATCCGTACATGCCAAAAACAAGCCAAGAGGCCATTACCAAAGATTATCTGGCATTTGATTCGAAGAGTACTGTCACTTTTGAGTGAAATTTACTGCAAATATGAACTGATTTGCCATCATACCAAGGTGGTTCTGCAAGATAAAATTGCTTTTTGTTATACTTAGTTTCTTTGCCAGAGGAATCAAATCAGAAATAGTTGCCAACTTTATACACAGATCCTGGCTTTGCAATAAATTTCGTTGTACCTCCGACACTCACAATTAGACCGTTTAATTGATTGATGATTGTTTGCTTGATTTTACTGTTCTGTATTAGTGAAACCGGTAAGAAATACACATGCCCGGTGGTATATGTAATACTGAGTTTCTTTGCGAAATTTCAGTTTGCTTCCTTCAGCTCAAAGTTTCATAGTCCTTTTCACACAAGAGAGTTTGATCGTGTTCAGTGTCATGTGACTTTTTTAAAGATAATTTTTGACCAATGCCAATGTCTGCAGAGTAGAGCATGAAGAACAACTTGACAGTGTTTAATCGACTGGTTTGCCTTACTGCTCTCTGAGAAAGATGGGAATCGCCTCATTTTAATAACAAACTTTTGAACACAGATATAACCACCCTGTCACATAACCAATGAATTGGAGCTGCAGGCATTGACTCAGCCAAATGTGATCAATATACTTCTGCTCACTGTAACGGACAATCCTGACTTATTTTAGGTATTCAAAGCTGCTGAATTTTGCAACAAGTACATCCCTTATATATGTGTATATATATATATATATATATATATATATATATATATATATATATATATATATATATATATATATATATATATAAAATCTGTACATCAACAATTTTATACAACCTTAATACTTTGCTTTTGTATTATTTTTCTGACCATATCCATAAGTTCCTCGTTTAGCAGCTGATCCATTTGTTACATTTTTGTTGTTCACAGATAAGAGGATTTTTTTTGGGGGGGTGGGTGGGTTCTGTTTTGTTTTGCTTTCAGAAATACATCAGGTATGGCATCGTTGCCTTTGTTGTTCCACCAATATTGGGGTTTTTTGGTTTTTTTGTTGAGAGATAGAGTGTGACCCACGTTGCCTTAAACACTTAACATATTACACATGTTAACAAAAGCACAATGTCTTGTGCCATGTTTAAGATAACGTTCACCAATACCTGCATAATTTGCCAGGGTATTATGTCGCATATGGATTTGTAACTAATGATTAAAGCTGCATCAGACACAACCGAGTAGGCAGATTAAAGTTGAGATATTAAGGAACGTTTTAAAAATACTTAAACAACTGTTTGCCCTGATGACTTGGAGAGTGGAAACCTGGAACCTAGATAAATATTATGATAGTGATCACCAACAACCATGACTTTGCTGTTTCAACAAACAATTGTGGCTATGCTTTTCCCTAGCCGAAGCTTGCCCTTCATACAAGTTGAAATAAAATGATGTGCTTGGGTTGGCGTGACTGCAAAATAACAGCACACGATGGTCACTTTCTCGATAAGATCTTTCAACCAGGGTCAACCAATTGCTTTTAGCAACTTCGTCTTGAAACTATTTTTTTATGTTTTACAAAATTTATTTAGGGTTGGGCCTTTTCAACAGGGTTGGTCAGGTTACCCGAAGCACAGATATATATTTGTTAATTCATATATAACTTGCAAATTTGTTAGAACATGTTTCAAATGGATGGTCTTTCCCCCTTTTACACATTCCCCTTTTTGATATTACCTGCTTATGGTCATAGTCAGGCAGTCAGCTCAGTATACCTTGACTTGGCTGAATTATTTTTTTTTTCTCACTTGATTCTGTGAACTAATGTAGCACATAGGCAAAAACTTATGGGTAAATAGAATTTACCCTTGAGCATTTTTAAAAATTCAAGATGGCGTCCAAAATGGCCGCCAAACGTTTATTTTAGCAAAGCAACACTTTTTTTCCAGTTAGCCTGTTTACCTTTTTAGTGACATTTGGGTCGTTTAATGGGTTGGTGATGATGCCTGACTGAAATGAAATGCGAGACTGTCAAAGGTCAAGGTCAAGGTCATATGGTAAGGTCAAAGGTATTCTAGCCCAGAAAATGCATTAAGATGGCAAATAACAACACACAATTCATGAATAAAAGTACAACATGTTTGTTTATACATTGTTTTGTGTGTGACAAGAACATTTTGCAACAATGATGGATGAAAAGTTGGTAATAAATAATCAAGGTCCATTCAGAGATTAAGACTACTGGTATGTTATCAGAGAACCCAATAGAGTAGGTAAAGCTGAATATCCCAGTGCATGTATGTAATTCTTGTGTAGCAGTGTTGGGAGTGATAATGAGGTCCTCCTATGACCAAGTCATACTTGTGCAGGAAAAGAAAAACAGTAAATGCAGTTCTTTAGGTGCGTAACTTTTGTGTCTGCAGGAATCACCGCCTTTCCACACACAATAAAGAGTACATTTAAGACCAGCTGCCTTGCAGCTACATCCTCTTGTGGAGCAAAGGGTACTGCTATCACACCTGCACTTTATCACCTTCAGAAACTGCTTTGGGGCCAAAGGCGTATTGTCTGGGATTGTCCTTTGGGTTAGCATTGTGCTGCCTTCAGAACAACCATGGTCAGTAGGGTCAGGCAAGGGTGGATGGGTTTCAAGGGCATTGCGCCAAGTAGCCAGGTGACAATGGGCTCTATCATGGCAAGTGCATGGGTAGATACCTTGCCATTTGGACTTGACATGTCAGCGTCAAACTTGTCAGCAATGGGTTGAACGAGACCAGTAACTCTAACTGGGGCTGTCTCCTCTTCTCTCAGCTTAGTGTACTGTGCCACTGCAGAGGACATTTTATATCTTAGTAGTTCATCATAGGAGCAAGTGACCTTATGATCATACAAATGTTTCATAATTTTCTTTCCGTGGATCACTATAGCTTGAGCAATTTGAAGAGGAGTTGCGTGATTGCCCAGCACACTAGTTACGTATCCAATGAGAAGTGATGGCAAAGAGGCAGCATCAAGTGAAGAAGACAGCTTCTAGAGTAGGGTCTGGAGTGTGTGACAAACAGACTCAGAGGCAATGGACTTTGACATTGTTCGCTGGTAAAAGTCCTTGTTACAATCAATGTTCAGTATCTCTGCCTTGATGCTTTTGACAACTGTATCAAGGGCAATGTCAAGGTAATCCTCTTCTTTTTTCATCAACTGTTACTTTCAGGGTTGCTACAGCATTGTCTTGAAACATTATGACTTTGCAATACCCTTGAGCAAAAAGGATGACAAGGTCATTGATGTTTTGAGTGAACGTCCTCAACGTATCAGCTCGCTTGATTAAACTGCCTACTATTTCTATGAAGCGATACTGTAGTTGAACTGAATTCCATATTCGGGTGCCATCAGCTTGCATTTCTGCAATAAGCCATTTCTGTCTTAAACCTGATTGGTGGGGGGTGCCACTAATGTCATCTTGTGTTGACATACCCTCACCTGGGGCACACCAATGACTGAAAAATCTGCTTCTCCAGTGCTTGTGGTACCTTGAATAGGTGCACCAATGACATGCAGCCTCACTGACTGTGCCCACTGATCACCTCTGGCTTGGCACTGTTGCAGGTTTTTGACCTTCATCCTCAATGGGTGGCCACTGTCATCTAGTTCATTAGTAGCTACTGCTTTTACCAGGAAGGCTGGTACCCACCTATTGGGATATTTTCTGTCTTTTTGTATCATACAGCATTCACCACAATAAATACAATGCTCTCTAAAATTGAAGGTAGGAACGTCAGATCACCTCATACACTTAATGGCACTGTCTACTGGCAGTGATTCTGAACCAGATGGTGCACATGTCAGATATATTGAAATACGGTGCTTGTGATAAAACACCTGCAGATGCCCATTCAAGTCCAGTTGTTCCTGTAAGTATTCATGCAAATTGTCGCCATAATGGACAATGGCTTCTATAATGCTGCCCAATCTAGCACCATCAGGTTTACTTTGAGAAAGCTTCTGCTTGGCTGGACATTTGCCAAGCACGGCTTGAAGATACACTCTTGTGCCATTGATACACTACTGCTACTTCTACAGGCTACTGCTACACTTACAGGCTACTTCTACTGCTCCTTGAATCTACATTTGAAATGGAAGTATATGAAAATAAGTCTAAACAAAAAAAATCATGGTAAGTACCCCATATTCCTTGGAAAGAAATACCCTTGACCTTGCAGTATGACCTTGACCCTGACCTTCGAGGACTTAAAAAGTATCCAAGTTGAGTTATGCATCATCTCAAACTTGTATTATGGCCAAAACATTACCAAATTTGGTCAAGAGGTTACCAAAACTAGGAAATCCTTTTGGGCAGCTACTTCAGGCAGCCCTATTGGCCGCCATCTTGAATTTTTGAAAATGCTCAAGGGTAAATCCAACTTACCCGCCAGTTAATGTTTGTATGACATCTTAAGTTGCAGAATCAAGTGTGAAAAGAAAATAAATCAGCCTTGGCTTCCTGACTATCAGTATAATTTGTTCAGTAAGCGCAGCTGGAGCAACTGGTGGGATGTAAAATACCAGTTGCAGTTCACATCAATTGTAGACGTGAGTGGGGAGTCATAACATATGTTTTATTTGTAAACAATAACAAAGAAAGGATACTTCATTTCAGTACTAAAAAAAATTAGTAAAATTTTAATATTAATTAATGTGATGCACCATACAAGCATTCAAAAATCAATATATCTGTATAAATAGCCGCTACTCAGAGAGACATGTACGGGCAATAGGCTCTGAAACATATTGAGTAGTTATACACGGAAGACCCTTTTATTTATTTGGGCTGATACAGCCTTTGTCAAAATTTTACAGAGGAACATGTGCAATATGGACAATACAATTCCTTGTGTATTTAGAATAGACAGGGACAGGTTAGATTATGGAGAGTAAAGAGTTTGGACTGCCGAATAGGGTAATTGACTACTAGGAAGTGGTTATGAGCAAAAAGACACACACACACACACACACACATATATATATATATATATATATATATATATATATATATATATGTATATATATGTATATATATGTGTGTGTGTGTGTGTACATATATATATGTTTATATATATATATATATATAAATATATATATATATGTGTGTGTGTGTGTGTGTGTGTGTGTGTTACAATGCCCACCTTCTGATATTCTAGATTGTAGGAGAAATCAACAAAGAATGACAACAATCATATAACTTTAACAATGACAATATATTAGCAATCAAAATCAGCAAAAAGGTATGCAAAAAATTATAACTTATCTAGGCTGGTATTTCGATTAGTAAAACAGTCTGTAGATAAACCCTAATCCCTGGTTAGATATTATCTGTAGGTACTATCCCACAGTTCTAAGTCCTATGACAGATGCCAAATAGTCAGCTATAAATCCCATACAGGTATGGTTTTGTGCCCAATATGGTACTCAAAGGCGCAGTGCTGAACCAAATCCCACAGAGGTGAAGTTAGGTTAACCATCCAGTTTCTTCATATAATTTAGCATTGCTGGTTCCATACATTGCACCAGTTACAGTTCGGGCGGCATTAAACTGTATTCTTTCAAATTTATCTTCATCTTGAGGTGTACAGCCACTCCGTACTTGACTACCATATTCTAAAATAGGCCTGATGAAAGAAGTATTTGTAATTGCCAGTGTTCTCCTGTCCAATGTAATTTCAAACTTTTCATAATATCAATCAATTTGGTTGATTTTTTAGATATGTCAGCAATATGGTCTGACCATCTTAAATCAGAGCGCAATGTAACTCCGAGATGTTTATGTTGACCTACATCTTGCAAAACATGACCTTGAAATAGGATTAGGGGATGAATAGATGTTTGAGCCCTTCGAGAAATGAGCATTGAATCTGTTTTCAAAGCATTAAACGTGAGAAGCCAATTTTTAGACCATTGGTCAATATCTACAAGATCCATGTTCAAAGTTCGAGCCGCAGTGACAGGATTATCAACAGTCAAATAGAGAGAGGTATCATCAGCAAACATTTTTATGTTAGAACGGACAACGTTAACAATATTTATGTAGATCACAAACATAATAGGACCGAGAATAGAACCTTGTGGCACACCAGCACAAATTTTACCCCTGCTGGAAGACTGACCATTAATGACTACACGTTGGTAATGATTATGCATCCATAAGCACCACAAAAGAGACCCATACTAGGTTTTCTCCGCCCCCCCCCCTTTCAAGGCTGAGAGGACTGGTTTAAAACCACCAGTTGTATTTAATGGGTTACAGCCTGTCTTTAGTCAGGAGTGAAACTGATTTCTTCACATCGCTTCTAAAAGTTTAATCGCAATATTTGGGTATTTCCTGAATCTCTGGCTTTTGCTGTATTTAATTTGGCTCTCATTGATAGGTTAACGTTTATGAATATGGGTCAATGTTTTTTCTGCAATTTTTGTTCTCACTCAGTGTACAGGTTATAAAAACCTTGCCCTATGTCGAGTTCGGAGATACAGTGGCATCCGTCGTTCCCTTGTGGATTCATAGGAAACGCGGTGCTGTTTCTTCTGGCATCCACTGCTTCAAAATAAAGTTCAAAGTGTTGCTTTTTTCATTTGTCTTTTACGTATACCTTTAGTCCATTAGATAATAAATTTTTGATATGTTTTGAGCACGGATGGGTGCTTACAGATATATATTTTGCAGAGGATGTAATGTCACAGACAAGTCTTTTAACTCAAGCAGACAACAAAGACTTAATATTTGAAGATCCTAAACCATCTTTATCTATAGGCACCACAAAAGAGACCCATACTAGATTCGCTCTCTCTCATCCCCCCCCCCATGTGTTAAAGGGCAAATACGCAAATCTAAGTTCTACCAGAAGAATAAGTTTGAAAACGACGCCATTTTGAAAGTGGGAAGAGTAGGTATTTTATTAAAAGCACCTTAGCCTCTCATTGGTGTTTATCTACTCCTTGAAAGCAATGAGTGAGAAATCAAATGGAAGATTAGAATTAAAAACATTACCGTCCATACCCATGTACAATAATCCATCAAGGATAAGTTTCAGATATAGGAGAAAAAGACAAAGACGACAACATTGGCAAAAAGCTACTTGTGGGAAAAATGGATCTGAGGTTTACGCATTGTTAACAACACAGCTGTTTATATTCTGAGTAGAGGACGTTAATCCAGAGTAGAACTTTTATTATTATTATTATTTCATATGTCATTCAACTCTGAAAGAACAACCAAATATCTCTTGTTTAACAACATCCATCAAGCTAAGCATGTTATTCTTTCTTCTATGTGACCATGTTCTTAGAAACCTGCTTGATCTTCATGGATTATTTGTGGAAGACTTTTTTCAAACGAAAGGCCATTTATTTTGCAGCGAGTTAATAATCCTGGTTTAGGTGTGCCATAGGCAACACACATAATCTTGCATGGCTGATGAACGTAAGTTACTTTTTTCTCTCATTAGGGATCGTTGTTGATGGGGAAAATCTAGAATGACCAGAGGTGACAGGTAATTTGCTCCACCAACAACGATCCCAAGTGAGGGAAAAATTGTAATTTACTTTCCAGCCATGTTGATTTTGTTCAATCTATGTTTAAGTGGATATTTATGGCAAAAAATATGCACTAGGCCTACTTTTAAGACCGACCTGGTGTTGCATCTTTTTTTTACGTTCGTTCCAGTAATCCCACGTCTATGAGTGACGTATAATCATACATTTGTTGCGCAGAATTGATTTTATCTTAATGTCTATGCATCACATCACTGATGCAGGTGCGTCAAAATTTACTTGTTGCAATGTTTAGGTAATGTGATCTGCAGTGAGTAACTACTGTTCACTTTAACTCTGGAAAATGGTAACGTCCTTAAATATAGCATAAAATGTTTTCATTCGATGCCTCTGAGTTATGAATAATAGTCACTTTCTGCAACCAGTCTTCAAAGATTATAATAGATACAATTCATATTTATTTTGTCAAAAATTATAAGATTTTACAGGTTTAATGTCTGAACCTGGGAATTTATTATTTGACAGTTAGTAAGTTAATGGCATTAAAAGTTTACTATCTGTCATTTCTCCTTCACATTTCAACATATCGGGCTCAAAAAATTTTCATAGTTTGTGTTGTCATATGTGTTTGCTGTATTCCTGATGTCTATAATTTATTTTTAAAATCCGTTTCTTCCTTTAATATGTCTTGAGGATGTTTGGTCAATGTAAACCATGAGATTTTTATTTCTTAATTACTTTATTTTTGTAATTCCAAATACCACTGTGTAATTATTCCTCTATACAATGTACTTCTTGAAACATACAAACCAAATACCCTTTTCTTAAGCCACCTGAACATCTCCCTACTACTTTAAAACACTTAAAAGCCATTCTCTAGGCAGATGAAATATGTTCCATCCAAATGGATTTTCTGTGAATTACCGCATTCTGAATTTTTATTTAGAGTAAGTAAAATAAGAAAAATATAATTGCTTCTTGCATGCTTACATGTAAATAAAAACCATACATTGTGTGAGCTTCATCATAAGCTTCGTAACAAAAATAAAAACACCCCCTACCCCAACCCTCAGCCACCGCCTCCCAAGAAGCAGACAAATAAACAAAAAGGCTATAACACTGCTGTTTCTCAATGTCTGGCGTGTACTTCTCGTTGTGGGTTGCAAATGAGATGAAGACTCTTGGAGTTTCAGATAAGTTGTATTGAAGTGAAGTTTCGCAACAGTTGGAACACAGCTGATGCTCAACTGATGGTCTACCCAGCCCAACTCTGGCAAGATACCCCGGTACACAAGTTGATATACTTAATTGAATCACGTGATGACCTTAGTAACAGCAGATATTTACGTTACATGCAAACTAGCAATGACGTACAGTCAGAATGAATTAAGTTCTATGTGTATAGTTGCACAACTTGTTCCAGCTAGATGTTTTGGTGTAAATAAAAGGAGATTTAATGGTGGGGCCTTGCCAGAGAGAACTGATATACATCATTATTAATATATATATATACCTAATAAACATTTTATGATAAAATATCAATCGTCATGATAAGTATATAACATTAATAAACATTAAGTTATAAAATAAATACAATTAAAAATAAAGGGAAGAAAAATGAAAAAAACAAGATATTTGTAAAACATAGATGCCCCCCTCCCTCATTACCCTTGCCCTCGCTACCCTATTGATAGTGGTAGAAGGGGCACTCGTGACCCTACAAAATTAGTGAAGGTTGATCATACATCAATGTCACATATCTTTATACTTTAACCTAGCCCTTAAAAAACGATTAAAAACATGGGCAATATAAAACTTATAGCTGAAAAATTAGTCATCATTTAGAAACCATATTCAGCAAAGTGGCTTTATGAACTTGGAAATTAGGCCCAGGTCACTCATTTTCACTTGACCTTCTTTAGTTATTGTGCCAAAAAAAAAGGAAGTCTATTGTATGTGTGTGACCCTCAAAACTGGGTCAAGGTCACCCATCTACAAACTCAAACTAGCCCTTATAGGCAACCATAAAGCTGTGCAATATAAAAGTGCTACCTCTAAAATGCAAGTTATCACGCAGAAACAGTATTCAACCAAATGGCTCTGTGACCTTTGAAATTAGGTCAAGGTCACCCACCTTCAAACTTGACCTAGACCTGAATACGGACAATTATCCAGTGGAATATAAAAGTCCTAGCTTAAAACCTCTTCAGTTATCATGTGGAAACATAATTTTATCTCAAGTACCAACGTGACCTTGGAAATTAAATCAAGGTCACCAAACTTTAAACTTCTTCTAGCCCTTAACATGAACTAATGACCTGTAAAGTATCCCAGTCCTAACTTAAAAACTTCTTGTGTTATCGTGCAGAAACCACAGGAAGCATGAAACCATATTCAGTAAAGTGTCTCTGTGACCTTCAAAATGAGGTCAAGGTCATCAATCTTCAAACTTCCGCTAGCCCCAAATATGGACTATAATCCTATGCAATGTAAAAGTCTAAGCTTAAAAACCTCTTCAGTTATTGTGTAGAAACCAAAGTTAACTCAGGTACCACTGTGACCTTGGAAATTAGGTCAAGGTCATCCATTTTCAAACTTCGCATAGCTTTTGACTAGAATGATACACTTATACAGTATTAAAGTCTTAGCTTAAAAACTTCTTGAGTTATCGTGTGGAAACCACAGTTTAACTACAATCTCTCTGTGACCCTGAAAACTGGGTCAAGGTCACCCATCTTCAAAATAAACCTAGCCCTTACAGAGAACCATAAAGCTGTGCAATATAAAACTTCTAGCTCCAAGGTATAAGTTATCATGCAGAAAGCATGAAACCATATTCAGTAAAGTGGCTCTGTGACCTTAAAAAAGAGGTCAAGGTCATCCATCTTCAAACTTCGTCTAGCCCTAAATATGGACTATTATCCTGTGCAATATGAAAGTCCTAGCTTAAAAACCTCTTCAGTAATGTTGCGGAAACTAAAGTTAAGTCAGGTACCACTGTGACCTTGGGAATTAGGTCAAGGTCACCCATCTTAAAATTTTCACTAGCTTTTGATTAATATGATACACCTGTACAGTATCAAAGTCTTAGCTTAAGAAATTCTTGAGTGATTGTGTGGAAACCACAGTCTACCGACCGACCGACAGACCAACCGACATGTGCAACGCTATATGCCCCACCTTCTCCGAAGGGGGGCATAAAAATAGAGTAAAGAATCACAGTTCATATGTCCATATAATAGGGGTCCGTAATGGCCACTTTGTTACCAAGCGCTGAAACAGGCCGGTAGAGCAAAGTGTTGAAAAATAGGTTGTGGTCAGGGCACATAATAGGTGGCAGAATCCTCCCATTGGCACACGAAAAGGATCTTCAAGGCGCATAGTAGCTGCTGGAAGGCGGAACCGCCTGGATGTCATCACTGTAAAAAGTGTCTTAGTGAGGAGGTCTGCAGCGCCCCCCCCCCCCCCCCCCGCCACCCATCACCCGAGAACGCCACCCTCTGCGCTAAATGTAATGACTTGAATCAAGGTTGCAGTCCAAAAGGTCCAATGAGGAAATATGACTCTCTCAAGATTACAATTTTTTTTTTCACCGTCATGTGTACCTGCTCATGCTGACTAAGATTAGATCAGCTGCTGTCCCACTAAATAAACCGTCTTACACTAGGATTTATATGCTGTACATTGAACTCAATGACATGCAACAGATCTAAACACCTCGAAGTGACCACAATCCACCACGGGCCACAGACAGAAAAATATAAACGGAAATACGCAAAATGAACACATGTTGCACACCCCATGCATGCACACAACAACACCAGCCTGCAAAACGCAGCAAGCAGCCGCCACGCAACGATGCGTCTGGCACATCTCATAAGGTTGATATATTGAATAAACAAGAAGGCTGTGTGAACAGCCCACGCTCAGCTGACCAAGACATTCATCACACTTGCAGCTTTGTGAACTTGGGACAGGATCAAAGTCACCCATGTTCTGAGTAAGTCTGACCTTTATAGAAGAACACTAACATGTGCATCATCAAGGTTCAAGTACTTCTCAAGTTACAGTGAAGAGTAAAATTCATGTATGTTGCACTGTGACCCCAGTAACGAGGCCAAGGTCATTCATGTACTGTCTAAGCATGACCTTCATACAGAAACATGAACATGTGCAGCATCACGGTACTAACTCAAAACAGATCTCAAGTTATCAAGTGAACAGTAAATTTCGTGTCAGTTGTCCTATGAATTAGCATTAGAATGCCCATTGACTTACATAGTAATCAATAGGAAAGCTGTATTTACCGAAAAGTAGCCGAATTGAAAAAAATCGTTAAATATCAGGAATCAGCAGCATTCCTACATAGTGAACCACATTGTTTGACCATTCCACAAGGAACATAACCACGACGTTTAAGCTTAATCTGAGTGACGGTTCTGGCGGAAAGTAGAGAATAGCTATAACACCAAAAAAAAATGATAAAAACTAGAAAGAATTTGCAGGGCCACCTGGTGACCAAATTAAGAACAAGGAGTCACTTGATGTCTTCCTGGGTTTTATCAAAGCAATTGGATGAGCGGTTTCAGAGAAGATTTTTTAAGATTTGTCCTAAAAAGAACAAAAAATTCATTGGAAATCCAAAAATCACTGGAGCATGACCATTTGAACAAACCTGATAGAAACCCACCCAAGGTACATTGCCATCAAGTTTGAAGTTAATCTGGATGAAGGTTTTGGAGAAAAAGTCGAAAATGTGAATTCGCATAGAATGCTGATTGACTTCCATGGTAATCAATAGGAAAGCTACATTGACTGATAAGTACCCGAATTGAAAAAAAATCTTTAAAAATCAGGAATCAGCAGCATTACCACATAGTGAACAATTATGTTTGACCTTTCTATAAGGAACATATCCACCATGTTTCAGCTTAATCTGAGTGACGGTTCTGGAGAAGAAGTCGAAAATAAGGATAACACACAAAATTTCATTAAAAAAAATTAGAAAAAAATTGCAGCGCCACCTGGTAAACAATTAAGAACTAGGCATCCCAGGAAGTGTTCCTGTGTGATATCACAGCAATACGGTGAGCGGTTTCGGAGTAAACAATTTTTTAACATTTCCCCTAAAAAGAACAAAAAAATTCCTAAAAAATAAAAAAATCACTGGACAGTGATCATTTGAACAAACTTGGTGGCCACCCAAGGCACATCCCCACAAAGTTTGAAGTGGATATGGCTGAGTGTTTCGGAGAAGAAGTCGAAAATGTGAACTGTTGACGGACGACGGACGGAGGACCATAAGATAAGCTCAGCTGACTGACAAGTCAGTTGAACTAAAAATAGAAGTAAGATTTCCAATAGAGCTGAAATATGTGAGGTTCTCTAACAAACATTATACAGACTTTTCACCTCAACCTGTCCCCCAGTGTGCACAATGATCTATGCAATATAGGGGGCAAGCCATACGGGGTACACTCTAGATTATGGAAATCATTGAATGTTTTTCATATTAATTCAGCATGTAGCAGAAACCAACATAAATCGGATATAGTAGTATTGGTTAGGGAACATCTAGACTTCCGTGACAGCTTTTATTTAAGTGGACAGGTGCAGCTCTCAGGGTAGCTGTCCTGGCAGTGCTAATGTGACCATTACCTGAATTTTAACTTTAAACATTCACAAGTTTATTACATAAGGAACTTCTTAGCTTAGTAAATACTCCACACACTTCTAGTCGGCTGTAACACCAAACAGCTTGATTTTTTTTTTGGTTTTATTCGTGTATCTTTATCCCTATTGAATTAGTTTATACCAAAACATTCATCTGCCTAAAAATATTACTGCAGGTACTGATGCTAGCCTACCTAATCATCATCTAAGTTAACATGCTCCATAGAGAGTGCATGTATCAAGGCTTAAATGGCTTAATTTATCGACAAGCTAAGACTGTGGGCAGCTTCATGCAGCACTTCTTTATTATCCATGATATAACAACGGCCATGTGACATTTGACCTAAGATGAAAAGGTAAACCAGATAACATGAATTGTACAAATTGTGCACGCATCAGTACCCCACATGTTGAACAAGCATTTAACCACATATTTACGTTAATGCATGTATTTTTTAACTTCAGTGACACATATAATTTTTCTTCACATAAATTCAGAAACTTTATATATAGATATATGATAACTGATTCGCTGTGAATTTTTGAAACCTAAAAGTTACTCAATTTTCAAGGCATTAGGCCTATCAAGTGGCAAAATAGATATTGTACCAAAAGTCACCATATCACCAATACATGTACATAATTGGCCATTTTTTCTTTTATATTTTGTATCTTTTGATAACCTTTTATGCTCATATAAAGTTGATGGAGAAATGGAAAACAGGAAATGCAACTGTCCGCCTAATGGACCCAGTGGGCCACTGAACCCCACTGGAAAACCAGCATGGCCCAATGTCCAACCGAGTCAGCTAAACAGACACGATTGGCATCAGCGAATTAGACACGATATCTCAGTAAGTCACACATATAGGTACAAAAATGGCCCTCCGTTCTTTCTATCCCTCTTTCTTCTTTCTTTTGTTTGTTTTTTCTTTCTCACTCTTTCTTTATGTCCATGCAAAATTAGTAAAATTTACATCTGATCCTTCCTCAGGGTAACAAAAACAAAAACAAAAAAAAACAAAAAAACAAACAAAAACAAAAACAAAAACAAAACAAAAAAATACAAAAACAAAACAAAACAAAAAAAAAACAAAAAAAACAAAAACGCCGAAGGACAGAGAACACACTTGCATGCCTAGGCGACACAGTGGGCCACTGCAACATGGATCCTGATAGGAGACCAGCATGGACCAGATGCTAATCCTATCAGTCAAGCACTTAAGAAATGCATCTGCAAGTAGGTACAGTATATATGCTTCCCAGCTGGCGGAATGTTTGTGTTTTGAATACCCACGTTACTGATAAGCTGACAATTTAAAAAATGTAAACATTATCCAATTAACATAGAATACTGTGACAAAAAATATATTTTAAACCACTGTTTAATCATGTAGCAGGAAAAAGCATTTAATGATTACCGTATGCTCTGGTAAATATGTAGCATTCTCAGTGATGACCTATCAGGGATAGAAGATTTTCATTCAGCTGCATATTCACTTCCCTTTTAGCCAAAGCACACTCACACCCTTATGCGAAAAAAAAATCAAATATATCAAACATGCGGTTATACATGCATAGTGTCACTTTGTGTAATGTAAAACGAAAATGTTGCAATTATTAAATTTCATAATGCGAACAATTGGATGGTCGACAGAAGTGATGGCTTGTTGAGACTCTTGGGAGTCCAACCAATGTTACATACTTGATCAAGGTTCGATTGTGGACAGAAATGAAACTTACTGCTGGAATATAGATTTTTTGTCTCCTATTTTAAGGCGTTATTTTAGACAAGTCTAGCAATGGAAGTTAAGCAGAAAGCACCCTTGCTTATATATTAAAAAAAAAACTACAGAGCCCATGAGAAGAAAGGGACAAATCCATCCCTGGCATATACAGCTGCAGCCAAATTTGGTGGGTGGGTATTTTTCATGGGGAAGGGGAGTGCTGCACCCCAAAATGGGATCACTGTGAAATTGACCTGGACCATTGACCGCCATAAAGATTTAGCTTGTTTGGGTACATTTTTAACACATAACACCATGACACAACCAGCAAGTTGGTGGGATGAATGCTGTATCAGTCCAGATGCTGACCTCGGTATAATGAGATGCGAGATTAGGGGTCAAATCAGCAGCCTCGTTCTCAGGTCCATTGCTGGGCAGTGCTTATGTAAACAAAGACGCATGGGCACATCTTGGTCCCTGCTACTTGGAAATGTTGAGGTGATATCATCTCAAAATGCATGCATATTTACCCAAACGTATCATGTTTAGTATTTCTCTGTAGTTACAACGTTGAATAACTGTTTCTGATGTGCTTACCACTGAAATTAGAGATGAACAGCGACAAAATAGGGTACAATTTTATTTCCTATGACCCTGCCAAATCCTGGTTCCATGATTTCTGTACTAATTCAAAATGTATTGTATGCTGATTCCATCATTCTCTGTAGAATGATGGAAAACTGGATGAAATACTAGCTCAGCACCCAGCAAAGGTGAATGCTTGTTTCTTGTTACCATAGGAAAGGTGGCCATCTTGAGTGAACAGCCAATCACAGTGCCCTTGTGCCCATGGCACCAGGCCTCTGTTTATTCATCTCTCAGCTTCGGATCACATGAAAGGTGTGTGATAAGTGATTTACCACTTATATGACAGTCATTGCATTTATTGGGTTACGATTGATGGTCATTTTACCTGTCACCCAATACCCCACTGAAGATACAAGAGATGCCAGTTTGGAATACCCACCAACCAGATACTGCTCTGGCATTTTAATTAAAAACAGATTCATGACCATTTCACGCTGTAACTTGACCAACAAGTGTTCATGCTTTTCAAGAGGGTATAGATTTGGGCTGGGTTGGGTTAAATTTGCAAAATACAAGTGGTCCAATTTGAATAAAGGAACAGTCCATTTTATTAGAAGAAATGGAGGTTTGGAACAATTGATAAAATAACATATTTTCTGTCATAATATAGATTAGGTCAAGTTTCATACTTACTGATATTTTAAGTTGTGAAAACAATATATTTGAGCATTCCAGGGCAAATTGTACAGATTTGATCAAAATTCAAAGGGCCCTACCCCTGAATATATAATTTTGGGGTTCCTTCCTTTTTGGCTGAAAGGTGGACACAGGGTTGTTCCAATTTGGACCTACATCTTACTGCTTGCACCAGGAAAGTATTCTTGCCGTAGATGGCAAAATATTTTGTCATCACATTGCTTGTACAAAATGTGATCAAATTACGAGTACATGACTTCTGGATGTTTGGGTCAGCAATGGCTGACAGCTCAAAATGAAATGGACATATTGGATTACCATGTCCCTATTATTAGACTGAAATAATGCCATAATGTGGATTTATATCTGTGGAAAGAGGACATATAAAGGTAAAGGATCATAACACTTTTGTACCACTTTTTAAACATTTCTTATTTGTATGTGATACCAGTTTATATCATGGCTACCATGCTAGATTTTGTGTATCTTGGTGATGTCACAGACTAAGGCTTAGCCTGGAACCGAGGCTTGCTGGTAGCCAATCAATCTCATTCATGTCTCAGCATTTCGACTGTATGGAGTAGGGGTATGTCACCAAAATAGGGTCACCGTGACCTGGACTTTGACCACACATACACAAAAATATATTACTAGAGTCAACATTGCTGTCTTTTCTTTGGTGGGGGACTATGTATTGCTATGCAAAAGTTGATCTTGTTCTGACTCAAACCAAAAATACGAATATCTGTTTTTATGGAACATTTGCCATAGGCCACAGCCATGACATCGGACCGCATGACGAATTTAGCATTCTGACGCTCCTCTCTGACACCATATGTAGTTTTCTCTGGACAGTTTAAGTCATTTTTAAGATAACGCACCTTGCTTCTACTGTAGATACTCTCTCGTCCAAAGGCTCAAAATATTCCTCCACTTATTGTAGGCAGTCTTGCTTCCGGTCAATGGACATTATATCTTTTTATTCCTGCATTTCCTCCACAATTAATCATGCACTCATGGAGTCACTTGGAGGCGACTACAGATGCACTACTTCTGTCCTCAGTCCAACCTCATGGCATAGAGAGTCCACATTTCATTTTCTGAGTCATTTGTGGGAAGGTGGACTCTGAACCAGATGTACTGCTTTTTGTCGTCTTTTAGGCTTCTCTATCTGCATTTCCATGTGGTGAAAAAACTGACCAGTCCTCGTCCATTCAATATGGCCCATATGTTTCAAACCTTGAAACCACCGATTGCTTTCTTTGAGTCACTGCCTGTATGAAGTCAGGAGTGATTTTGTAATGGAAAGCATGAATATGGGTTATACTCTTCCTACGTATTTGGTACACGACCTGGTTTGTACTTTACTCCCTGTCGCAATCAACGATCTGTTTATGAGTGACCAGCATGCCCCATACGCTTTTGCCTTCACTGCCCAAACTTGTGGAATTTTCAATTTTCTACAACAGTGTCATATTTTAATGCAGTAGAAATATCCTCCGGCGAGTCCTGGCACTTTCACGGTTGCAGCCCCATGTTTATTACATGCCTCTGCCAACAATGTCCAGTCAAATCAAGCTGTCTTCATTCTGGATTTCCAAGGCCCCTGTGCAGTAGTCACTCGTGACCTTGACCCCCTCCTCCATGCACTAATAATATTTTCAATATATACATTAGCATCTATTCGTTTCATATTGGGGCCGAAAATGGTCAGGAGAGGCAGAGAAGATTAGGCGTGCTGATTTCTTTTTAAAATACAATGCATTTTTAGAAGGCAGAGACTCAATCCAGTGCTTAAACTAAACTTACAGCATTGTCGTTGGGTCCTTCTTAAGTGCTACCATAAAACTGTTAATAAATCATAATTTACATTTAGAATATGATAGGATTGTCTTTTGTGTCATGTTAATGTTTTAAAAAATGAGGTTTATAGAGGCCAATAAGCTCAATAGGTCATGACAAACAATAATGCATACCTCAAACATTAATACGGAAAGAAAGCCGATAATTGTAAGTCAGTGGACTTTTAAATTTAACAAACCAATAAGGTCAAAAAATAAATAAATCGGTGTTATGTGGCACGGCCTGTATATGGGTGCGTGCCTATGCTATGATAACGGATATACGTGCAATGTGTAACGCTTGTTTTCACAGAGCGCCAAATTTTCAAACAAGTTTACCCAACCGTCATCACCATAGAGAGCCAAAATCGTGAGTGGCTTCAGGGGCTGCCCTGGTAGCCTACAAGTTTCATTTAGACTTCGTTTAGTTATTGTTATTACTGTTCATGTTGTTGGTCGGTGAAATTATTAAACGCGATCAGGATATAATTTAGGGACATGAATACAGATAAATGGCAAAATTTGCTTTCTGAATTACTTCCTGAGCCCCATAACTAATCATGAGCATTAAATACAGTAACAAAAACGGTTCAGCGTTAGCCTGAAGTGCTGATTTCGGGCCAAATTTTGGCGAAAATATAACTGTCTATTCTTTTAATTAGATTTCATCAAGAGCAAGGAATTTCACTGTAACGTTACTAACAAAAAAATCAAATTGTGAAACCCCTGCTCTGGAATATTGGTGTTATCTTGTGATTCTTCCAATGTCATTTCTTTTATATCCTGCATCACATTCAAATCACAACATGTGGGCTTACCTATTCAAGCAGACAAAAAGAGATTTTGTGGACACAAAACCACAATTAAAAATCACAAATTAAATACATTGTTCTGTAACCATTTAAATTCTGAGGAACATTCACATCTTGATTGCTGAGAATATATTATTGATTACACAGAGCCAAATTTGTTAGGACACGACAGCTATGTTAACACAAGAAAAGCTTTACACATAGAATATTTTTTGATCAAAACACTTTATTCAGCATTTTTCCCTTGGACACAATGACAGAGTTTTAGGTTTCTATAACATTAGGAATTTGAACTTCGCAACTTTTCATAGAAGTCACAAACCTTTGTCATTATAATTATGTCGGTATTTAAAGAAGAAGTCATGACAAAGAAAAATACATGGAAAAACAGGAGGCATAGGAAGGTGGATACGAAACATCTTGTTCACAATTTACTAGAGGCTTTCTTTCATGACATTGATCAATTACATACAGCTCTCAAAGCACAATCATTTCGAAATATAACCATGATCAACAAATATTTGGGTGTTACTTTCTCTGAACACACATTTCCACAACTTTGGTGAAATTGTGAATGCTTTTTCAACAACTATTCGAAAAATAGATTCTAAAAAGAAAAATTGATCAAATGTTTTGTAGCATTCCTTTTAAACACAAAACATTTGATTCAATGACATTCAGTCCCTTTTGAAATTGAAATTTGTCCGCATAGCAATTCCGCAGGAATGCAAAATGAATGATCCCCAATTTTTCCCATAAATATGGCAATAATATTGGATTATGTATCATGAATTACAAGCAATTTCTGTCTTCGATTATTGTTGAGGATATCGCATTTAATCAAAATTGTGACTGTATCTCTGAAAATAAATATTCATATTTTGCTGATACATACCACAAACATATGTTAACAGGTAATTTGGAAATTATAAAAAAAAAATCAGTTTAGAAAGAATTGATGAAAAAGGCACAAAATGTCGGGTACGTCCTAAGTTGACCATTGACAGTATCTCTCAGGATACATGTAATGTGTTTGATTCCTACTATATGAAATGGACAAAGAGAGGAAAAATAAAGTTTCAGAAATTTGAAGGGTGGTCATTAAACTTGAAAAGAGTCTTTAGAAATAGAATCATTGTTACAAATCCCACATTTATTATCATGGAGTTTGTTTTGCATTTCTGGTGGGGTTCCTCATTGCAGTACTGCTTTGGAATTCCCCATGTTTACCCAGGCGTCTCGCTATATCTGTATATTTCTGTAATCAATGGAATAGAATATATAGACCCATGCAGTTTAACCTCAGTTATACATTGGCAGGTGGTTGGACTAATGTGTCCTACCCAGCTAGAAAGGGTACATACTAATTTAGGGGTAAGTCAAGTTACTTTTATCTGAACTTGTTCTGTGCTTTTTAGTACTTATGCTCAGTTTGATAGGTATTCTGTGTTCATATTGAAGCTCTGCATTTATAAGCAAGCTTCCCTTATTTAAGCTGATTCATCATTTGCCTCATCCATATTTATTTATCATTATGTGGGTTGTCTTTGCTGAATATTCAGCTCAGACGAGGAGCCACTACACAGAAAGACATGTACGGGTACAGGCTGTGAAACATGTTTTCAGTAGTTACTTGCTGAAGACCCTTAAATTTATTTGCGCGGATACAGCCGCAAAATTCTACAGAAGAACGTGACAATAGTACTTTTTGTGTGCATAAAGGTTACACAGTGACAGGTTAGCTTATGGAATGTAGAGAGTTTGTACTACGAAAAAGGGTAATGGCTGCCAGGAAGTGTATTTGGGTGAAAATACAAAAATGCAATAGTCGTGCCTGCTAAAACAGCAGTCTCCAGGGCGCTGATATTCTCTTTTTTTTTTAAATCAACCTGAATCTTATGTTAATCTGGCACACGCATATACGATTTAATTTGCATCAACTACGTGTGAAATTGAAAAGGAAATTTTTAATTTTAAATAGGCTAATCTATGCACTTTGCTCAACTAAAACAAGCGCATAATCATTCAAGTTTCTTCATTTATTTTGCCATCCAATTCAACGAGAAAAATTCATGTATAAATTTGGAAGCATCTCTTGCCAAATATGTTGGTTCCTCATTGGGCTCGACCTGCGCAGAATTCGGCTGCTCTACTCGTCTTTGGATACAGTACAGACGCTAATAACATCTACATGTACCACATTTGCATGCAGGAAATTTGCACCTTCTTAAAATAAGCAGTAGGATTAAGACTTCGTTAGAGCTATACAAACAGCCTTGTATTTTGATACGCTCACCTCCAAAGCACACCAATATCTGTGTTAATTATATATGTATTAACCATGTATGAAAAAAATCCGCTCTCCCACTGTACCCCAGTGCAAATTTACTTTCACATTCTGAGGTGTACCACGCCTACCCATGTTACCATAGGGGTATGTTGCGGAACAAAACACACACTTTCTAATGTAGGTCAGTTTTTGTCTGACTAAAGTATATTGTACTTGATTTGAATACCTATGGACCGACGAAATAAAATTCATTTTTACAATCTATCTCAGTACATTCCGTGAATATTTTGTTGATGTGAAAAAGTCCGACATCAGAGCTGTAAAGTAGGATGTAATTGTGGACTTCTGTTTACATTCAAGACACACGCGGTTTGTTTTTCCGATAAGTGATCGTTTACTTAGTTTTAGCAACATGGAAGAAATTCCCACTGAAATGCTTTCGAAATGTTTATACTTGCTATATAATTAAACATTGGTATAAAGTATATTTTGTTGCCACAAGATACACTTTAAAGTGAATAATGTGAACATTTTCTAAATTGGCAGCCTAACTGGTAAATGTATATTCAATACACCAAAATTCCACCAGCTGTGAGGCATGTGTACTGTGCCTATTTTGCAGATGCATTCTATACCTGCTTGGCTGATTGGGTTCGCTTATGGGCCATGCTGGTGTTCCAGTGGGATCCGGTACGAGCCAAGCATGTCCATCTCCTGTCCTTCAGCCTTCTTTGCCCCCCCCCCCCCCTTTCCCGGGAGGAATGGAAATAATCCATAAAACATTACTTTAACCAGTTTTACATTAACATAATGTTTTTTTAATATAAAATGATATATTCTGTAAAGAAAAGGAAATAAAAGGAAAGAGAGGAAGAAAGCAGATAGAATGAAAAGGAGAGGGTGAAAGAAACAAAGAGAAAAAGAGACAAAGAAACCAAGATAAGGAAAGGACCATTTGTGTACCTATGTATGTGACCTTTTAAGGTACTCTGTATAATTTGCTGAGGCATTTCGTGTCTGCGTAGCCAACTCGTTTGGCTATTTGGCCATGCTGGTTTTCCAGTGGGGGTCAGGTAGCCCACTGAGTCCGATAAGTGGGTAGGTGCATCTTTTGTTTCATTTCCCCATGAACGTAATTGGTTATGAAAAGATCAATTTATAATCTGTAAAGGAAAACAAGGATCATTTATGTGCAAGTATTGGTGACCTGGTAAGTTCGGGTATAACATAATTTTAAAATTGTTTTTGTGATGGCATAATTCCTTGAAAATTGATTAGTTTTTAGTGTGAAAAATCACAGGCCATATATATATATATATATATATATATATATATATATATATATATATTCAGTAATCTAATTTTACCGAATGTGATGCACATGTGTTGTGCTAAATTCGCTAATGCATTTCTTGTTTACATAAAAACGTGATCCAGCAGATGACATTTTTATGTATATTGCAACGTTCATGCGGGTCCCTTGATTAAGAAATTATCATATGAATTGTTGTGCTGTACCTGAGTTATATTTAACGCATATTAATATTTTTGGAGAAAGATTTTGTGGACGATGTGGTTATTTGGGGAACAACAGTAGTTGAACATGACAAAATAATATCAAATACCTTGATGTACTGAGATCTGAAACTAAACAAATCAAAATGAATAATTGGAGTACACGAGCGCATAGACTACGTGGATACAGATCAGTCCTGAAGATAGACATGCATGAACAGTCCATGAAAAAGCTTCAACACTCTAAACGGAAAATTGCCGCATTGCACCACTTTCATGATTTAGAATGGGTAGTAGATGAAGCTTAACAAAATTCGCGCAAAATTGCCTTAAAATATACGAAAACTTGAACGGGGTCGGACTATGAAATTTGAATCTCATGTGCAGGCAATTTGTCCAAGATTCGTTGGGCGTTTAATGGGATAATAATGATATTGACAGATCCCACAGTGTTGGAAAACCTTAGCCTGGTTTTGTCAAAGCGGTTATGAAGAAGCTTTTCCAGAGATCAAAAGTTTGATAACGGGGGAATGTACACCACTCCAAACAGCGTATTAGTGGGAAGTCGAATCTCGTGGTACAGGAGCTCCAGGTTAGGTTTTTCAAAGTCGGTACATGCCATTACGCGCAGGGATCTGGAAACCAAAACTGTGACACTGCCACTGACTACATGAGGGCCATTGCATCAGATAATATTACGGTAACCGGGTCTGCATACGTTTTGAGTAGCAGAAATAGGAGATATTAATGTCTCATATCGGGAAATTATGTCAAAGTCACACGCAAGATCGGGATAAAATTGCTGCTAACTTAGTTTGACACAGATGACGAATGCCAGAGTGATGTAACGAAATGTCGCACAATAGGTGAGCAACAGGGTTTATGAGCACATCCCCTGCAAGAAGTATCAGTAAGGGCTAAGAAGTAAGACAAATCCAATGTCACGTGAAAGCATATACAAAAGGATGGAAATCGAAACGTTGCAAGGAACATTCCTTTACTTGTACAGCCAAGGTTAAGTATAACTAAAGAAAAAGAAAAGAACAAAGAGTTACACGTCAGCCAAAAGATACACTGAGTGGCATTGGGTCTCTGAAAATTCATATCACAAAACAATGTCCAAAGGAAATAAAAACAATTAGAATGTCCACACGTGGTGTTAGAAGCATTTAAGTAACATAATCGCTGAAGAGTAAATAATTTTTAATGTAATATTCACCTTGTACTTACAAGGTACATCATTATGGGCTAATCTCAAATTAAAAGTGGTATATACATGCTGGTTGCACCACCAACAGTGAACCATACAAAGCACATATAACACGAAACCAACAACGACTGTAATGTGAAATACTAATTAGTAACAATATCAAACTTGGAAGCTTTCCAACTGGAACCTGCCTATATTGTTACGATTTTAATGTGTGGAACTTGTAATACCAAATATCACAAAGACACCAGATGGACAAACTGCACGAAACCTATAAAATATCCTTGATCCACTTTGATTCCTTGTGCTTCTGCATCTGATATTCTGACTTATAATACGTGTCACAAATTTGACCTTCCGCACTCTGGGGCTCGAACGGAACTCTTCAATCTTATTTCTTCCACAGTTAGACTGTGGAACGAGTAACCCCTCAATCTTCAAAATTCTTCTTTCATTTAAATTAGAAATACATCGGCCAGTCATCCGATCAACAAAATTTCAAGAATTTTCTAATTATCTGTGATTGCCGAAAGCTACATATTTTGATTTATAACGTAGCAGCCAAATTAACAAAATGTGCGTTCCGTGAAGACCACATTTTACAGATTAGGCTTAAATTACATGAATCAATTACTGGCAGCCTCACTGGTACAAGTAGCGTTATCAATGTATATGTATCTGGTTCCAGATTTTTGCAGCCCCTCTAACAGTACACCTAGATACAAACCAAATGAATAGGTGATAGAACACCATTCCGATTAAACTGTGTTTTACATGAAAATGGGTTTGGAGTGGCGCCATGTCATACAACATGTGCAATTTGACTTTTATATGCATTTGAAGGTAGTGTTGTGATGATAGCAGGGTTCCCTCTTTTTAACAGTAAATGAATAATTTAACATATTCAACCCTGTCAAATAGCTTTGTGGCATTCAAAAAGACAATATTTTTTATCTTGTTTGGCAATAATTCACGGATTCCAAACGAGCTTGCGCATATTAAGTTAGAACTGTTTTGCCTAATCCAAATTGTAGGTCAGAAGTTTCTAAAATGACTGCATTATTATTGAGTATCACCAAATCAAATAATTAAACAATTATACCTTAACTTCCTTTTACCTTTAGGTAACTGACTAGCCTGTATATGTGAATTGTTACTTTGAATCAAGATTCATTTATCAATTTTCCTGCATAATAATGCCATTTTGGAAACGAATGGCACAATAGTCTTTGAAATGTATAGCTTTCCATATATTTGCGATTGTGCCAAATCTGGGTGAGTTATAGCTTTCCAGATATAATGACAAAAAGTGCATCTTACCTGCAGCCTTCAACAAAGATCCATAACGGAAAAAATTGGTACCTTTTACTGGACAAATGTGGGGTAGAGAATTTACCCAGGTCAAGGCATGCTGGTATAATGCTGCCATGAAGCCATTAAATATCTTCAAAACGCTTTTTGCAGGTTTGGGCTTCAAAATGAAGAGCAGCCCATGGTATCTTAATTGTGTTCAACTTTTCATTACCCACACACTTATATTTGTGCAGGTCAATCTCCGTTGCTCGGTGCCAGAATTGTTTGTCAACTTTCATCTGTAAACCACTCTTACCATGATTCATAGCAACTTATTTTCACATTTTTATAGGAATGTCTTCTTTTATTTTACAAGCCACATAAAACTTTTAGTCTACAGTTTACTGTAAAGTTGAACTTTTCCTCCAATTTGTAACTTTTAGACCATACCCTTTGGAAAATATTATTTGTCCTTGTGTGCACTATTCATTTAAGGTGGAAGCTGTGAATGGTTGCGATTAGTCTGAACTGGCCCATTTTTCTCTCCAGGGCTAATGGTTTCTTGTGAGTGACCCTTGTCAATGGCTCATTTGGTTTCCAGTGGTCATGGACTAATGACTGTGGAAACATTGACATGGTTCATTATCATGCCCATGCGAACAAACCCGTGTGCCCGGCATTGCTTAAACTTTTCAGTGTAAATAAAAGTTTTGCGATTAATTTTCTCATATAAATTTTATGTTCACACATCTGTGGTTTTGGGAGCATGTAGCTTAAGTGTCAGACTATCCAAAAATGTGAAAATGGGATTAGAGGTTATCCAAAGGTGGTGGCTTCAGATCTTTCACCTTAAATTTGTAGGTCTAGTTATATACTTAATATCTCCATAATATGTTTGGTGTATAACGTCTCATTAATTTATAATCTTAATTATGTTTTCTGTAGATAAATTTACAATGACGGTCCGATCCTAGACAATTCCAGATCACATGAGGCATCTGCTGGACGGGTTTCCGGGTATTTAAAATGCCAACAATGACGTTAGATTAGTTTGTATGAGATTATGTAAGTTCAAACACATGCATGGTGAAGTTGGAAGTCATGTATCCGTTCAAGGGCGCCTCTTCATCATTGAAATAGAGCTACTTCTAAACTCGGTAAAAAAAACTCGTAGAGAGAGTTCACAAAGCCGTTCACGAGAAGCAAAGAAAGTCTTTGCAACATTTCATTGAGGGTCATGGTGAAGAGTTCAAGGCGCACGACCAAAGGCTAAATGATTAATGACACACCTAGCTACTCCGCATCAACCTCAAAAGTGAGTAATGTTCCATCTGTTCTTTTTTTTTGGGGGGGGGGTATTTGTCCAATTCAAATTTTAGTTAATACTTTGTGACATACATTTGAAATGCCTATGTTTATTTTAAGGTGATTGTCTTTGGTAATTATCTTATCAAATTGTGGTATCTTACTCATATGTACATTTGTAGAACATTAGTGTTTTGATGAGGAAATTTAGTCATGCCAGTTTTTATTTGAACATAATGGCAACAGACCGTGTTAACCTATGGACCTTCATAACTAACAGTGTGTATCTACACTCAGTTAAATGGATGTTTTATATTGATACATCTAGAGCTAATTTTAAACAAAAGCGATGTTAATCAAAATACTCTTCATGCACAAATGCATGCGATTTTCTAAGAAATAGTCTGTTCCTTATACACTTGCATAGAAAAGTATATTTAAGGCAACCTTAACTGCTACAAAGAGACACGTTCCCTTTTTATAAGTCTTCTGGCAAAAACTGAAAAAAATAGGCACGTCCCTGCTGCTTTTTGTAGATATATGTATTGGGGGAAATAAATCACACGGGATTGGTGATTTAGACCCAGGAGGCCTCTGTTACACGGCATTTTCACTTTCAGTTCTATCTTTGGTGTAGACCAATTCTGCAAAGTATTGTCATTTGAGTGAGTACGCTTATTATGTTAGACCTACGTGTGTGTCATTGTGACACACACAACCACACACACACACACACACACACACACACACACACACACATATATATATATATATATATATATATATGGTCTGGAAATGAAGTCACACTGACTGGTTTAATATTACTTAAAACATAAATAAAGATCCCTTTGTCTTCCTTTGGACATTGTGCTGTTGCTTATTTTTCATCAATATAATGGTTTAACCTAGAAATCAGACCTCCAGACCAATCGTGGTAAAATGTACAGCTCAGATGTTATTATGAAAAAGATAAACTGGTTAGTTATGAACCTGGTGCCAGGGCCACGTGCTGTCAATTTCTTTATCCTTATCTTTATCATTATTATTTACGACAATATTTACTGCATAAGAGTATAATAATATAGATTGAACCGACCTAAGCAACCCACATCTCACAACCGAATCCTGTTTGCACACTGATATATATTTCTGACTTGCAACCTTGCCATCTCTGTCTCTAACACGAAAATAAACAAATATGGGATAACTACATAAATGCTTAAAATCTCATTTTCCTTAGTCTTTATTGGTCTAATGCTGATACCTCCGCAGCAACTTTGCCAAAAATGAGCAATCTATAAAACTTACGGTGTTGGCTTATAAACCCTAAAACTATCCACGACGCTTCACCAGATATAGCCTTCTATTTAGCGAAACTTTTAAACTTTTATTGAAAGAACAAGTGTACATCATGTAGCCAGAAAGCAAACATTTTTCCATTTCATGAGAACGACCTGGAAATCTATGCTATAGTTATACATCAGTGTCTTTACCAATTTTTCTTGGGATGGTGCTCTTACGACTTATGCTTAAAATGCATTTATACTTGTTTTGCATCATTGCGCTATATCTGCTCATCATTAGGCGTTTACCCCAGGTAATTTTACAATAAATCACGCACTTTTATATCGCGAACTGTTTTTCTACCAACTGACCAAAAGAAGGCCTATTATCTTTTTTTTACATCTAAGCAAAACCAAGAGTAATGCAAAACATTCAAGGCTGTCGTATAAATAAACAAAAGTGGTGTTCCAGTGAATTCATTAAAGCGGGTCTTGTACACTTTCATAATGCCCATTTGGGAGGCCATAGCAACATTTTGCTCTTGTATCAGTAACGGAGTTACACCAAAAAGACATGTTAATTCTACTAAGTTAAATGTCCTTCAACACTTTCATTTCATCTGAACCAGAGATTGCTTAGCCAAGCTCTATGTGGACTCTGCTCTATTCCTGTCACTGCCTATTATAAAAACTATATATATTTATAGGAATTTTGAATGACATTATTTATACCTCATTTCAATTTTCACCATATCACATTCCGCCAGTTTTTTTGAAGACAAGCCATCAGCCCAGAGATATCCAAGGTTCATCGGTGGGTAAATGTCAACACATTACATACCTTAAATACCTGTACCTGTCTGACAGCAGCTTCTTGTCTTGGTTTTATATGTAAATGAGGAAAACCCACATGAAAAATTAACTAAAAAATATGATACTGTAAAAAATGGTTGTAATTAATCAATGAATAAATGTAAAACTATCATATATATATATATATATATATATATATATATATATATATATATATATATATATATATATATGTGTGTGTGTGTGTGTGTGTGTGTGTGTGTGTGTGTGTGTGTGTGACTCTGTGTGTGTGTGTGTGTGTGTGTGTGTGTGTGTGTGTGTGTTTGTGTGTTTTCTTGCTTGTAAGTACAATCGGGTAATGGAACAGTTTTGGGTCACCTCACCCTTTCATTAACCGTGACCCATCAAAGTCACAGGATTCGATATTCTGGTCGGGTGCTGCGTTCAGCAGCAGGATTCCGCACACGGATAAGGTTGTCTAGACCTAGGAGCTCCCGTTATTTTAAAACCAGGGCACGACCTAGACACTACAAGTGGTAATATTTGCGGTAAAGTCATGTTACCCATTAAAAGCAGACGCCAGTCGGATTAGGAGAATTACAAAACTTTCTTTCAATGCGTTACGTGACCAGAAAGTGACAAATTTAGCGGGGAGCGTCTCTTAATTCTATCTATTTTACGGAACCACCTTCTTCCCAAACTTTGTTCAAACATTGTACTGTATTGTAGAACGTGCTACGACATTTTGAATTTCAGAATAAAGCTCAGACTATGTCCATGTTTCACACAGACCTGTCAGAACACTTACGTAAAAACCCAAACACACAAACACACAAAATACTCTCAGTATGAAAAGTATATATCATCATTCCATTACACAGCATTTTAGGCATCTCATGATATAAAATTAGATTCAATCTATGAAAAGAAAATACACTTTCAAGCAAATGAGCACTATATTGTCAGTAGTCTCTGTCAGACACGTCTTCTGATCCCTAGCCTTGCCAAAAAAAGGGGGGGATGAACAAAACTCGCGGGAAAATCATGAGACAAAAAAAAAAACCGGATTAATGGCGAACCTACCCAATTTTGGCCGACCAAAGTTAAAGTCCCGCCAAACGACAAAATTATTAGGAGATGCCAGTTACATATACGTCACAGCGACACCATCATCCAAACACATTTCAAAATGCTTTACGCTGCTCAATTACAAATATTTGCGCCATGCAACTGCAAAATACGATGCACCTAAAATATTTAGAAACAAATCGTAATTTATTCATAAAAGCAAAAAAAAACTGGATCCCGTCACATGTACATTATCCATACATGCACATATACATGTACAGTGTATACATATTATAATTCAAGGGAATGTATATACATGCAATACAAAACTGTCATTCTCCCCTTATTACATAAACAAATTTTAACAGAAGCTGTCAAGAACCTACATGTAAATGTACCTGTGAACTGAGACAAGCACTATACTGTCTCAGTATTGGCTATGAAAAACAGTTACAAGAAAACAAAGACATGAAAGTGTCCACTGAGATGACACAAATCCACACACTGTTTTAAAATTCACAAAGTTGTGAAACCACTAATTGAGGACTGGACCAGACATAAAGAAAGAAATATAGAATTTCTGGGAAAGCAATATGTCTGTGTTGGCACACAAACCTAATTAAATAAAAATTTACGCGGATCAAGGTACAAGAAAACCTTATATGTAGATTACAACTACCAGCAATGTATTTATCATAGTAATAACTTTTAAGACGTGAACAGTGTGCATATTTTCAACGCCTGATGTCAGTTATATGCATTATTGAACCCTTTTCCGCCAAAAGAGCACAAAATCAGCCGGATGTATGTTGTTGTCTACGTTAACATTTTTACTTGGATTTCTTGCTACTAGAGAACATTGCTGCTGACATTTGTACGTAAGACCATACATGTTGGCAGAGTCAATAGCTTTCCGTGTCCCGGGTTGCGCGTATGAACCTAATCCGTGCCAACGAAAGCTATTGACTCCGTCGTACTCTGACCAGGAATGGGTTAAACTATCTAAATATGGAATGGCATGATTCCTATCTTAGAAAGAACACTCCTTTCAAGTTATTTATGTTACAACTATTATCTATATTTTTCACATGCATCACAAGGTTCGTATTAATATTATTACGTCACAAACGTAGAAGTCAAAATGTGCCAACCGTCATAACGTACATTCTGGACATTTCACGATAGAAAGCCTTGAAACAAATTATTAAAATTTCCAAATCCGGTATTGGATTTACGAAAATATTTAGACCTACGACTGAGCATTTGTTTAAAACTATTATATATTTATATATATATATATATATATATATATATATATAATATATATATATATATATATATATATATATATATATATATATACATATATATATATATATATATATATATATATATATATATATATATATATATATATATATATATATATATGTATATATATATGTACGTGGTTGTTATTAATATTATTATTATTATTATTATTATTATTATTATTATTATTAATATTGGTGCATGATCACATAAATCGATATTAAAATTAAGTTTACATACGAACTCAATTTTCATTTTCCCCTGTCATATTGCTTATAAGCCTTTATTCTAATTTTGCTCCTTTGAGATACTTTTCAGCGCAAAGATTTAAATAACATGAATTTACATTTTGCTTTTAGAAACGCTCTCGTGCGAACAATTTCATATGCATGTTCTGCAATACATTTAGAAAGGGAATGTCACCAATGAATCTGTTAATCGCCCATCACTATATGGCTCCTTAAAATATATCTTCAAATCTTCTCATAATTGTTAACAACCAAAGATATCTGCAACAGCAGCGATATATTTCTTTACATGTATAATTTTTGCGACAATTTATCTGTATTATCTTTAATCTAACATAGTTTAGGGTCAGATTTTAGGTGCATAAAGGTGCAAATCCACATTAGGCGTCAGCCATTTTTACCAATATTTTCACATTAGCACATAAAAGTACGCGGGGGGGGGGGGCAAGATCAATGTACGTTTTTTAGCGATATTAGTAACTGTTGAACAATATTAAGCCAAAAATCAACATTTTTGAGTACTCTTTTGCGGGAAGGAGGGGATTACAAAAAAGAATAATCTGTGTACACATTTGAAAATGTTGATAATTTTGGCTGACTCCTTATCAATATCTAAAATTCGTTTACTTCACGATCTACCCCCCCCCCCCCCATGAACAATGTCTCTGAGTGAGTTTTAAAGAGTCTCCAATTCATTTCAAGGTACAAATATGTCCACATCGAGAAGTGTTTTTAAATATGTCTTTAGAAACTATGAGGTGTGTAACTGCAATTGATATCAAAATGCAGTAATAGATACTTACGCAGGTTAGAAGACTAAGAGCCACACATAACACCCACACAGACATATATGTCGTACTCTTAATGCACAAGCTAGAAAACAGAGTCGCTCACTCACACACACACACACACACACACACACACACACATATATATATATATATATATATATATATATATATATATATATATATATATATATATATATATATATATATATATATATATATATATATATATATATATATACAGGCCCTCGTATTGTGTTTTTAATATTTTATTGCAGATAAGGCCCTATGTGGGTCATTGCGCGAACAGACGTTCCAAGTTCACCCCCCCCCCCCCCGCGTAAATTAGCACATATGCTTGACTGATTGAACGTTACGAGCGCCTGTGTATTTATGTGTGTGTTTCCTGTTCCGAAAATAGAACTGACTTGTATAGATCAAACCTGCCTTGCCCAGTTGTCAGGCGCCAAGACCTATTTCCGGTAAGCTGCCCAAATACAGCCTACATACAAGTGGCTTGCCAGCTCGCTGCATGGGTAGCCCTTGAGACACTATATACCTGCATACCAGCTGAATGCTGTTCAATAAGCAAAATTCTTAGTTTCGGTCACTCGCACTGTTGTACTGACAGGGTAAGTGGTATTTATTAATTATTATATTCTTGATCGTTTACGCAGTTATAGCAATTATAAACCCCGTTTTGATCCAGTATGCAGGAGTGTTGTAACGAAAGTGAAAGTAGGCCTAACTTGCTATCTCACTTTTTCAAGCGGAAAGCATTGTGTTGAACATGGTCAGGTGAATCGAGCCGAGGCCGAGGCCCCGCTTGTCGTGCGGCACAGTCACGTTTTGTCCAACGTCGACTCACTTCAAGCATATTTCAAGTCAGTCTCATGAGGGGCGATAAAAATAAAACTGGACTTTAAATGACCTTGCCAGTTAGGGGCGCACTGGTCGCCTGGGCAACAGAAAATCGTGCCAATGTATGACTGTAAGGTAGTTTCCTTTCAGTCGTCTTGCCTTCCCGCGGCCAGAACTCAATTTCGACTCATTGATTACTGAACAGACGAAGTCCGGAGACGCAGGCACCAACAAGCTTGTCCTGGTCCCTACTACATAATTGTTACGCAGTTGTTTACTTCGGTTGGTCGGAGGAAGATAAATGGTCACGTTATGATAAGCTTGCTGTAACTGTAGGGCACGTTTATTGATCTAGCATGCTTCATTTGGATAAATAAACATCAACAGAAAGGTTTATCAAGGCAAGGTTGTTGCCGACACAAAGGAGGGAGGGGGGGGAGCAACAAACCACCATGGGGAAAAAAATTATGATGATGAAGATGCCAATGATCATGATAAATGTATTTAAATAGCTCTCATTCCATGTCTTGCACTCCGGGAGGCCATGAAAAAAAAAATTTGTTTTTGTTTTTGTTTTTTGGTTTTGTTTTGTTTTGTTTTGTTATGTTTTTGTCGTTTTGTTTTTTTTTTTTTTCTTTTTTTTTTTTTTTTTTTTTTTTTTTTTGTCTTTGTTTTGATTATCAAATAAGGTACACATTAAAATAATAAAATAGTCCGTCATAAAAGTTCATTAATTCTTATAGAGTTGCTAAAAAGTGTGCCTTTAATCAAATATAAACTAAATAAATTTCAATTCGAAATTCTAGAGGTATCAGTTCATTCGCTTAGTCAGCTTTGCACTTTGATAGAAACAGATTTTATGTGATGCACTGCAGCATTTTTGCGTGACACGGGTCTCATCTGTGCCCGGGTTGACGAAAACGGTTTCATATGTAATTGCCGTTTCTGTGCGAATGAAAAGAACGAGGGCTGTGAATTCCAGGGTACATTGGTCAAGGCGAGATAGCCAAGCGACTGAGCAGAGGAATGGGGGGGGGGGAAAGGGGGGTCTGCGAGGGGATGTTCTGCTTCTAGCATTTAAACTTTTTGAAAAAATAAGCTTAATATGATGGTCTTTAATGCTATTTACAGAGTAAACTAGAATGAAATACAAGTGCAGGAAAAATAAGACAGCAGTATCAAATTTTGGCAAAAAATATTAAAGGCGTGTAATATACGAGTACTTCAAACGACTCTTCACAAAAGCAACAAAGTACCATAACAACATAAAAGTAAAAGATGATTAGATTGCGACATAACACACCAGAGGAAAAAATGATAATGTATATTTGCAGAACCAGGTTCACATCCAATGTATGTTTTAGGTATTTATTTATTTATTATTTTATTCCTTTATTTATTAGTTAGTTTATTTATTTTTTTATCTATTTATTTTTTTTTTATTTATTTTATTTATTTATTTATTTATTTATTTATTTTATTTATTTATTCATTTATTTATTAGTTTGTTATTTATGTATCTATTTTGTTTACTTATTTATTTATTCATCTATCTATCTATCTATTTATTTAGTTAATTAATTGATTTTATTTATTTATTTATTCATTCATTCATTCATTCATTTATTTATTTATTCATTCATTCATTTATTCATTCATTCATTCCTTCATTCATTCATTTATATATTTGTAATTTGAAGATGTAGTCTATGTCATATAAAGTATCGACAATATCTCACAAATGTCAAGATTAATGTTTGTATATATTGCATCAATATAATCTGTAGATATATTTGTGCAACCCTATTAATTCAGGTTAAAAGAAAGTATGAGGCAAAATGAAACACAATAATATTCGTGTGTAATATCAACACTGCCCAAAAAACACCCATCATGTCACGATAATATTCGTGTGCAATATCAACACTGCCAAAGAAACCTATTTTGACTTACAACTCCAGACCTACCATGGAATGTTTATGTTCAGAATTTAGTGAAACTGGACAACACCTTTCGATACCCCTATACATGTCAACTTGCCCGTATGATTGTGAGTCCAAACAGTGTGTAGTAACCAATGTAAATCTTCACCAGCTCACATGCATCATCACAAGTTCAAAAATATCAGTTCAGCGGCAGGAGACCAACACGGACTATTTAATAGAAATAGTTTTGGCCTTAACATAGCTAGCAGTGCTACTCTTTATGTACCATAAGTACATTTTATACACCCTCTTTACTATATATATATATATAGAGAGAGAGAGAGAGACTGTCTTCCGAATTTTATTTAAAATTAAATTCATTACAAAATAAAACTTTAAATGAAACCCGTCACACACCTTATAGCCTTATACTGTTGTAATACAGGTGGGCTCCTCATCCTAGCTAATTGGCTTGGAACGTGTCAGATAACAGATTAGCGCGGGGCGTTCTGCGCTGTGTTTTTTTTGTCACACAGACAAGCGAGCGATCACAACGCACCCCTCTTCCGAAGCTGTTGATTGAGCCACGGTGTAATGAAGGATTTATTGCAGTGCACCGCGTCAGGTGGAGGGTGTTCATTTTGGCAGCTGCAGGGGGACGGTCAGCGAGTAAAAGAGCCATGCATTCATCAAAGACCACTGCCTCTTAGCCTTATCACAATGATCATGGGGCTAGAACTGACTAGAACTCAATAGGTGCTACTGTTGAAACCGGTGTGCAGTTAGCATAATATTATACTGTTAACTTTGTGCAGGGCAAAATGTATCGCACTTCTGGGTTTGACAGTGGGATGGAAAAATAGGGACATGCACCAGTGACTTGACCAAATCTAATATGTATGTATGTCTGTATGTATGTATGTATGTACGTATGTATGTATGTATATACGCATGTACATGTATGTATGTATGTGTGTGTGTGTGTGTGTTGGTGGGTGGACAGACAGACAGACAGACAGATGGCTAGCTAGCTAGCTAGCTAGCTAGCTAGCTAGCTAGATAGATAGATAGATAGATAGATAGATAGATAGATAGATAGATAGATAGATAGATAGATAGATAGATAGATAGATAGATAGATAGATAGATAGATAGATAGATAGATCGATAGATAGATAGATAGCCTACCGGAAATTTGTTTTATATAGTCTGAAAAGGACATTAACAACTTTTTTACTTTCTGTCACTCACATCACAGTTCGTTTAGTATAAATTCATGGTATACATTGCATCAATAATATGTACCATTCTTTTAGCAAAGGTATAACTGAAATTCACCTTGCATGAAAACGTACAGCAGTGTTCTTGTCGCTATCATGAGTACGTCTATTAGAATGAATAGCCATGTGCCTTTCGCCAGATAAGTTTTGAAATACCGCGGGCATTTAAGTCAAAGGTTTCGGTTTACACTTTGAGACAGCATAAACAAGACACCGTTTGGTATGAACTGCTGGAACATTTTTCAAATGATGCCTTACAAAATACAGCTTAATTGGAGCTTATATTTTGCTGTTACTATACTTTTAATAAGCAAGCAGGGAAATGAATATTTTGCCCTGCATATGGTACAAATATAAAACGAATATTCCAGGTATGATATTGTGCCTTATCTTTATGTACATGTATCACTGGCCTTCTTAATAAGGTTCAACATTAGCATATTCACAACCTTTATAATTGCATTGTCCAAGAAGACCCATCAAGCACTTCAGTCCATCTGTAGGCCTAACTCAATTAATAGATATTCTTCGTCAATTTTCAGACAAATACTCAGCATGACTGTCATAGTCGTCAGTAGTTGGTGCATTGTCTGTTGCTATAATACTAGATCCGGTGACAGAATTTGTCTAATTTTCTTTAACACTATCAGAATTGTTAGCACATTTGGGGCAAGTGCCTCCTCCGTTGTGTGGATTTTCACAGTTGCCTTTGCAAACACAGCAACTGTTACAAGGTCGGCAAGATTTACAACATTTTTTAAAACCACGTCGTTCATATCCACATATATTTTCTGCAGAACAGCAACCGCATTTATTGACTGGCAGTTTTCTTTTTCTAGCAAGATCTTTCCTTGCTCCTTCAATGTTATTATCCGACTGTATTTCCACCTTATCACCATTTTTCACCCAGCCAAATGTGTCAAAATTTAAATGATGGTCAGAAAATGGAGTTGCGCTTTGGAGGGCTAGTAATTTAACATATTCAATTCGCGGAACATGCAATTGAAGGGCAGTATCTGACGGAAAGATATTTTTATAGAAATGTTTTGACCCATAATGGCTAAAATAATATACCATACGGGTAAATAAAGCCTTCACGGGCCAGTTCATACTAGTACTACCCATGCGTTACCTTAACCAAATAAAGAAAGGCTACATGGATACTTAAGAGACTCTAATGCTTGAGTAATAACCAGGGCACCATCTTAACAAACACTGCCATGTTGCACCTGACGATAATCGTTTGTAGGGGCTGGGTCAGAACTTGGAAAGTAGCACCTTGATAGAGCAAGCTGATAGAGTCACTTAAGTTCTTTTGTTTGAAGAGAACACAGGGTTGTCACGGTCATTTTATTATAGCTAGTTTAGTTTCCCAAACGATGCCTTTTTATAAAAAATTTTCAGATGTGTAAAAATCAAAGTAAGTTGTTGATAATTTCAAAAGACATAAGAACAAAAACATCGTGCAGACATAGAAATATGTCGATTCCATGCAAAAAAGATAGAATTTCATTTAGTCTCAAAAAACGTCATTTCCACCTTTGTCTAGGGATGCGAGGTTTTACATACAAATGAGAAATTTAAATATCAGTTGACATTTTGCTGTTGCAGTTGAAACCTTTGAGATCATGGTCTTATAAAATATATACTTCCGCATGTACGCACTGACAATTATGTCTCCCGGTGGAAGCCGGGTGACATATTGTTTTAGTGCCCGTTTCTTCCGCTTCTTCTTCTTCTTCTTCTTCTTCTTGTTGTTGTTCAGGTTCTTCAACACTTGGTTTCCGTGCGATAAGTCTTGAAAGACTTGACAGAATTTGATGAAACTTGGTAAGGTTATGTATCAAGGCAAGACCTAGGTTGGGATTGTCTTTGGGTGACCTTGACCTAATTTTCAAGGTCACAGGGTCACTTATGTGAAATTGGTTTCCGTGCGATAAGTCATGAAGAACGTAATGGAATTTGATGAAACTTGGTAGGATTATGTATCTTGGCAAGACCTAGGTTGAAATTGTATTTGGATGACCTTGAGCAAATTCTCAAGGTCACAGGGTCACTTATGTGAAATTGGTTTCCGTGCGATAAGTCTTGAAGAACTTAATGGAATTTAATGAAACTTGGTAGGATTATGTATCTAGGCACGGCCTATGTTGGGATCGTATTTGGATTACCTTGAGCGAATTCTCAAGGTCACAGGGTCACTTATGTGAAATTGGCTTCTGTTCGATAAGTCATGAAGAACTTGATGGAATTTGATGAAACTTGGTAGGATTATGTATCTAGGCAAGACCTAGGTTGAAATTGTATTTGGATGACCTTGAGCGAATTCTCAAGGTCACAGGGTCACTTATGTGAAATTGGTTTCTGTTCGATAAGTCATGAAGAACTTGAGGGAATTTGATGAAACTTGGTAGGATTATTTGTCAAGGTAAGACCAAGGTTGGGATTGTATTTGGATGACCTTGACCTAATTTTCAAGATCACAGGGTCATTTATGTGAAATTGGTTTCTCTGCAATAAGTCTTGAAGAACTTGATGAAAATTGCTAGAGTAATGTATCTAGGTGAGAGCTAAAATAGGATTGTAATTTTCAAGCAAACTTGGTCATTTGTAATTCGTTGTCACCTGTAGCTTATTCAGAGACGTAAGTGTTCCACCGGGAGACATTTGATTTTCTGTCAGAAAATCATTCTGTTCTAGTTTCAACCTGTGAGCCTTGTTAGACACCTAATACCTCAAAATGTCTTTGGTGTATAATTTGCCAATGATTACTAATCTTAATCATGATTTCCGCAGATAACATTCCATATGGACATGACATCCTTGGTAAAACCAGCGCTGGATCTACTGACAAAACTGGTAGCCGTGTTCCAGGGTATTCAAAATGTCAAAGGTGAAGGCAAAACATTTTACAGTAGATTACAGAGGATTAAAAGCATACTTGGTGGACTCGGGAATCATCCACTTCTTCAAGTGCGCATGATCGTCATTGACATAGAGTTATTTCTGGAAGAAGTAAAAGATTTCATAGAGGAGTTGCAACACAAGAGTACAGCAGAAAAGGTGCTACTGCAGCTTTCATCGAAGAGCTGTGAAAAGGAGTTGAAGGCATACGATCAAACGCTAAATGGATTAATGATAGACCTTACGGCTCTACTTCAGGCTGCAAATGTTAGTATTGGTTCATAGTAAGGCATATGAATTCGCTGGTCCGCTTACCCAATCAAAGGGGTCTACAGTGACTGGTCTTTTCGTCCTCGGCGTCATCCATCTTATAAGATATTGACCTTTTGCGTACTATTTTAATGTAAATCTCAAAGAAAAGTGTCACAGTAACATGCTAATAGTCAGCAGGTTTCCCGGCGCACCCTGGGCACCTACGAGAGCACACGGGTGCGTCCACTAAAGCAGCTCTCTCAGCCCAATAACATGACCTTTATGGTTAAATTAAGAATTACTGTCTATTAAATTCCGCAGTGAACTGTAAGTGATACGTGTGTGTCCTTTTGTGTTAAAATAACAATATGGGGCTATGCATTACTGTATAATAAACGTTTAGCAAGGGGACACATATTTACTATTTTACTGAGTAGCTTCATTTGCGAATGTATGACCTGTGAGATGTTTCTTGGCATCGTTGTTGAATCCAACTAGGGATCAATTTGGGGGAAAAAAGCTCAGAAAATTCTGTTTTGGGGACAAATGGGGAAATATGTGCTCAGAGCTATAAATTAGTATACAGTAGTTGGACCCAAAAATGGTAAAAAAACATATGTATTTATATGTCCATTGCTTTGTAATTTATAAGCATCTGTAAATTTGTTTTAATCACAAACATTTAATAATTTCCCACATGCAAAAATCCTTGTCAGAGAAGTACATGATAATTCCAGAATGAGAGGGATTTTAACCATCTGTCATATATATTTATGCCAGTCCTGGGTAGTGGGCAGGCGAAGTGCTTTAAGGTAGGAGGAAAAAATGCTGAAATCAACTTTCATCAACTAAGCCCTATCATTTGCTATCTCTTCAAGTAAAAGACGCACAGGTAGTTGGAATTATATGCAAGCAAAACATTAACGTGAGGGTAATGATTGACACATTTATGTCTTCGTGCTTATAACTTTAGTGATTTGGACTGTTTTCTTCCTAAAACAAATGTGATTTTAGTGTAATATAGGAGTTGACGATCACTTTTTGTGTGTTTATTTGCAGTATATGCAAGATTGCCAAAAAGAAGGCAAATCAAATGTAAGTCTTTCATTTTTACTATCAAAATTCTGGTTACTTGCGTTGCGCTATGAATTTTGAGATGGAAACTGAAGTACTATAGCAGCGTTAGGGCCATCTAAATTCAAATTACATTTGATGGAACATTTGTTTAGAGTTGCGAATCATTTCCTCATGTATATGCTAAAGTTCATGTGGGTCTCTGTCTGGAAATTATCATGTTTTTTTTATTTTGTACCTGAGTTTAATGAATATTTTCAGGAGAAACATACACTATATTTAAGCGTTAATAATGTATATATATATATATAATTTCAACAAAAAAAGCCACAGTATACGATGTGTCTTGGCCTTAAAAAGAAACCAGTCTTTTCTTTTTTCTGGGTGTATTCACTGTTATTTCTGTTATTAACCAATGATATTGGTTTACTTTATTGATAAACAAATCCATCCGACTTTAAGTCATATCATCCTGTGTGATGAAACGATTGAGGTTAATATACTTGAATACATTGGTAGGTTTCGGATCGTCTCTATGGCTTTCAGTGTGTTTCCTATATGTGTAATTTGGGCCAAGTAACAAGCCGTTTTATTGTCTGGACTTGCCATTTTCTTCTGATTAAACCTCACGGAAAATTTGCGCATATCGTGTGTGCTCATCATATGGTTTTTAGAATTTCCATTTGATACTTTAATACGGAACGTGGGGCATGCAATTTCATTCTAGATATCAAGAAAATAAATTTTTCGTTATAGAAGTTTGATGGTGTCCAATTGCACTACATCTATCTTTCAGAATGAACTGTATGTACATATTTGGGTTTCAGTAAGACTGATATGAGACTATCATGACTGATTACATTTATTCGCTTGGGTGTGGTAATGAGATTTGCTTGCAAAATACTTTGCTGCAATATTTGCAATTCATCAGATTCTGTTTAATGCATTCTTTTGTTCAGATTGACTGGCTGCAACGAAAAGAAAACGATGTGAAAAAGGCATGGGAGGAATGGAGACACAGGCACAAAGAGACAATTAAACAGCTGTATAAACTGGCTGACGAATTGGACAAACATGCAAAAAATGAGAGAATATCTGGACTTGCTGGAGCTTCTGCTGGAATAGCTGGTACGGGTCTTGCTATTGGTGGATTCGTAGCTGGCTTTTTTACGTTCGGGTTGTCGCTTCCTCTTGTCGTTGCGGGAGCAGCAGTAGGTGTGGCAGGGGGAGGAGTCAGCATTGGTGCGGGTGTAGTGGACCATTTCTTACAGAAGGGCCTTGTAGAAGAGGCCAAAACTGCAATTGAAGCTGATCGATGTAAACTGAAGAAACTAGAGACTGAATTCGAAGAATTGGGAGACGCTTTACTCAGGTATAAAGCTCGCAAAACTGTCAGGTGTAAAGGCCCAAGAGACGTTTCCGAAGAAAGTGTTAAAGCAGGAAAGTTTGCATCGAGAGCGGTAGGCATAGGATTTGGAATTGCTGCAGCTGCTGACGGGTACAGGATTGCTGGGGCAGCAGAGAAAGCCGGAGCTGTTGGCTTCAGAGCTCTCGGTACTGGCGCAAAGGGTCTTCACATTGCTGGAGTTGTTCTCAGCGCTGCTACGCTGCCCTTCGACTTGTATATTCTGATCAAAAATTCTATTGAAATACATGCAGACACAGGGTCACCAGCAGGAACCGAAATTCGCAAAAAGGCACAGGAGCTAGAGTCACAAGATTGTAGCGATGGAGGCGTAGATGCGGCTATTGACACGTGCATTCGCAAGATCTTCAAGCTACAGAAAACGTAGAGGCATAGTGATGCCTATGCTCTAATTTTAATCCATTCCATGTTAAATCCAGCGGGATTGGCAATATGATTCTGACAGTTGAGTTACTTTTTTTAATTTTGTTTTTGCGCGGAAATGTCGGATGTCTTTTAACTGTACACCAAGAGAGCCTTGTCCTCGGGACGGCTTGACACCGATATACTGCTATTTGACATCATACCTATTAAGCGCTATTTAACATGGTTTCATGGTCATATTCAGATCGTGTTGTGTATGGCAGAAAAGACTTTCATTCGAATCCTCTTTACCCTGAGAAGACTGCCAAGTGTTATAATCATTGGTCTAAGCGGGCCTCAAGCTTTGTTTTAAATGGTGGCCTTGATGGGCCTGTGCTTAATAACAAGATTGGCAAGCCTAACAAGATTGGCAAGCCTTTTAGGATTGGTGGTTTACTATTTTCAATGTTCAACTTCAGGTACATAAAGAAAATGTACTTTTTGGGTACACCAGTTTGCCATTCTAACCCACTCTAAATTATTGTACTTTATTAGAAATATATTATTCATGGCCAGATCTGCAGAGCAAATTATACTCTAAGCTTTGCTACTTTCCTGAAGGCATTCAAAAGAAAGATGGATATGTTGGAAAGAATCATGATGAAAAATAACACGATGCATGTGTTTGATAGAAACTGGCTACACATTGAAAACAGCCTGGGGAATCTGTAATTCCTGTTTTATACTATTTCTGGGGATGTATGGACAAATGGGAAACCAATTACTGTAGAATTGATGAATTAAGATAAATAAATAACAAAACTAAACCCCAGATACCTACGCTTGCAATAAGTCCAGGTACAAATAAGCAAATAAGTGGCGCCATCTGTTGTAAACTATCTTCATAATAATAAACACATGAAAGTCCAACTGCGGGTGTTCTCCTCTGTCATGTAATCTTGAAAACAACAACAAAAATGTCCTGTAATATATTGGAAGGTAGACTGAAACTTCAACCGTCTTTTAGGAGGTGACTTATATCGGTGTTCATCTGTTGACAGTCCGATGGAAGACATTCTGTATCTTTTCATCCAGTGAATTATTTGCTATGGAATATACTGGTGACGAACGCTGCTTGATTTTCTCATATGGCTACTTGCACAAGAATCTAATTGTCTCAAAACGGATTTCAGTGTGATGCCATCAATATATTTGGACAGTTCTGCCTGCTTTCCATTTGATGTTGTTGATTATTTAGATATGAGAGGTTTAAGGTATGGGACCATTTGATCATAATGATAATAGCGAATTAAAGTTGACAATATGACAAAAACGATGAGTTTGAATTTAAGATAATAATTACTCTCAAATGGATAGTAATTTTCCAGTCGGGCCAGCTTATGATGGTTATTGTATTTGTATCTCTCCATCCAGAACCACCTCCTGGTAGTCTTTACCCTGTTCCGCTGTCCGAACTCTTTATTCTTTACTTTATGTGTCAAGGTCAATTACTTGTGCATCGATGTCAGCAACTTTTACACCCGTGTTTTACTTCTGCTTTAAAACCTTGTGAAACCGGGATGTTCGGTAATGCAATCAAAGCGACCGTGTTTCAGGTTTTTGGATAAAAATGCAATTTTGTTACATGGATACCAGTTGGCTTTGAGGTGTCATTTAAATAAAGTAAATATACAAACCTAACTATAAGTCTTGACATTTATTCAGTGCGTGTATGAGGCAAACTATTTCTTACAGTTGAGAGTTTGCTAGCGTAATATCAACTAAAGCTTAAAGTACTAAATTTTTTATTGGTATATGTCTCAATCAAGTTAGGAGAGAGATGCTTTCCTTCATGCTTATCATTCACTGATATAATATTACAAAGTTAATGGTTTGTGTACTTCGGAAGTTTTGATTTCGACTTTCTTCTTTGGTGAATGAAAGGTTTTTATAATTGATGGTTCTTGTTTACACGGATTCCGTTGCAACTTCTCTGGTATTTTTTTTAACTTCTGTACTTCAATTGTTTTCAATCTGGCATCTGGTCATCTTAAGATGGTCAATGAGTAATGTATTCCTGGGTACATATTCAAGTCCTGCTGTTATATCTGGTGATATACGTAGTATGCATATTAATTTCCCGCCACAAAGAACGAGTTTGACGCCTGCGATCACGGGGGACGTGCGGGTTGCATCACTATCACAGACCGAACATATGCTCATTTCTCACAAAATTAGCATTTTTTGAGAAATTTAAGTTCACAAATGCCAAACTGGTATTCTTCTAGTACTTCTTGGGCCACATATAAGAAAAATGTCCATATGCCTTTAATAAGTATTCTGCATTTCCAAAATGTTAGACATATCCCGCTTGTCCCCCACAGGTACCGACCCGTATCTCGCCATATCTCACCAAGCGAGACTAGGCAATTAGATATGCAGCTGGGGCGGGAACTAAATATGCATATCTCCTATTGATGTTGATGGGCTCGTCGAGATTTGGGCGGATTTTAACTTGGACTGATCTTCGATTACAATATTGACACCTGGTAGTTCCAAGTACCGCCCCATATTATTAAAATCAGTGCAAGTCCTAACGTGTTTAAGTCACATTTAAATATGTGGCATGACAGGGACGCTTTGCATCGTATGGACTTATTATTTAGAGTATTTTAGCAATAACCATGCAATATACATCGTATTTTGAATGCAGGGGTACAATCAGCCAAATGCAATGCCTGCTATGTAGGTTTTTTTGCACAGGCTATCATGTGTGTCGCAACATAGCAATATTGGTGCCATCTTTTATATCACATTTAACGTTTCCATTTTTTAGTTTATAGAAATCATATTGTAGTATTTCTGATTGACTGTTCATTGCACTCATATGTAAAATGTATTATATTTTATTGTGTAAATGTATATCTGCCCTGTACTTAAGGTTTATTGAGTGTATTTAGTGTGGTACCCACCAAACTGAAGTAAATTACAAACACCTAATTCTGCAAAAATGTAAAAATTGCACATTAATTCAGATTTTAAGAAAATGCAATACATTACAAAAAAAAAAAGAGGAGGGTCAGAGTCGACGTTTTATAATCTGATGTTGTTAAGTAAAGTGACTCCCTAGCACGTAAACACAGGCATGCATGGTCTTCAGGTATGACCATTAAGCTGAAAGAAATATTTTGTATTGTCCATTACCTCAAAACGCATATACACACACTGGTCAGACAATGATGTCATGTCATACTATTTAAGCCATCCTCCATTAAGCGATCTAAACTGGGATGTAGTTTGTTACGATTAAGCAAAGATGAAGTGACGTGGTTGGTTGGAAGTGGTGGACAGAATACCTGTTCATTTCTTGAAGCCAAGAGAATGTGGCTTGCCTCTACTTTAAAAGCTGGTCAAAACTTGCCTGCTAGCAGACCATTCTAGGTATTGGAAAGATATGGTGTAAATAAACCTGTAATTACTTACCGGCCAAATGACTGATTTTGTCTTTATCCATGGTTGATGTGATTTAACAATCTGATTATTGGAATGAACATGAAAGAACAAATGATCCGAGTATTACGAACGAAGGAAACTGGCAATATCATAAACCAAGCTTTAAGGTGACTGTTCTAACTTGTCGATTCGTGTTATGTGTCACGTCTACAATTCCTACAATGCTTAATTTCTTAAAGGTCGTCGATAGGCAAAATTATTGGTATTTCTCATGTTACTTGGGCTGATACAGCCTATGTCAAAATTTTACAGAGGAACGTGTGCAATATAGACAATAGTAATCCCATATGTATACAGGTTAGACAGGGACAGGTTAGCTTATGGAGAGTAAAGAGTTCGAACTGCGGAATAGGATATTGACTACTAGGAAGTGGTTCTGGGCAAAAAGACACAAATACAATTGTACCTAGCTTTATTAAGTGAAAAACGCAGAGCCTGAGCATAAGCGAGAGAAGCATCTGGCATTTTGTACTCGAGTCTGGCGTTTAATATGTCTATATATCGGTGTCTATTTCTATATCCATGTCTATGATTATACCTATGGCTGCGTTCTTGCATACACCTGTGTCTATGCTCCATCACCCTCCAGTCTTGATTCAGTAGCTTTTATGTAAAACTAAACTGTTGACTTGGTGGTGTCATCGTCGTCGTCGTCGCCGCCGTCGTCGTCGTAGTCGTCGTCATCGTCGTCGTCGTCATTATCATCATCATCATCATCATCATCATCATCATCATCATCATCTTCATCATTATGTCCGGCCGGCAACTTATTACCTACGACCTATCTGCCTGGCTGACATTCAGGCATGAACAATACAGTTTTTTCTCACATTAAGGCGGAAGCTGTGAAGCTAGTGCACACTGAGACTCACAAATTTGGATCTATAATACCCATTTAATTTATTCACAACTACACTAAACCTATGTATTTTGTAAATACTACATATCCATGGATTTGATTCCATATTTTTTTTTTTTTTTTTTTTTGCAGGATTGGATTTTATTGAGATCTTATAGCATTGTTTCTGACATGGTAGGATATTCACATTTTTCGCGCAGAAGTCGCACAAAATTGTTTGGGTTTATTTTCTTTTCTTTTTTAATTCACGTTAAAGTTAGAAAAAAATGTAAAATATATATCCATTTCCAGGATCGAATTCAATGGTTGGTTCTGAAATAGCATAAATAAAAGGTATAAAATTTTAATTTAGTCCTGACGGGTTGTTCATTTTCTTTCTATAAATTGCTCCAAAATTCACGGAAGGGGTTGTCAGAAAAAAATGCTGGGAACCGCTGCTGGATATATTTTTCTTTCGGTGTCCGTTGATTTTTATGTGATAGGGCAATTTGTACGTTTGTGAGGCAAGATACAAATTGCAGAGGTTGAGCAAAACCCACTTCCGAGGAAATCGCATCGAAAGAAAAAAGTTACCAATTCTTACGCATTTAAGGCTGTAGTATGACACATACGCATTTCTTCTGTCCTGTGTTTTAATTATTGTGTGAAATAAACTTGTAGCTTTACCTCTGTGATGTTGTTATTAAATAAGAGTATATTTTTTGGTTTAAATCTCGACTTTTTTTACTTTGGAAACACCACACTTGGCTTGTTTGAGTGTGGGTTCACATGCGGCTTTTCATATTTGGGGACCAGTAATTGGATTGTGCTAATATGTTTTACATAAAAAGAGAATTCCAAAGTAATCAGAACAATAGTAGTGAAACTAAGTACCTTAGTTTGACGAATTATTTTACATGAGTCTGCTCGAGCTCGTTATATTTGTATTTTAAACGTGGACATTCGTTTTATCGTCTTTGGCCTTTTTAATCAATCATCATCATTATTATCCAGTGATAGCTGTACTCATCCAATCATAGATTTTTTTTTTTTTTTTTTAATTTTTTATTTCTTCTACTTTTGTTAACTCTCGTTGTAATAGCCAACACTATATTACAGATTCTTTCAATTCTATGTTAGAAATACTTGAATAGCCCTCAACTTTATCGTTTCTACATTTAAATACTAGAAGCCTCCCTGCTCATATCAGCGAATTTGATATCCCTATGCGAACTTTAAATTTTAGATTTCAATATTATTGCCCTTTCAGAAACATGGCTTAAAGACTCCAATGAAAATATTTACAATCGTCCAAATTACAAGCATGAAAGAAAATTTAGGTTGAATAGAGACGCAGGAGGAATTTCTTTATTTTTAGACGAAACCTTAGAATATACCCAAAGGGAAGATCTAACTGTATTTAGCGATACACTTGAATCAATCTTTGTTGAAATTAGCAACATATCAAATGACCCAAATACGATTGTTGGTGCTATATATAGACCATCGGGTACGAATCTAGATTTGTTTAACGAACAACTTGCGCTTTTATTGGAAAAAGGTAAGCAAAAAAGAAATTATATTATTTACTTGGTGAATTTAATATTAATCCCTTACACGGTGATAAACATGCAGCAACTTCGAATTTCATAAACATGATGTATAGTAACACATTTCTACCTTGTATTAATAGGCCAACTAGTGGAAAAAGTACTAGTGGCTTTTCATGGGAAATTAACGGAACTACCCTGCAAAGAGTGGACACATAAATTTGTAGGAATTTGGTTTGACGAAAATTTAAATTGGAAGTCTCATGTATTGTTTACTCTGAAAAAAATTAAGTAAGATATTTGGAATTCTCAAAAAGGTTAGACATAATTTTTGTTAAAAGATTTTACTTCAACTATATAAAGCTTTAGTGTATCCATATCTTATCTACTGTTTACTACATGGGCAGTAACAGACACATGTACCCAAGATAAAATCGTAAAGATTCAAAAGAAAATTATAAGGATAATAACTTTCTCGAGCTCTAATGCTCACACTGATGACCTGTTCCGCAGATTTAAAATCCCTAAGTTTCAGAGTTCGGATAAGTACTTAACAGGAATATTTATGTAAAATATCATTTAGTTTCATCTATAATACAAAACCTTTTTACAGATATTGGTGATATACACTGTCACAAAACTAGACAATAACATGGTTTTAAAATCCAAAAATGTCGTACAAATTTGAAAAAGTTCTCTATAGTATGCCATGGGCCTTCAATTTTGGCAAAAAATTCCCATTTACATACACAAAGGGAATTCACTTCACAAATTTAAAAAAATACCTGAAGCAGCATATTCTAGAAGAACAATGAATCAGCTACAGTGAATACTTCCTATTTGTTTAAAACCTCTGAATAATTTATTTGTAATAAACTACTACTGTAAATATATGACATATGCAAATTGTACGTATTCAAAGGCCCTTTAGGTTGCAGAAAATATAAGCACCGTGGGGTTTCCTTCCCCCATCTGAAAATCTATTTGTGAAAATATTTTATCATAACTTTCTCACTGTATACATATATCATTTGTTGAAAATATTTGTAGCAGATTTTTTTTTCAGTGTATAATGATTTTCAACAATACAGCAATACAATACAATTATTTTTACCAATTTCAGGGGGGATCCAAACAACTTACATTTATTTCAATCGATCTTCCTTTGCATCATGGGTATTTTATGCACTGGATGTATTTTATGCGATGAAAAATTTGTCCAGTTACTATGTGTGGTGTAGATAAGGTTACTGGCAAAACACTCACGTTGCATCTTTCATTTTTTCTTTTGTTTTCGAAACAATCGCCCATGAAAACATAGCAAATACATAAGCTTTTAACACCTCGCGGGGAATTGAGGCGTACATGTACAGTATTCTTGTTTGTTCCGCTCAGTCCGGCCGTCCACACGGGCTTTTCTTCATTCGTCCATCCATGACACCTTGTATCCCTAACTGGTCAAAGGTCTTCAATCAGATTTATTTGAAGGACAAAGTCAAGGGGAAAGTTGTTGAACCCTTCCAGTCACCTGAGCTTTTTAATGGTGAATGGCTACTGACTATCAACAGGTCCCGATTATTTAATCAATGCCAAAAAAAAAAAAAAAAAAAAAAATTATCAAAGTAATATCATTTGTGCACCTACAAAAGGCGGGCCCTATAGAGGTTCCCTTTAGTGTATTGGTTTTGGATACAAAGGATTTGACGTTGAAATGGGCATCAGAATAGGCTAGGTGTGGCATAGGCCACTTGAGCTGTGAGACCCTGCAACCAGCCACCCTTGTTACCTGTGACGACGAAGAGGACCGATAAAAAATGTGACCCATAAGCATCTGAACAATAATTGTGTCACTCAGTGGAGCGTCATTCTCGAAAACGGCCTGCTGCCACCTCTTGTGTACGGACCTTTATCACACGATTGGATTGCACTTAATTGTCGTTTGTCAATAATGCCAGCTTAAATGCATCGCTTAAGAAGACAGTTTATTCCATATCTTCCAATATTTAACTGTGATCGACTAGATATAGACAACCTCTGCTACTGTGATGTGAGAAGATTGTTTTTTTCAAGTCAACCTCCACTGTTCATTGTTTGTGATTGTCCTCACACATGACAGCATTTTTCTTATTTCAGAATTTTCACCGTCGTTTCGTGCCTTAATGTGCAACATGTTGCCAACCATTTGTCCAATCCCTAATCTACCACACCGCACGCAAGGCATAACCCGCGAAACGTCACATATATATAGAATCGCGTAAAAATAACTGTATGAGACCTGCCTAGGTATATACAACGAAATGATGTTTGCATAATTATACACACAACAAAGACATAAGTGAGCGCTAATTAAAAGGTCGGTTCTCCCAGACGCACTTATTCGTGCCTGTTACGCCACGTATGGGCTAAATACGTTTCCATGCGAAGTCGATCTTTCTGCTGCGATCCCTAGTGTACAATTAGAACACACAAAGTTTGCATAGGAATGATGAATCCATGATTTCAAACTGACAACTTCTTTCTTAAATTTGTTTCATTTTTCTTCTCAGTGGTTTTGCGTAATGCTTAAGTTTTGGACATGTAGTGGATGAAGTCTGCAAGTTAACTACTAAAAATTAAAAATAATCTGTTTGGTTCCTAGCAACATTTTTGATACTTCTTCATTAACTGCATGAACAAATATCTGTTTCGAATGCCCTGTGGTGGAATCAAATGCGAACACAATAATAAAGACGGCAGTTTATGTACGCCTGGCTTTCAACTCGAGTTTTTGCATGATATTTCATCAGACACTGATTGCGACTGCTTCACGATCCCATTTGTCCGTCTCAAGGGTCGACAGCATGAACTGCGTCACGTTCGCACGCGGTATGCATCCCTTTCCACCTGGCACAAACGGTCCGATTTCGGTGCGAATTGTGTTCTCTGTAAAACATTAAAAAAAGTCGTTTTGTTCATATGATCACAGTTTGTTTAATAGAGCAATATCTTACATAAATTTTAACATGATAATGTCAGCATGCTTAAATGTTATGCAAGTCTCATCCCAATAAATTTAAAGACCCATTAAGGGTATAGGTCTTTTTTCTGTTCCCGTGTGCTCACTTACATTAACTAATCTAATGAGAAGAATCCGCCCACGTTGACCTCCTCTAATTCCTCATTTTTTGCCATCAGCACACTAAAGCTATACATTTTTTTGATTTTACAGATATCAGAATTTGTCGAAAGTAAAACTAAAAACATTATATATATATATATATATATATATATATATATATATATATATATATATATATATATATATATATATATATGTGTGTGTGTGTGTGTGTGTGTGTATATATAAGAAATGTTTGGCCATTTTACATGTAAATTAGATTTGCACCTTTCTGCATCTTTTTCACAAATATATATTTTTCTTAATTTGACAGGTAAAGATATAGAAAAATACGAATAGATGTACACGAGCGGTTTCATTAAAAAAACCCTCAACATATTTTGATACAAGTTATAGAAATCCAAAGTTGTTTGTGGAAGGTTATGTAGTTTCTTCATTTAGTAAGCTGCAAAAGTCACGGAACGGTTTTAAAACAAGCGAAGAAAACCGATCCTAGATTAAATATTTGTCTTTTATTAACTGTTTATTTGAAGATCATAGAAGTCTTATTTTATGTCATTCCCAACATTGGTTGGGCTAGCAGGATAGAGTTCTGAGAAAATCACAATCATACATAATGGTGCAGTTTCTCAGACATAGTTGCGTTTTGCATGAACAATACTCACTCCTTCATCGGACAATTCCCTGTGGGTATAAGGCACACTTTTACACTCAGCGTTTAACAGTTTTATCAGTGTAGCACAATTATATAGCTTATAAAAAAAATTAATTCTTTCTTGTTTTTCTAATGCAGCCAAACGTCCGCTGTGCTTGGTGATTTCATTAGCAAACAGAGACATTTTAAAGAACACAACTTTGCACCAGTGCCAAGCATCAAATTGGCTTGAGACAATAACAGGAATTAGTGCACCCATTGTTGTCCTCGGTTTTTGCAAAATGGTTTCATGGTGCCAGCTGAATGAGCACATTTATGTACAACACTGAAATCGTTCAGATGTTGAACCAAGTGACTGCTGAAACCACTGGTCTGTCATAATGGTATTTTTTACTTTTTATTTTGATAAATAATTTCCAACAATCTAGCAGACTTGAAAAAGGGATATGAGTAGCTCTATGCAGGAAATTAAATTGCCAGTAAGAATTACTGGACAGTATATTTTCAGGTGATGCTCATTTTTACCTGGGGTATTGACCCGTCCTGGATGGAGCACTCAGGCTAATGACTCTAAGAATACTTGCTATGGAACATTGCTGATTGATATAAACAAATGCCACTTGATCAATGACAGCAAAAATTTAATTTCTAAGCTTAATTTTCATTTATTTAAGAATCACTTTTAAAATCTGAATTTGGGTGACCATAAATTTCAAAAACAAAAGTTTGCAAACATAGTGAAAAGCGATTTTGTGAGTGCCAACGTGTGCCCCCCTTCATGCTTCCCTGGTAACACCAGAATGAGGACATTACTGCGGCCAGTGTCGCGTATCGGATGATACCGGCTTTAAATTCGACCGTTTTGATGTTATAAAAATGGACGACAAATTGCATTTTTGGGCATAATATGCATTGTACGGTGTTTCATCATCCGTTGTTTCCTTGGGTATGAATCCATGTGTGACAATTCAAACTGCTCCTATATAATGTTAATGACGACCGACAGGTTGCTGTCAAATATTTAATCACTGAAAGGAACAAAAAACCTACCCTTATGAAACGCCATAAATCACCAGATCAAATAACACCAAAGCCCTTACCAATGATCTTTTCATCGTCCAGCCCGGGTGACCGCACGATGGTGAAGTTGATGTCTTTTTGGCTGAATAAATAGTCTTCCATGGCTGCCAGGCTGGCCAGGTTTTGGCCGATATACAATGGTCGCATCAGCCACTCAACATACCACGGGTTGTTCGGGTCAGCTACGAACAAAAGTGTTGAATCGATCAAAAGTATAACATCTTTCTGCAGATTACTTGACCCATCCGTTAAATCACAATTCTGAAACCTAAAGTCACGGACTCCCTTAATGTTATAACCTTTCTGTACCCTGAGTAGAGCGAGATCCTTCGAATAAACACACACACACACACACACACACACACACACACACACACACACACACACACACACACACACACACACACACACGCACGCACGCACATATATATATATATATATATATATATATATATATATATATATATATATATAACATATGACTTTATTTGTATTCTGTGTTATACGGCAGACCTATAATTTGTTTCTTTCCAGCACCCCATGATACATGCAGTCCTGAAATTTCATCTGAATAATGGCTTGAAGTTCTTTTGGGGTCTTGTAGGAAAACATGCAAGAACCATTGGGTGCTTCCTTAGGTGTATACACAAAAGCATGTTTCGTCTGTCGCTTTTGAAATAAAAAATAATACAATAAAGAAAGAAAAATAAAAAAAGAAGATTTGCTTCAAAGTAAATCTGTCTATGTGCCTTGTAAGGTGGTAAATATTAAATGCTACAACTTTTGTCCGTTGGTACTCCACATTTCATTAAGCTCATGGGTGGATGAAAATTTAAAAGTCCAAATAACCTTGACCTTTGACCTTTAGAGGTCACGTGTATATTGCAAAAATGTACAGTGATATAATACCCACAATTTTAAGCCCAAGATGAACTGAATCAGATGAAAATTGACCCAGTTCTGGCAATATAAAAACTTTCAAAGGGCCAATGACCTTGACCTTTGCCCTTTAGAGGTTATAAAAATGTACAGTATTGCAATTCCTACAATTTGAGTCCATTATGATTAGAATTGGATGGAAATTGGCCGAATTATGGCTGAATGAAACTTTCAAAGGTCCAAATTACGTTGACATTTGACATTTAGAGGTGGCATGTAAGTTCCAAACTGCGCAGTGTCACAATAGCTATAATTTGAGCACAACATGGTCAAAACTGGAGAAAAACTGACCTAGTTATGGCTAGAAGAAAGCCACCATCAAAAGTGGCCTTTGACCTTTATATGACCTTTACATTTGAGATGACCTTTGCCTTACTATGATCGAACACCTATACACTTGGAGCCACATCTACTGTAGTGTATAAGATATTGAAGTATTAAAACTTTAATAGCCCTCCTCTTGCATAATTTTGAAAAGCATGACCCACTAATTATAAAAAGGCAAGACTTCATCTATAGAAGTATAATTGTGCCACGTTTGCAGCTTCTATCTGTAATTGTTTCCAAGAAAAAGGGGCGGACAAATTTGCTGGTAAAGAAAGAAAGAAGGAAATAAAGAATTTTGGGAAAACAGTATGTCTGTGTTGTTGGCACGCAGATATAATTAGTGGTAGGCCCGCGTGAGTTCGTGTTGGCCCTATAATGACCGCCTTCCGCTAGTGGCAATTTACAACTTGTGTTCGAAAACAGTCCGCATGAAGTCCTGGCTGCATAACTCATCAATTTTATTTATTATGGATGCCAACTTTTTCGATTGCAGTGTACAATACCTAGAAAAAAATCCTCCAACCCCCTATGTTGACTTCATTTAGAACCACCACATCTAAAACGGAATACTATACACACACAAACTTCTCTATGTATATATATATATATATATATATATATATATATATATATATATATATATATATATATATATATATATATATATCGTGTGTGTATAAATTGAAAGAGGGAGGAAACACCCTTATCATTTAGACAGATTACAGCTTACCTTTTGCGCAAATGGCTGACATGCAGACTAAACGGGTGACGGAGGTATACTCTCATAGCTTTTATTATGACTTCCATACTGTCCTAAGTAGAATGTGATGGGGCTCCTGGAACACCAACTTGCCTTCGTTGCTAGGCACGACATGATCACATCACAGCCCTTAAAGTGAGGCCTTAAGGAGTCATCCGAAAATATATCTACTTTTTCCACCTGCAAAAAAAAGGCAGGTTAAATAAAGTGAAGGTAGGCACTTGCCTCTCGAACATACAAGCTCCATATTACGGAAGCCCATTGATGTCAACCTCACCTTACTTATTTATCTGGTCGTAACGACATTTTATCTGGCTCAGACGACAATTTATATGGTTATAATGGCATTTTATCTCGTTTGGACGACTTTTATCTGGTCACTATGACATTTTATCTGGTAAGCACGATGTTTTTATGTGGTTATAATGATATTTATTGTGGTCATAATGACATGTAATCTGGTTCGGGACGACTTTTTATGTAGTCTTAACGACAATTTATCTGGTTCGAAACGACTTTTATCTGGTCATAATGACATTTTATCCGGTTAGGACGATATCTCATGTGGTTATAACGACATTTTATTTATAAAACGTGTTTATATATATATATATATATATATATATATATATATATATATATATATATATATATATATATATATATATATATATATATATATATATATAATATATATATATATATATATACATATATATGGGGGTGAATTTGTGTAAGTTAGAATGCTATCATTACACATTAAACAACTGTTCCCTGACAAGATTTATCTAAGTAATCATGGTATATTTAAAATGCTAGATTTCTTAAAGTAAGCAAACAAAAGAAAAGCGAAACTGTGGCATTGGGAATAAGTTCGAGGTCATCCACACTTTGTGTGTCTGCCCTTAGCTCAGGACCACCACCATGAACAATATGAAGGTCCTAACTCAAATAGTTCTCAGTTAAATTCAAGAAAGTGAACCTGTGACCTTGGAAATAAGGTCAAGGTCACTTATGTACTGTCTGAGTCTGGTCCTCATACATGTGCCACTGCATGCAACATCAAAGATTGAGCGCTCTCAGAGAAGAGATTTTTTAAGACTTGGTCAAATGATACACACAAAAAATCAGCAAAAATCCTAAAATCACTATGGCATGACCATTGGACACATTTGATACAGACCTACCCAAGGTACATCCCCGCCATGTATGGAGTGAATCTGAATGATGGTTTTGGAGGAGTCGAAAATAGAAATAAGACACAAATATTCATTAAAAAAAATAGCAAAAAATGGTACTGCCACCTGTTGAACACATTAAGGTCTAGGTGTCATCAGAAGTACACCTATGCAATTGCGAAGCAATTGGCCAAGCGGTTTCGTAGGTGATTTTTTTTTTAGGGTTTTGCAAAACAAATGAACAAAAAAATGGAGAATTGCATAAACACACATTTTTTTTTTAGAGTAGTGAAAACTGCAGAGCCACCTGTCGAACAAATTAAGGTCTAGGGGTCCTCAGATGTGTGCCGATGCAATTTCAAAGCAATTAGCTGATCGGTTTCGGAGAAGAAGATTCTTTAAGATTTTGCCAAAAGATGAACAAAAAAAAAAAAAATCATAAAAAATGAAAAAATCCCGGACAGAGACCATTTGAACAAAGTTGGTAGAACCCCACCCAAGGTACATCCCCAACAATTTCGAAGTGAATCTGTCCGACAGTTTTGAAGAAGTCAAAATTGTGAATAACTACTGCAATCCCCATTCACTAGCATTGTAATAATAGGAATGTGTGCTTTGACCGATAGATACCCGAATTGAAGAAATCGTTAAAAATCAGGGATCCACAGCAGCGCCACTTGTTGGACAAATTTGTGTGAACCTTCTACAAGGAATATTTACACCAAGTTTCAGCATAATCAAAGTCACGGTTTTCGAAAAGAAATAAAAAATAGTGAAAACACACAAAAATTCATAAAAAAATACAAAAATTGCAGCGCCACTTGTTGAGCAAATTAAGGTCTAGGGGTCGCCATAAGGTTTTCTATGCAATTTCAAAGCAATTGGCCGAGCGGTTTCTGAGAAAAAGTTTTTTTTAAAGATTTTGCCAAAAAATGAAGAAAAACAAAAAAAAATTTTAAAAAATCCAAAAATCAGTGGACCGTCACCATTTGAACAAACCTGGTAGAGACCCACCCAAGGCACACCCTTATCAAGTTTAAAGTGGATCTGGTCAGCGCTTTAGGAGAAGAAGTCGAAAATATAAATTGTTGACGGACGACGGTCGGAGGACCATAAGATAAGCTCAGCTGACTGACAAGTCAGCTGAGCTAACAAACTATGAAATTCATTTTGCCGGACAATGTTATGGTTTGTTCGTTTTCGTATTTATTTATCTGTCTATCTGTCTGTCTACATATCTATCTATCTATCTATCTATCTATCTATCTATCTATCTATCTATCTATCTATCTATCTATCTATCTATCTATCTATCTATCTCTCTCTCTCTCTCTATACATATATATATATATATATATATATATATATATATATATATATATATATATATATATATATATATATATATATCTTACCATGTACTGATTTATTTATTTACCATCACGCATGATATTAACTTAAGGACACATGTATCAATGCATCAAATTCGAAATATTAATTTTGGTCGTCCCATTTTCTAACCAAATAAGTTTTAAACGTATTGGGTCTTACATCACAGAGTAACACACAGCATAACTTAAACTTTTCCTTCCAAAAACGTATTGCTCACAGCCAATAGCTTATCATAAAATGAATAAAAGTGAATCAATACCTCTGGAAGGATGTGAATTAAAACTTTTTAATAATGGCGTTTGTTGTACATAAAATATCTGCATTGGGTGCAGGTGTGAAAAATTATCCATGTATTACACATAATTTTCTATATTTTGCGACAAAGCTTATGTATGATCCAAATCCCTTTTTTACAGATTGCCGTATTTGAACACTTCGTGAGTGGCGTGTTAACATAGCAGCCTGACGTGTTACCGCCAAAGCTATTATAGTATATGACCTTACCTGTAGCCGCTGGTGTTTTATGTTGAGATTTTGAGGATTGCGTGCTAATGCAATGACATCATGGCCCGTATTCAATGCCTGCTCCACCAGAATATGTCCACATGCACCTGTTGCGCCCAGAATAGCCAACCTCATCTCGGTCAGTCTCTCAGTCAGAAATATTTTCTCTGCTGTCCTTTACGATTCTGGAATGTACCCAATCCGCTTAAAGCTGAAACATTGTTATATTTCTTTCAAAACATGTCTCAACTGCTCCCAAAATATATGGCCTAAACTGATAAGAGCGGACTGGAAATGTGAAGGAGGGATAAATGATCATTCAGTCATAACTATAGGAATGCAATGTTAATAACCAAACACTAGAGTAATGAATGTATTTCAACTTCTATGATGCAATTGACCATCTCTTTTTCTATCCTTTTTGAGTAAAAATCTAAGTAAATCTAACCGACAGTTTCTTCCGAGAAGTCCAAAATGTGAACTGCCATTAGAATGCCCATTGAGTTGCATAGTGAGAAATAGAAAAGGCGCATTTACCGATGAGTACCCGAATTGAAAAAAAAAAAAAAAAAAAACGTTAAAAATCGGGAATCCACAGCAGTGCTACCTAGTGACCATCTTTGCTTGACCCTTCCACAAGAAACATATCCACAAAGTTTCAACTTAATCTGAGATATGGTTCTGGAGAAGAAGTGACAAGTACCGAAAACACACCAAAATTAAGAAAAACCAAAACCAAATGCAGCACCACGTGGTGAACAAATTAAGAACTAGGAGTCCCTTGGAGTTTTGTTATGTAATATCAAAGCAATTGGGTGAACGGTTGTGAAGAAGAAGTTTTAATAAGATTTGCCCACCCACCCACCCACCCCCAACCCCCGACCAAAAAAAAAAAGCCTTAAAAATCCAAAAATCAGTGGAGCTTGACCATTTGGACAAACCTGGTAGAAACGCACTTAAGGTGCATTGCCACCAGGTTTGAAGTCAATGTGGATCACGGTTTAAGAGAAGAAGCCGAAAATGTGAGCTAGCATTTGAATGCTCATTGACGTACATAGTAATCAATAGGAAAGTTGCATCGAACGATAAGTATCCCGAATTGAAAATTGTGAAAAATCAGGAATCCACAGCAGTGCCACCTAGTAAACAAGTTTGTTTGACCCTTCCACAAGGAACATATCCATCAAGTTTCAGCATAATCTGAGCGACAGTTCTAGAGAAGAAGCCAAAAATAGCAAACACACACAAAAAATATTTTTAAAAAAATTGCAGCGCCACCTGGTGAATAAAGTCAGAAGTAGGAATCCCCAGGAGTGTTCCGGTGTGATATCAAAGCAATTTGGTGAGCAGTTTCGGAGAAGATTTTTTAAGATTTGCTCAAAAAAAAAAAAAAAAATCATAAAGAATAAAAAAAATCACTGGAGCGTGACCATTTGAACAAACACATTCGCAATAAGTGAATCTGGCTGACAGTTTTGGAGAAGAAGTCGAAAATATGAATTGTTGACGATGGACGGACAGACAGAGGACCATAAGATAAGCTGAGCTGACTGACAAGTCAGCTGAGCTAAGAATGTAATAGCTAACTATTTTTCCGATGCTTAAAATATTAAAATAACGAAACAACTTACATAACAGTGGAACTGTGGCATTACAGGAGCAGAATTAAGTTTTAATTATAGTGTTTTAACGAATATAATTTGGTTTTGAGGAGCACGTGGTTGAAATGTTGCCAAAATATAAAGTCCTCAAGTGTAAAGCTCCAACGCGTTAATCATAGGTTAACTCTAGAAAAAGGGCTAAATACCAATGTGCTACGTAATAGACGGTGTAATACCTACTGTGCTTAAAGTAAGTTTCAAAAAATAGGTGACGAATATTACTTAATAAAAGAATGTTTGACAACTGAAGCACCGCATTCTAAAGGTCAGCCACCTACGTTATTAATACTGATTGTTTTGAATATAATTAAACACTTAATGCATGCACATGTGAAAGGTTAAACTGATAAATTTATAACAGAATGTTTCAGCAATATAGTAGAAGTTCTCTTTTGTACACCAAGAATCTACTTAGCCATAATTTATTTGTTGTGTTTATAATTGATTGCATTCCTGTCACATGCTTGGCATGATTATTTATTTTCGGTCATATCCTTAACTTGAGGTCTTGGCAATAATAGAACAAATTTTAACCCATTGAAGAGTTGTTAATAGCTTTTAGAAATCAGGCTCAGACACAGTTGCTGTCGTCGCTAAGAGAGTGATTCAGAGGTATCAGCAGGATGCGCTGTGACACCACCATTGCCTGTATCCAAAGTTACGACGGATGCAGGTCGGTCGATAGCGGTACACTGAGACATGAGCATCATTAAACTATATTGTTCTCTTACCACAAGTAATTTCAAAATCGTGTCCATATACTTTAGTCCCTCTGGTCAGAAACTTTTGTCACTAGTGATGCTAGCCATTACACTTTCTAAGGACTGGATGAAAAAGCCGATGGCGGAACACTAAAACATTCATAACGTTATGTTTACACAGGATCCCTGCATAAAACTAGAAGAATCATACACGAAGCACATGAAGCGTGAAAAGTACGGAAACAAGATTCTGCTGTGTGGTCACAGCTTTGATAAACAACGCATGCCATTTCGAGGTTAGCTTAACGGTGAAGCAAAGCTTAATCTGTCACCAGAATGTGAAATATATGATATGGTCAACCATGAGGAGGAGGAGTAGGAGGAGGATATTTATGTAGCACTTCACCAGTAAACCACTCAGGGGCGCACAGGGAGTGCAACAAAGATCGACGTAAAACAGTCAAGTAATAACTTACCTTTGCTCTCCGCAAACTGTTAGTCTTTGCCGGGTGGCACAGCTCGAACACCTGTAATCATTACGAAAACGGACCGTTGTTTGCTTTTATATAAAACATTTTCTGGAATGAATGATGTCACATCTATTTCCATGTCGGTTAGCAGTTATCACGGGATAAAAATCTTGTCATATGACGAAACACGGACCAATGAACATCCATAATGGCACGGTACATCAAAAGGCTATGCATGCATAAGTGGAGTCAGAATTTCATTATATCAACGCAATGAAGGATCATCACGTGGCAGAAAACAGTCTTCGGTAGCAATATACACCAAGCGTAGATTAAGGACACATGTTTAGGCCGTACAGAAGGTACCTGGTAGAGTATCCAGTACTCGAAGTCACTGGTTGCCAGACAATGACATGTTGTCAACGGTTTCCGCTCTAACTATTCATTATGAAGTGATGTATTGTGCCTTTTAAAATAAATTTTCTATTTATGCTTTGCCACATTTTCTAAATCAGGAATTTGGAAAGGACTTCATCACATTTTGTCCAGGGGGACCATGTCAGAAATAGTTACCAACTTTATACACGGATCCTGTCGTTGTAAAGAATTTCGTTTTAACTCCTACCCTGAATGTAAGACCGTTTAACTGATCAAACAACCAATGATGATGGTAAGGAATATACGTGGTATATTTCATACTTAATTGCTTTGTCGAACTTCGGTTTGCTTCGTTTAGCTCAAAGTTTCATAGTCCGTTGCACACAAGATGATTTGATCTTGTTCACTGTCCTGTGGTGTTTAAGGAGATCATTTGTGACCAATTTCAATATTTGCTAAGTAGAGCATGAGGAACATCTTGTTTAATCGAGTGGTTTGCCCTACTGCTCACTAAGAGAGACGTGAATCGCCTCATTTGAATAACAAGCCATTGAACCCAGAAATATCCACCCAGGTGACCGATGAATTGGGGTAGCAGGCAGTGACTCAGCCGAATGTGATCGGTATACTTCTGTTCAATGTAACGCACAATCCAGACTTGTGTCTAGGGATTTTTAGCTGTTGAATTGGGTACAAGTGCATCTCTTATATAAGTGCGCGCGCACACGCACACACACACACACACACACACACACACACACACACACACACACACATATATATATATATATATATACAGTTGGCTTTTTTTCTTTCAATACACTGAGGGTTCACCGCATAAATTAGTAGAAATAAAATATACAAATGGAACGTATTAGAGACAGGTCAAAAGAGTCATCTATATATAAGATATAAACACAACTAAAATACCTTTCATCTATCCAGGTGTTCGCTTTCCTTACTTTTTGGAACATATTCAATACAGGGGTGGATTCAGGATTTTTCAAGGGGGGGGGGTTGCTGAACTTGTGAAATTAGGCGGGGGTCCAGTGGGCAGCACAGGCCCCTGGTGGGTCCAGCGCAGAGTCCTGGCGGGGGGTTCAGGGGGCGGAGCCCCCCGAAGCTTTAGGGTTTTTAAGCATTTTGAAGGGCACAAACAGCTTCTGTTATCACTAAAATAACAGATATCGTGTAGGGTTAAAACTTTTATTTGATATGATATTGACCCATAATCAAACTTTGATAACCAATACTGTAGGTTTTATTTCCCGAAACTTCTGCTGTTGAATTGTCATTAATATTGGAATATGTTTGAGCTTATAAAGAAGATATACATGCGCATATATAAAACGCAATACTTCACTTGAAATGCAAGTGAAAATGTGATTTATTGGAATGTATCACAATAGAGATCCATGGTAGTTGTCATGTTTGATTCAGTTCTTGGAACACAGTACATTACTTTACCGCCTAATAAAAAAACATCAACTTTGGGGATCATGTATTGCTGAATAAAGGCACGTAAATCAAATAGAGCTTACATGTCATAAATAAATGTATATGTATGACATAAGTCAGCACCAAAACTCTAAGGCAGGGTAAGCATGAGCTTTCCTGTTCTGTGTTATGTAGCATAGGCCTACATATGTATTGGTATATAAATATGCTGTTAATTTAGCACAAAGAATTCCAGGAATTTTGTTCTAGCACCTTCAAAATTATTTTGCCCACTTTCTTATGTCCATGCTCAAGGCATCTCATTTTCTGATCTCCGCAAGATTGAACTAAATGTCGAAGTTCCACCAGACGAAAGTTTGCGTGTTTTGCATCTTGCAAAGTTTCAAACCGGAAAAGAGCTTCGCGGGAATCTATGGCCGCGCAATGCATCATGGGAGGCTTTGACACTGGGCCGGCTGTGGTTGCAGGGAAGCGCGTTGGCGATGAGTGTTACCAGTGATATCAGGCCGACTGGAGTGGAGAAGAGTCCTGGGAACCCCTACCCCCTATACTATACCCGCATCCCTGCCAACCACCAGACATTGTCTGACCACTGGTATTTATGAAAAAAAAAAATTACATATATATATATATATATATATATATATATATATATATATATATATATATATATATTTAAGGGAAGGGGGATGCGGGCGCACCTCCCGCGCACCCTCCCCCCCCCCCCCGATCCACGCCTGCAATACATACATGCCACTGACACTAGCAATCAAGAGAGTGAAGTAAAAGCTAGGGATAATTGAGGTGTCAGAAGGACTAAAAGTTTTATTGGGTCGTTTCCTTCATCTCTGCATCTCTGTACAACGAACAGTGTCGCAATAAACGCTCGTCCGATTTGATCCGGCCAGAATCGCAAAACTGGCATATTGTCTCTTCAACAAATTCCTCTTTATATCAGCCAACCACAATGCGCAGCCTATGACTGGGGAGTCTCAGCTTCGAGAAAACTGTGTACATGAAGGATTTCATACAACCTGAATACTTTGCTTTTATATAATTGTCCTGAAAATATCTACATGTTTTAAGTTTGGCAGCTGATCCATTTGTTACATTATCGTTGTACACAGATAAGTGGAATTTTGGCGCGTGTTTTTCAGACGTGGTCTCGTTTGTTTGTTTGTTTTTTTTCAGAATCACGTCATGTATGACATCTTTGCCTTTGTTGTTACACACATACCAGAAGTCGTTGTTCTCTCGTATTTTTCTGACTGCTGACAACTACACAGTGTGACCCGCATCGCCTGAAACAGTTGCATCATTATGGAGATTTAACCAATATATTATCAGAATTCAGGTTAATGATTCATAACCAATATTTTATTTAGTCCTTATGTGTCAACAGAAAGTGGATATCTTACCCAATGACACACAGTTCGGCAATTGCTCTACCCTACACCAAACTTACAATTACATTTATCCCCGTCCCAGCTTGTGATTAAAGTTTAAATATCTCTGTAAGTTATTGCTTGTGGACTACAATTGGGTAGTTCATTCCAAAATTTCCCTCACAAATAGCTCAAGCTGTGTTACCCGTACTTTGATGTTTTTACTTGACGGATATTTATTTGTTTGTTTCCTTCGTAAGATGCGGCCGTGACTGAGTCTTGGCTGAAAAGAATTATGGATGTATTTTGGGTCTAGTTGGTTTATGGATTTGTAAACAAGTGAGGCTAGTGACTTTAATCTTTCTATGTTCAGTGGGCTTAATTTGGTTTCCTTTAGCATTGCTTCACATGAATGAGTGCTATGATCAAGTACAATTTTCAGCTACCGCTTTTGTATTCTTTCAATTTTTGAAATGCCAATTGTACCACAAAAATGCCATACAAATGGGTAGTGATTGAAATTTGATAGGATACACGTTCTGTAGATTGTGAGTTTGGTATTCCTGTCCAATAGTTTGCCCATCCGGCACCAAACATTTAGTTGTGTAGTCTGCAACATGAATGTCAACACTCAGTTTGTTGTCAATAATTGCACTAACCAAACTGACATTCTCCTGAAACTGTATAATTGTCCCTTAAGGTAGCGAGATATAAATGTGGTGCAAATCAGCATAGAAAACTTTATGGCCTTGTAACTTTTAAGCTGTTCACACGAACATAGTAAAAGTATACATTTTTTGGATTTACCTAGCTCTGAACTATATGTCAGGAAAAAATCGGGACAGTACTGGTTGTAATTGTTGAATAAACAAACAGTGAAAAAGAGCATGTCGTTTATCTCGGACCCCAGCTCGCTGAAGGAGGCTCTTTTAGTGTTTATTGTGAATTTGTTTATAGAAACCACTCATAGAAATTACCAAAAACCTGTTCACTTTCACATTTTAAACTGTTTAGATGTTTTTCTGATCTAAATACACTTCAGCCGTCTGCAAATAATCTACTAAACTTTCTTTTGGAATACAACAATGAACATGACATACGTATACTTCAAAGAAAAGAGGCCCTAAACAGAGCCTTGAGGTACACCAAATGAGATTGTGCGGGTACTTGATTAAGCGCCACTTGAGAGAACATTTTGTTTTCAAGGTTTTATACAACTATCAAACCACTGTTATGTTTGACCCCTTATACCGTAATGTTGTATGTCTTGTTGTAGTATGTCATGCTTCATCGTGTCCAAGACTTTGGCCAGATTTCCGCATGTTCCAGCTAGGTCTTTGCCAATATCTGGTTTGGGTTTTATGTTATCTGCAATCTCAATTAGTGCCAAAGATGTGGATAAATTATGTTGAAATCCGAAGTTATTGGTATAAAATATTGGGCCTATTTAAAAAAGAATCGAATCTTTTACACATTATTTTTCTAGTAACTTGCCAAAACCTCTGAGCAGACGTATAGCTCTGTAGTTTGACAGAACAGTTTTTTTTTCTTCAAATATTGCTTGTAAGGGAACTACTCTCACAAATTTAAAATGACCTGGGTACACTGAACTCCTAAATGAATGATTGAAGATAATTTTCAAGAGGCTGCACTCATTCATTATATTTTATATCTATTAGGTCAGGTAACATCTGGCTCTGTGGCTTTTTAGACTTGATTGCCTTTATTTCTGACTTCAGTTTATCAATTCTTGTAGGTCTAAGGTACATACGTTTGGGGTGGGGATGGTGTCCTAAAAAGTGTATCAACCTATTCCAGTTAATGTATGACATTAGAAGCAAAGTTTTCGACAGCGTTACAAAGGTATTCACGGAAAGCTTCTGCTGTGTCAGCAAGATTTGACATGATCAGCCATTTACTATTAGTTTATCAGCATATCTCCTTTGCTCATATTTATTTGGGCTGATAATTTTGCCGAAGGTTTGCCAGAGATTTTTTTTTTAAAGTTATGTGTTTTATTGCTGTGCGAGAGTAGCGGTAGGGGTTGCTGATATATTTTCCAGGGTTGGATGTTCTAATTTAAGCTGATACAGGTTGCTTTTACGTTGTATACATTTCTTCAGACCAGGAGTGACTAAGCTTTTATCTTTGGCTCCCTTGCATGAGAGCTTGTATTTTGGAAACATTTGACTCAGGAAGAGATTAGAATATCACATCCTTGTTCGGTGATTCATTTTCAAATTTAACCAGTCTATTTCTCCTTCAGAAGTCAAATCTGAATCTCTGTGATACTTTCATTGTATACATGTATGGGGGGTCTTTGTGTTAACATACCTTTATGCGGGGTACCAAGCAATAGAAAAGTGGGTAGGTGATCTACATTATCTGCAAGTTAATTCCATGAGATGACTCATTTACATCTGGTAATTTTAAGTTTAAATAGACATGGTCAATAATGGTCGCTGTTGTGACTGTGATTCTAGTTGGAACTTTTGTACAGGACATGTTGTTATTGATGGTCAAGTTGCTAATATAATTTGTGATGTCATTTTGCATATTGAGTAGACTGATGTTGATGTCACCAACAATTATTATCCCACATTATTTGTCTCTTGGAAAAGTGTTTCTAAATCATTCTGAAAATCTGCAATACTACCTTTGTTGGGGTGACTATAAATGGTTATGATTGTACAAGTTGATTCCTGAGAATGAATTTCAGTACAAGCTACTTCAACATAACTTGGACTATTTGTCAAATACGCTTTTAGATCATTATGTCTGTGTGACAACACGGACATACTGTTTTCCCTGAAATTGTATATTTCTTTCTGTCTTTCTTTACAAGCAAATTTGTCCGCCCTTTTCTCGGGGGGGGGGGGAATATCACAGATATAAACTCCAAACTTGGCACAATTATACTTCTATAAATGAAATCTTGTCTTTTTATAATGAGAGGTCCTGATTTTGAAAATTTTGCAAATGAGAGCTTCTCAACGTTTTACATTTTCAATATCTTATATACTATAGTATATTTAGTTCCGAGAGTATAGTGGTTCGATCATGGCAAGGCAAAAGTCATCTCAAATGTCAAGGTCATGTCAAGGTCAAAGGTCAAATTGTAGACATTGTAACACTGTATATTTTTGCAATTTACATGTGAACTCTAAAGGTCAAAAGTCAAGGCTATTTGGGCCTTTGAAAGTTTCATGTAGCCATGACTTGGCCAATTACCATCCAATTTTAGTTATGTTGCACTCAAATTGTAAATATTTTAAAACTGCGATTTTTTGTGATTCACATGTGACCTCTATAGGTCAAAGATCAAGGTCATTTGAACTTTAAAAAGTTCATCTAGCAGTAGGATTAATGGAATGTGAAGTACTGAAAAAGGACAAAAGCTGTAGCATCTAATGTTTACAACTTTGGAAAGCACAGATTTGCTTTGAAGCAAACCTTCTTACATAGTTCATGACCGTGACGTTTGGATCCTGCCTTACATACACAATTTTCGCCAATAGCAATGATTTGGAACAGTATGGTGCAATGTATCCAAGCCATTTTAGCAACTACAAATATTTAAAACAGGCCTGAAAAGTGTTTCATAATTTTAGTTCACTAGGTTACCTCCATGTTTCCTTCCTACATAAGTCCCCAGAACGACATTTGGACCAGATTGTTTGGAACCTACTATGGGACTTGAAGTATCGATTGACACCCCTGGCTACAGGCATAAATGATAAAAGAAAAATAAGAGATAATGTAATTAACTTTAGCATAATATGCATGTCGAATTCGTCTTACCTTCCTTTGTTTGATTTATTGAAATGCTGATCATCTGCCTATATCCTCCATGTTCAGATTGAAATGTGTCAGGTAGGCGTGTTCCTAAAGTGTAAAGTTGGTTTTCGTACAGTGTGTGTGTGTGTGTGCGTGCGTGCGTGCGTGCGTGTGTGTGTGTGTGTGTGTGTGTTTGTGTGTGCGTGTGTGTATGTGTTTTTATTTCAGTTTGCAGGTTAAAATACATCGTGTACTCTAAAAATGTTGTCCGGTCTAGGGGACACGATACAAACTTCATAAGCTTCATTATCCACAAGAAATGAGGACTATTTTCGGTTTTTATATTTTCATAAAAAAATATGTAAAACTTGAGTCTGTGCAAATTTAAGTTGCACCTCTTAACTCATATCTGTTAATGGCTAATGTGTATAGCAAGCGGGTGCTACGCTTTTCCATGGTATCAGGGGCTTAAATTGGATGACCACACCTGAAGCAGATTTGTATCTTCTACATACAGTGTATAAACTGATATTTTTATACGCTCATCTCGGTGCAATAGTTTTTAAGTGCATTTTTATAACACCATACATGTACCATTGTCAACGTAACAGTGCTTGATAAATGCAATAATTGTTTCAAAACTGAAATCAGGGGAGTGCAGCCAAAGTGCCCTATCTGGTTACTCGACCACCGATTCCCATCATGGACTCCAAATATATTTCAATTTTGCTTTTGGGGTGATCAGCACATGAACACAAGCTCGAAATTGCCTCATTATACAGCCTCAAAGATGTGCATTTTCAATGAGCGATGGCTATCGCCTTTCTGTTCCATTGGTCGGTGCGGATAATTGAAAGCATGAACGCCGCAACATCAGCACGGGACATAAGCTTCGATCTACCCGTGTTAAAATGTGCCTCTTCTACGTGCACTTGTTCCCCTGAAACACATAAAAACGATCTTGTTTATCTATTTACAATAAAGGCTTTTTCCAAAATTACCTGTTGGGTCATCTATCTATCTTTCTGTCTGCCTGTCTGTCTGTCCGTCTATCTATCTACCCATCCATCTTTGTATTATATTATATAATTTATTATATATTATGTTATGTTATGTTATGTTATGTTATGTTATTTTATGTTATACTCTATCATATTATATCATATTATCTATTAATTTTCTCTTCAAAAATTACTTTTAAAGAGAATGCCGTATCCAGGACACCAGAAAGCTATTTTAAGTACAAAGCATACTTGTTACAATAATATTTTGTCATCCATGTTATCTCGGACATGTTAAACACCAAGAAGAGAACTAACATTCATATACAACGGATACAAAACCAAATACACGGTAAAAATTGTGTAAGCAAATATATGATATTTGTAGGGGAAAAACTTTTTTGAAACTATCCTAACATTTGCATAATTCACCTAATATTTTTATGATATCTGTAAAAAAATGTCCACATTCGCCAAACCACATGAGCATCGTTTAATACCACACACTTTCTAATGTTTTTTTTTTCCATATCCAAACTTTTGAAACAAAATAATCAGACAGGGTTCCACGGATATTTTGAAGCCTTGAAAATTTTCGACAATTTTAAACTTAAAGATGTCTTCAATCTCCAGATGTAAGTCAATTCTCTAAAAAAATACTTGCCTTTTAATCCCTTCCTCGATGCCCAAATTATTATCTAGATCTGCTGGACACACCACGTATTAACCCCATTTCGTCGGTGATCCCAATGCAAAGGGGTATTTTCCCAATCGTATATTAGTTTATCCATAATCTTTGCATGGTTTGAAAACCTTTATAAAATTTGATTCGAAAAAGAAGCTCGAGTCCTGAGCCATTATTACATGATGGTTGCAAATGCAGTTGCGAAATAGTGTCATTGAGTAGTTGTAAGTGGCTTGAAAATAATCGGATGTGAATTTGTTCTGAAGCTATTTGGAACATGGTGGTGCTGATGTTGGCAGGTTTTTTTTTTTCTTTTTTGTAATGCTAATAGCGGAAAAAGTAAAATCGGATTTAGATTTTAGTAAAAGACTAATATTTTTCAACACACCCCACTAGATACTAGCCACGAATTTATCAAAAATTTGAATAAAACTTTGTACCAGAATAAAACCGTTTTGATCGTACACAACAACGCAAACGAAAGGATGAATTTAAGGGGTGCACATAATTTGAGCATCGAGAAAAAGGAGGGGATTTAAAGCAAAGAAGATATCTGTATATTTTTCTAACATTAGTTTCACGCGACACGATATGAGAGGATGAAAATGTACGGAACTAAACGTTCAGCTTGAAGCCGCACGCCAGATTACACCTATGATGGTCGCTTGCCTATGTAAGTTTGAACGTCAATCATACATCTTTCATCCCCCCCCCCCCCACTTAAAAAAAAGAAAGAAAAAAGAAAAAAAGAAAAGAAAGAATAGAAAGGAACTGCTAATAAGGAAACACTGTAGAGACTGTGAAGACCTCGAGCTCTCCATCGCATATTCCATACACAGGCAACCATATTGCATTTACGCGCATCATAGTTTTATACTCCTTCTATTTGCGTGATTAACGGGATATGTTCCGACTTTTCTTAGTCAGGCAATGCTATTCTCTCTCTCTCTCTCTCTCTCTCTCTCTCTCTCTCTCTCTCTCTCTATATATATATATATATATATATATATATATATATATATATATATATATATATATATATATATATATATATATATATATATATACTTTTCAGCACCAACAACGACTTTGAAACTGCATCTTAAAATTAAGTCTAAAAGTGAACCTTTGAAGTTTCGATCGAAGAATCGAAATCGTTCGGGAAGCCCAGGAACTAAGAGCGACGCGCTAGGTTCCTGGGGTGCCTGAACGATTTCGATTCTGCAACTAAAACTGAAAAGGGTCACTTGAAAGCTTTTGCTGAAATCGTGCCACATAAATTTCTTTCAATATCAAAATAAAAGCAAAAAACAAAAAAACAAAAATTACAACAAAATCACAAAACCACTAAGATTCCCACACAATCCTAGAACCGTCGTCCAAATTTCTCCATTCATTCAGCTGTTGATAAAATTGAGCATAGCCCCACATGTTTTCCAGAACTATCTTGTGTTACTAACGCAAATTAACCAGAATGCATTTCTTTTTCAACAAGATTTATTACTGATTTTTATGTGTGTTTTATTTAATCATTGCTAAATACCGTATAATAAAAGAATACAATTTTTCAAAAAAAGAAATCATATTCAATAAAAACAGGATATACAAATCAACTGCACAACATTCAGCATCCACAGAAGTGATTAGGGATGGGGGGGGGGGGGGTGACAATCAGATCTGCAGCACTTTTTACACGATTTGAGTTATATCAAGTTAAAATGGTTGGAATTAGTCAGGGGCCTTTGATCCTGCGAGTTTATTGATCACTTGCTGTCATGCATCCTCAATCATTTTAGAATATCCCGCCATAATACTCTATACAGATAATACGGACATTGGCTGAAATGCAGTCAGTTACGCTTTACAAGAAACAAGGAAGACGTCTGCCGTTAAGTAAATTGTAACAACAATAGCCAATTATATTTGGCATAGAGAGCATTGATACATTTAATTTTTTTGTGCAGATGATCGCAATAGATTTGATGATAACCTTACCACTTATCCCGTCGTTGGTCAGTATGGGTGGGCGTACAACGGTAAAATCGATGTCATTCAGTGCAAGCAGGTATTCTTCCATTTCTGCCATGCTGTCTAGAACCTTACCAATCACGAAAGGGCGAAACACCCACTTCCACAAAAATGGATTGTTTGGGTCAGCTGAAAGCAGCGCATAGGATCATTTTGGGCTCTGCAGATCTTGAGACGTTAATGAAAAATTTGAAATAATGCTCCTTTTTGTCAATTCACATAAATGCCAATGATGAGTACTTTAGGACGTACAATATCTTAGAAATGTGATCTATCAACTTTGCTTTATCATCGTAACAAACACAAACGTGAAAAATAGAATTTATCCCGAAAGGTATCACGTTTTTCCTAAATGACCATTCGTGAAGTTATTCTTGTATAACTATAATCATTTGAAGTGCTTACTCTCACAGCACATGCAAATAATCCTGAAACTATTACAGTAACTTTAGAAGGTGATTATTTTTTAATTTGTACCACAATACACTTCAGAAGGTTGCTACTTAGTATTTTATACTGCAGTATACCGCAGAAGGTTGCTACTGTGTACTTTGTATCACACTACAATTTAGATACTTGATACTTTGTATTTTGTACTGCAATACACTTTAAAAGGTTAGTACTTTGTATTTTATACTGCAGTATACCTTAGATGGTTATTACTTTGTATTTTGCACTAGACTACACTTTAGAAATGTGCAATTTTGTATTTTGTACTACAGTACACTATAGTAGGTTGCTTCTTTTTATTGTACATTACAAAACACTTAAGAAGGTTGCTACTTTGTACTTTGTAATACAGTACACTTTAAAGACTGCTGCTGGTATTTTGTAGTACAGTATACCTTAAAAGGTTGCTACTTTATATTTTGTACTGCAGTACACTTTAGAAGGTTGCTGCTTTGTATTTTGTATTACAGTACACTTTAGAAGGTTGTTACTTTGTACTTTGTAATGCAGTACACTTTGAAAGTTGCTATTTTTTGTACTGCAGTATACCTGAGAAGGTTGCTACTTTGTCTTTTGCACTACAGTGCACTTTAGAAGGTTGCTACTTTGTATTTTGTACTGCAGTATACATTAGAAGGTTGTTCTCCATTATTTTGTACTATACTACACTTTACAAGATGCCACTTTGTATTTTCTACTACAGTGCACTATAGCAGGTTGTTGCTTTATTTTTGACATAACAGTACACTTAGAAGTTTGCTAATTTGTACTTTGTACTACAGCACACTTTAGAAGATTGCTACGTTCTCACTCTAACGGCTTGTTGTCCATCTTGATATCCATCTCTGGTTAGTAGAATAATAAAGGACCTTGGTACAGTCGATATAAAAATTATAGATTAACATTAGTGCGTCATTGCGTCACATTTTGATCCGTGTGTGAAAACACACGAAAGTACCGAAGCACGCAGAGTCGAGGCTATTTATTCACGTGTATTGAGGAAATACATTTTTACTCATACCTTACACATTAATGTCTTTTATTGTCCTTACTCTTTCAGTGCCAATTTCACAAAGGTCGATGTGCTCTGAAGTGCCGTGAGGAAACCAGATTCTTATTTGGGGACATGTCTCGCAAACCCAGCTTTCATTCAAGTACCAGCATCCCTGACAGTCGACATGACAGAGCAAATACCGTATGGTCTCCCCCACCCTGGTCTATGTATAAATACTTGTCAATTTTCATTGCAGGCACTAAAACTATTGCCAAAGCACACACCTGTGAATACGAAATATTTAACCAAAATAAATTAAAAACAGCCCCCCCCCCCAAAAAAATGGCGGACATTATAAATAGTCATACAGAATTGCAGGTGTGTCTGTGATTTAACCGTCAAGTTACCATAACAATCAGGGTACCATAACAATCGGCATGCTCTGAGGAATCGTGGGAATGCGGTTTCTTGACCGCAGTTGATGACACTTGAAAGATAAATGGTTTTAAGACAAATACAACATGTCTATACACCCACAGACAGAAAAATTAATGACGGACAACTCTCCTTATTGTACCTACATGTTGAATAACAATTTATCTTTTAAGGGAGAGCTTTTGTAGCACATATCATTAACATACATGATTCTTTAAACAGATATGAGTGCTTTCTTCGGTTTTTTTTTTTTCTTTTTTTTTTTTTTTTTTTTTTTTTGTCAATCTTAAAACCTTGTTGAAAACATTGCTTTATGAATTCCAAACGATGCAACTTCTGATTGTTTTCACTACATTTTTAAGCTATCCACTCAAATGCGTAATAAAATGTTAAAATAGCATGATAAGTCCATGAATGCTTTGACCAGGTGGTTCAAGGCCAACATAGCTTAGGAATAGGATTGTTTTTGGCCCCATAAACATCTCCTTCTTAAAGTTCATAACCACCGGTCGCTCCTTGATTTTGACCTTCTTCTGTTTCATTCATTCACAGTCATACCGGGAGTTTGTCTTATCTGATAACTCGATGACAGTCACCCGTTTTCGTGATTTTTTTTTCTCTTTTTCTTTCTTTTGTGTGTGTGTGTGGGTACAAAATTAAAATAAAATTAACCCACCCTTGCCACATATATCCTGGGGGAAACTATAATAAACAAGATATCTATTTTATTGAGTCTTAGAATAACATTAAGTGTTTCCTCACGCGTAGTGCAATAAGCTGACATGCAGATCAGACGGGTGACGGAGGCCGCCCTCATGGCCTTCACTATGACTTCGATGGTATCTAAGTAGAACGTGACCGGAGCCCTGCAAAACACGGTCCGATGGACTCCCAGGCCCGACATGACAGCATCACAACCGACAAAATGAGGCCTTAATGACTCTTCCGAAAATATATCCACTTTTTCCACCTGAAAATAGCATTTAATCACGATGACAGAAAAAAAGGCAATTTGATGTAGGTGGGTTTCACTATGTTGGTGCCTAGAATCTGTGACAGTCATAATCAATTTTCAGCTGTGCTCTATAGGCTTATGTTGCAAGAAATTGTCGTATAAGAAGCAGAGAGTATTGCTTAGGCCTAATTGAAGTCACTGAAATGAAAAAAAAATGCATAGCACAACATTTCAAGGTGGGAATTTTTACCATAAAGATAATACGTTATTGCCATATCAAATTTTGTCTAATCATTATCGCAAATAGGCCTACTAACTAAAAAACAAAACATAACAAAGAAAAGAGATACTAAAATTTTGTTGTGGATGAACAGGAAATGTGCTGCCATACCCCAACGATTAGCAGGCAACAACGTTCGCCAATTGCTACTATCCAATGCTGATAGACTTATTGCAACAATGGCTGGAAGGTAATCTATAACCAGCTTTGGACGGCACATGTGCTATGTTCTCACAGTCACAGTAGAAGATCGTTGTTGCTGGGGAAAATCACGAGTGAATGTAGGTCACGAGTGATTTTCCCCACCCACAACGATCCCCAGTGAGAGGAAAATAGCAACTCACTCTCCAGTCATGTAGGATTTTGTTTATTCTATGTTTAATTGGATATTCATTGCTTTAAAAAAATAAAATCTGCCCTAGGCTTGCTTTCAACGCCGATCTAGTGTGCCCTGTTTGCTTACGTTCGTACCGGTTACTCCGCGTCACACGTGACGTGCAATCCAAACAAAAATCGCTCGCGTACATTTTGATTTTGTCTGTATGCCAATGCAACCCGTCATTGATGCAGGCGCGTCACAAATATACACTTGTAACAATGTTTATGTTATGTGATCTTCAGTGAGTTACTTTTTATTTTACTATAGAAAATGAAAAATCAGCCTCAAACATAGATCAAATTACATTTTGCCCAAGTATCTGCTCGACATACCTAATAATGCTGTGCAAAATTGTATGGTACGGATTGAATCACCTGATTGGCTGACTGGTTGGCTGGTCGGCCGACCGGCTAATTAGCTAGAGAGCTAGCTTGGCTGGCTAATAAGCCAAAATATGACAAACTAACTGACTAAACTACTAGTGCATAGACAGGAAAACTGCATGTAGACCTGAATTTATTCAAACTGACGAATCAACACATACACAGTGCAGGCGGCGCGTGCAGCTCACCTTTAAATGATCATCTACTATTTGAAGTTTAGCTGGATTGCGCACCAGCGCGATGACGTCATGACCTGCATCCAAGGCCTGTTGGACAAGACATAAACCAGATGGACCGGTTGCACCAAGAATGGCCAATTTCATGTCGTCTATATGGCTAGAAATGCATATAAGATATGGTTCAAGCGTTGGTTTAAACATATTTTATTAAACGATTAGAGAAAAGGGCTATGCCCTGTATGAACTCTTCTCGCAACAACAAAAAATAAAAGTAAAGGGTTAATGTAAATGACAGTAGGACATTTGTAAAAGAGGTGTTGAGGGATATTGACAATACAGGACATATACAGGACAGACACGGACTAGACAACACACACAGAGGTGAGGGTGACGAAACATCGCAACACGTATAGAGGGCTCAATGCCGACGGAATGCAAGAGAGACACAGGACAGGACGCATACAAAAGGATAGTATACTGATATAGATGAACTGGCCTCCTATCATTACAATATTTGAGAGAATGAAGATACACTCTACGGGGGATTGAACTTTTTTGATTTCTCTATGAAACTATGGACGGCCAAAAATATTTTAGAGTTTTCGAAGTAGGAGCATTCATCTGAACCATAAATTACTGTTTTGAGAGTGAAGGATGCTACTCTAATGACATTTTCGTGTAAATCAATTCTAATAGAGTTGTACTTCGGGCAGTTAAAGAAAAAATAATATGTATCTTCATTCAGTGCCCCGCATGAGCAAGATTTTGGTTCAAGCGTTCGGGGAAACAATAGTGAGCATCCAAGCAAATTATAAGCAGGTTTTATTCAAATAGCATACCTGCAAAAGGGGCCATGCATGCTTCCCTACTTTCGGTTTGATTTCTTTCTCTTTTTCTCTATACATTGTTACCGAAAAAAAATAACGGACTGTCTGGAAAATGGAATAATCCTTATACCTTGATCTGTACGCAGTCTGAGAATCACCACCTTACAACTAAAGTTTCAAAATAATTCAGCGCAAAAGCTCTCGATATCTTGCCCACTTGCACACACACACCCCCCCCCCCGCCCCCGCCCCCCGCAAAAAAAAAAAAAAAAAAAAAAAAAAAACCTGGATTCATCCCTTCGTAATGTTGCATACGAGTCTTTAATCACGCCTACAGCTGCTAATTCTGACAGTTATGCGCCATATATTCAGCTATCAGTTGTATGTAAATAGCATTCCAGACTGGAAAGGAATTGTAACGTGTACGTCGGTGCCTATCTTGGAAACTTGCCGTCAAGTAGTCCTAAAAGACTAGCCAGCAAGAGGTGTATTGAGTTTATTTTCAAGGACGTGATTGATTTAAAATGAAGTCACAAAACCGGGAAAGGGAGGCTCTCTCTCTCTCTCTCTTCTATCTCTCTCTCTCTCTCTCTCTCTCTCTCTCTCTCTCTCTCTCTCTCTCTCTCTCTCTCTCTCTCTCTCTCTCTCTCTCTCTCTCTCTCTCTCTCTCTCTCTCTCTCTCTCTCTCTCTCTCTCTCTCTCTCTCTCTCTCTCTCTCTCTCTCTCTGTGTATTGAAAAGACCACCAAAAGGGCACATTTGAAGTTTTTACGTCGCTTTTATGTCTCCTTGAGGACACATCTGGATCATTTATCGACGAACTTGAACGACCTCCAGCTGACTTTGAAGCATGAACACTCTCTAGATATGGCATAGCCATACTGACTTAAATTGCAAAATGAAAATACTCCCTAAAACATGGGAAAACTATCCAAGTTTCATCTAAATGTAGTGAGTACTTACAGTATACTGCAAACATTGACCTCGGTAGTAAGTGTGCTTTTTGTATGGGTACTTGGTGACTGAAAAAATACAGTCATGCTGGGGAAGCATGTAAAACATATCTAATGCCAAAATTAATAATTTACGAGGTTATCATACTGATACGATTATAAAATACTGCACGTCGTTTTAACTGGTTTGGAATTAATTTGCTGTTAATTTTCCTTTTTGACATTTTAAATAATTTCTGCCCCTGGGATTTCGGGCGGTTAGGTGGATGATAGACTGTGGATCTCACAGGCTCAACTTTATTGCACCAAAAGGAATGCATGTATGTTATTAAAAAGAAGGAAATAAAAAACAAAAACAAACTAGAAAAGAAGATTTGCTTCAAAGCAAATCTGTCTGTGTGCCTTCAAAAGTTGTAAATATTAAATGCTACAACGTTTATCCTTTGGTATTTCACATTACAATAAACCTACGGCTGGATGCAAATCTCAAAGTGCAAATGACCTTGACCTTTGACCTTTACAGGTCACATGTGAATTACATAGTGTTAAATACCCACAATGTAAGCCCAACATGAGCCAAATCGGATGAAAATTGACCAAGTAATGGCAAGATGAAACATTCAAAGGGCCAAATGACCTTGCCCTTTGCTCTTTTGAGGTTACATGTTCTTATAAAAACGTGCAGTGTTGCAGTACCTACAATTTGAGTCCAACATGATTAGAATTCGATTGAAATTGGCCAACTTATGACTGGATGAAAGTTTCAAAGGTCCAAATGACCATGACCTTTGGCCTTTAAAGGCCATATGTAAGTTTAAAAATGTGCAGTACTGTTAGAACAGCTACAATTGGAGGCCAACATAATCAAAATTGGATAAAAATTGGCTAGTAGAAAGGCAGTGTCGAAAGTGGCCTTTGACCTTGAAATGATCTTTGACCTTGAGATGACTCTACCTGAAATGAACCTTGACATCAAAAATGACATTTTGGCCAAAAATTGACCTTTGACCTTGATATGACCTTCGACCTTGAAATGACCTTGACATTTGAGATGACCTTTGCCTTGCTATGATCGAACCCCTATACCCTCGGAACCACATCTACTATAATATATGAGATATTGAAGATTTAAAACTTTAATTAGCCCTCATTTGCATAATTTTGAAAAGCATGACCTCTCATTATATAAAGGCCAGACTTCATCTATAGAAGTATAATTGGGCCAAGTTTGGAGTTTCTACGTGAAATACTTTTCAAATGAAATGTCGGACAAATTTGTCTGTACAGAAAGAAAAAAAAAGGAGAAAAAAGAAAGAAAGAAAGAAAGACAAAGAAGAAAAAAGAAAGAGGGAGAGAAAGAAAGAAAGAAAGAAAGAAAGAAAGAAAGAAAGAAAGAAAGAAAGAAAAAAAGAAAGAAAGAAAGAATTACTAAAAAAACACAATATGTCTGTGTTGGCACACAGACATAATTAGCTTTGCAACCACAGGACACAGAATTTTTGCCGATGGTTACATGGTAAATTGGTGCTTCATTTATTTATGATCGTTATGTAAATATAATTTCTCTTTCTCCAGTTGACATAGTATATCGCACAATTCCAAGCTTTACCCTGGATCCCTGATACATAATATTTGTACAAGGGCACAGCATTCTGTATTCACCTTCTTTTTCTTATTAGAAACCCACTGGTTTTATGGCAAAATATGACATTTTACAAAAACTACCACCTCCACTTTCTGTTTAATACATTCACCCTTTCCTGCTCAAACTGACCGAAACTGGCCATTGGCAAAACGTCGTCTGCTGCAATGTTTATGACTGATTTTAACAGAAATTAAAAACAATTGGAATAATAGAAAAGAAGATTTGCTTCAAAGCAAATCTGTATGTGTGCCTTCAAAAGTTGTAAATATTAAATGCTACAAATTTTATCCTTAGATACTTCACATAACATTAAGTCTATGGCTTGATGCAAATTTCAAAGTCCAAATGACCTTGCCCTTTGACCTTTACAGGTCACATGTGAATTGCATAGTGTTACAATAACCACAATTTAAGCCCAACATGAACCAAATCGGATGAAAGTTGACAAGTTATGGCAAGATAAAACTTTCAAAGGGCCAAATGACCTTGACCGTATCCCTTTTGAGGTTACATGTTCTTATAAAAATGTGCAGTGTTACAATAGCTACAATTTGAGCCCAACATGATCAAAATTGGATAAAAATTGACCAAGTTATGGCTAGAAGAAAGCCACCATCGAAAGTGGCTTTTGACCTTGAAGCGACCTTTGACCTTGAGATGACCTCCACCTGAAGTGAACCTTGACCTCAAAAATGACATTTTGGGCCAAAATTGCCCTTTGGCCTTGATATGACCTTGACATTTGAGATGACCTTTACCTTGCTACGATCAAACTCCTATACCCTCGGAACCACATCTACTATAATATATGAGATATTGAAGATTTAAAACTTTAATTAGCCCTCATTTGCATAATTTTGAAAAGCACGACCTCTCATTATATAAAGGCCAGACTTCATCTATAGAAGTATGATTGTGCAAAGTTTGGAGTTTTTACGTGCAATACTTTTCAAATGATATGTCGGAAATATTTGCCTGGAAAGAAAGAAGGAAAGAAAGAAAGAAAGAAAGAAAGAAACTTAAGAAAGAAAGAAAGAAAGAAAGAAAGAAAGAAAGAAAGAAAGAAAGAAAGAAAGAAAGAAAGAAAGAAAGAAAGAAAGATAAGAACAATATGTCCATGTTGGCACACAGACATAACAATAATAGTAATGGCAGATATATACCAAGAATAACATGAGCATAAAAATACGTTTTGCCAACAATGTAATACATGTATCATTTACACACGACGGCCAGCTGTCCTATTTTTTGACCAGAATGGGTACTTATACATCTGGTCAAAAACTAGGACAGCTGGCAGTGTAAACGATGTATTCGTTGCCTGTTGCCTTTAGCTATTCCCGTATCACCTTCCTTCAACAAATCATAGTTGATGTTAGCCAGTGGTCATAAAATGTGAAGCTACTTAGGGGTTTGAACTTCTATGGCCGATCGAGTTTCTTGAAATTAAAACACATTCTGTGCGACTGGAACAGTTTCAACACTTTCCCCCATAAATGGAACAGTTTCAACACTTTCCCGCATAAATGACTCAACTCTGGTCCATCATCATGGTCTACATTATCCACCAATTTTTACTACTTCATGAAAACATTTCTGCACAATACGTATTTCAAGGCATATAAACACGTCTGCCGCCAATTTTCTATGGCAACAATAGCCTTACTATCACAGTTCGGGCGGTTAAAGGTTGATTTGAAGAACAAAATGTAAGGTAGGGTAATGCGATATGTTGGAATTGATAACACAGTTAAAGTTCGACGCAGAGGTAATAATCGCACCAAATACTGTAAAGCTTACCTTTTACAGTGAGATGAATAGCTCGTCCAGCAACCGTCCCTGATCCTACTTCTTGTAATCTGTGATATTGAAGGTATTGTAATGTAAATATATTACTGTGTTAAACAGGCAACTGGAAAGAGAAGCATCTCGCTGGCCGATGATATTTGTATACACTCAAATTGATATATAAACTAGAAGAAGATTTGCTTCACAGCAAATCTGTCTGCCTGCCTTCAAAAGCTGTAAATATGCATACATGGAAATTTCAGAGTCCAAATAACCTCGACCTTTGACCTTAAAAGGTTACATGTAAATAACGAAAACACGCAGTGTTCCAATGCCTTCAATGTAAGCCCGACAAGAGTGACCTTAGATGAAAATTGACCAAGGTATGATTAGACAAAAATTTCAAAGTCCCAAATGACCTTTAACTTTCATTTTAGAGGTCCCAAATGTATTACAAAAATGTACTGTGTTAAGTTTTCCACAATTTGGGCCCAACATAAACCACATCAGATAAAAATTGATCAAGCTTTGGCTAGATGAAAGTTTCAGATGGCCAAATAACCTTCACTTCTGACCTTAAGAGGTTACATGTAAGTAGTGAAAATCTGCAGTGTTGCCATACCTACAATATGAGCTAGACATGACTGAAATTTGGATGAAAATGGACCGAATTATGGCTAAATGTCAATAAATTTCAAAGCCCTAAATGACCTGAACTTTGACCTTTAGAGGTCCCATGTATATTACAAAAATTTTACTGTGTTAAAATATCTACAATTTGAGCCCAACATAAACCTAATCAGATGAAAATGAATCGAGTTATCGCTAAATGAAAATTTCAGAATAACCTTGACTTTTAATCTTTAGAGGTCACATGTAAACCACAAAAATATGCAATGTTACAATATCTATAATTTGCGCCCAGCATGATCAAAGCCGGATAGAAATTGACTGAGTTATGGCTGAAAGAAAAAATTCCAATTGTATTTGTGTCTTTGTGTCCACAGCCACTTCCTACTAGCCATTACCCTATTCCGCAGTCCGAACTCTTTACTCTCCATAAGGTATAGCCTGTCACTGTCTTACACATATGGAAGTACTATTGGCCATATTGCACACGTTACTCTGTAGAATTTTGACATTGGCTGTATTGACCCAAATAAATCAAAAGGTTTTCAGCGGGTATCTACTCAGAACATGTTTCCGAGCCTGAGCAAAGACAACCCACATAATAATGAATAAATATGAACGTGGCAAAAGCTGAATTAGCTAAATAAGTGACGTTTTGCTTACAAATGCAGAGCTTCAATAAGAATGCAGAATATCTGTCAAACCAAATATAATTCCTAAATAGTATAGAACAAGTTCACATAAGAATAAACTGACGTACCCCTGAACTGGTGTGTACCCTTTCTAGCTGGATAGGACACATTAGTCAAATGGCCAAAATGACAGTGACCTTTGGCCTTTAGAGGTCACATGTAAATCACAAAAACGTGCAGAGTTCCAATTACTATTGTTTGGGTCCAACATGGTTAAAATTGGATGAAAAGTAGCAAAGTTGCGGCTGGGTGAACATTTAAAATGTCCAAATGATCTTGACTTTTTACCTTTAAAGCTTACACGTAAATAATGAAAATGTGCAGTGTTGCAATACCTACAATATGATCCCGACATGACTGAAATTTGGATGAAAAAAGACCGTGTTATGGCTACATGTAAATTTGAGAGGCCTAAATGACTTTGAACTTTGACCTTAAGAGTTCCCATGTATATTACAAAAAGTACTGTGTTAGGATATCTACAATTTGAGCCCACCATGAACCAAATCAGATGAAGATTTACCAAGTTATGGCCATATGAGAAATATCAAAGGGCCAAATAACCTTGATCCTTGCCCTTTAATATATCGACACATCGTCGTGTCAAGGTTTGGAACTCATCCAACCAACGAAGCCAGTTAGGCAGGCCTACGTTGCTGCCACCGCTACAGTTTTGTCTCTGTCAGCAAGCAACGCAGTGCCTGGGAGATTATGAGGATGTATATCCCTTGGGTCTGTATAGAAAGAAACTACGTTTCATACATCATTGTCTTGAACATGTGTCTTATAGAGTCTACTCCTCCGAGCCCTATCTCGCTGTTTTGGTCGGAGTCTATTTTTCACGTAGCTTGCGGAGTATATTTGAAATTGGCCTATATCCGCCCAGAGCGGATATATTTTAAATATATCCACCCAACATATTTGAGGTACCAGTGGATATTTTTGTCAACGTGTTGTAATACTAATCATTTTTTGAATTAAAAAAAAGTGCAAGTGGGTAGGGTTTGAACCACGAAATGTGTGTACCACTACTAGAGTCCAAAGCCCTATATGAAGATTCATTAGTCATTACACCACCAGTTTTAATAAGTGCAGCGCTGTTCAATCCTCTTGCTCTTTATCGCAAATCATGCCTGAGCCTTAACACAGTGCCCATAGTACCCTGTGAGGAATTGTTTAGCCACCAGAATTGATACCGAGAATCCACCTACAGCCACGGTGAATCAACCTGTGCTCAGGCAGAAAGCAGCCTTTAGGTAAAGTTCTGCAAATTGTTAGCGGGTATCCCAAGTATTCATCATCCAAATTCTGTCAAGTTAATGAATACGCTTCATTGGAATATCCAGAGTCAAATGAGCTTACCTCTACAAAAATTGTCCTCAGAATCGGCGTATTTGATTCATGCACAGAAAATCCATCATGCAGTTGTATAGAGACCTCTACATGTTAGGATGATGTCACGCATTGTTCATTGGACGTATGTGAGTTTAATACTTTAAAAAAAAAATCCTTCTCAGCTCTTGATCGATTTTTTTCAAATAACTTCATTGGTACTGATACGGTTTATATGCCTGCGCAGATTCTCGTGCTACGGGGTGAAAACCTCCCGCTCAGGTGTAGCAACCTGCCTGCTACGGTTAATATGCATGCCAACTGAAGACTCTCCTTTTTTGAGTCAATTTAGATTATTTTGGTGATTTTATGCTTTTATAATATACTACAAGAACCACTTTATAAAATTTTAAAATTCAAAATGTTCTGACATTAGAATTATGGTGCATATGACCTGTAGAGTCATACAAGTACATTTTTGATATACCTAGCTTGGATTGCGTTTGCTTATTTATGGGTAAAGACTAATTTTAAAATATTGATTTTGTGTGTGTGTGTGTGTGTGTGTGTTCTAAGATAAAAATTTGACAGTCAGCCTCAGCTACACATTTCTTGATTATTTGAAATAGAGTATATCGTTTTTAAACATTCATATACGGTCACACATAGGACTATACAACCAGCACTGCAACATAATTTTTTTTTTTTTTTTTTTTTTTTTTTTTTTTTTGTTTTTGTTTTTTTGTTTTTGTCTTTTTTTGTTTTTTTTTGTTTTTGTTTTTGTTTTTTTTTTTACTTTTTTTGTTTTGTTTTGTGGGTTTTTTTCTTTCATCCTTTATTCAGGGGTTGTTTTTTTCTTTTTTTGGGGGGGGGGTTGTTTTGTTTTTTCAAATCTTAACGTCTGTGAGATATGGAGGCCATTCATCTGAATTAAAATACGTAGGTTTCATACATATGACAAACTTCCAATTTTTTTATCGTTGGTACGATAGGTGTTCTATATTTTTTCCTGGCACATATACATATATCTTGAGTTAATTGATCTACTTTGTACCTAATGATAGTAACACTCATTAATATGGTGAAGCAGACGACTTTTTAAGGCAAGCTGTGTAAATGTGGACTTTCTATAGGCTAACATATATAGTCTTATAGACCTTGCTCCACCAGTTTACTATGAAGTAGGTCAAGCTGTACTGTTTTCTGTGTACATATGCGTGGAGTTTCACCACTTTCCATTGTACTTATCGTGATTTACTACCCTTTTAAGTTAATGATTCTGTCCGGTCAATTTTATTTTCCTGTCAGAGTTTTAGAGTTGAAGACAAGAATAAACGAATCTGTTATATCACCTTTAGAGGGCACAGTTGTCAGCATCAAAGATTTAACCTCATTAAAAGATCACACAGCAACCTGTCCGAAAAAAAAGACATTTATTTGTGATCAATGTGGTGCGTCCTTTAAGAGTCATTCTGGATTGTTTAACCACAAAAAGAAAGACAGAAAACATTCTGCCAAGTATTTTCATCAGGAATGAAAGATCGCCCCCCCTTTTTATTTTTGCAAGAACCACGCCATAATCTCTCTCTCTCTCTCTCTCTCTCTCTCTTTCTCTCTCTCTCTCTCTCTCTCTCTCTCTCTCTCTCTCTCTCTCTCTCTCTCTCAAAACAACAATTGCTTCATTCATGTGGCACTGGAAGATTTTTTAAAGATTGTCTTTTCTGGTAGCAGCGGTAGCAGCGAGGTGGATGTTCCTTGCTGAAAAAGTAAAACAAAACAAAAAAAAGGGAAAGGAAAGGAAACAACTGATAAAAATAGGTGTGCAAACCGTAGCTGTGCCAATTTAGGATGAATTTAAGCTGGGATGTTTTTAAGCCGTTACATAATGCAAGGAACAAACCAAGGAAAAAAATGCCTAAAGTTTTTTGGGGGGTTTAAGCTACACGATTTGTCTCAAAACGTCAATACGTGTCTTTAGCTACATAAAAGAAGAAATATCAACGTATTTCATAGTTCATACGGAATTAGCAGCGTGTTACACAAGGCAAGTTTCCTGTCATTGTCTGTATTGTTTCCTTTCAAATTTTGTTTTTTAGTGTATTAGCCAGAGGTATAAGCTTCCATAGGTGTTCTTCACAAAATATGGCATAAAAGTATGCTAACCTAAAGCTTAACTAAACGTATTCTCAGGCTATAATCATCAACACAACCTGTCTAGTGCAAAATCGAGTTGATTCCCCGCAGCTGCAGGTGGATTCTCCGCAGCATCGGGTGGATTCTCCGTGTCAATTCTCTGGTAGCTAAGCAATTCCTCACAGAGCACTAGTATTGGCACTGTGCTCAAGCCGGCCGCATACCCGACTGTCGGCGACGGGTCTGCGACTGTTTCGTCGTCTTGTGTGCAACACCTGACGACGCGACAAGACCCATTTTCAGTCGCCACGACTGGCGTCTTGAAAGTTGAACAAGTTGGATCATAAAAGACATGTTAAGACATACGGAGAAATCAAAGGACACTACTTTACAGTTTTGTGTGCAGAATGTCAATGTCAGATAATGTGCAACTGCAGACTTTGAAAAAAAGTGATAGGCCTATCCGTTGGTGCTGCCCACTTTGGGGTTTTATGGACAAGGACACTCTACACTCAGCATGAAAACGGCTAGAGACTTTTAATCTAAGATTGTTTTTATATATGCCAATTGTAAGATTTACCAGCCCTTTTTTACCTTTTATGTAAACTTTTTAGTATATGATTATCTTGTATCTTTTTTACTATGTATGGACCTGTTTTAGTATTTGAAATACAACATATCGTATCGTATAAAACGTTCTACGGCATGAAATATAGCCTATAGGCCTACATTATACATAGGCCTACATAAGTCCATCAAACACACTGAATCTTGTTCCATTCTCGGGGTATTTTCACGTGCTATGTACAGACTCACGATGAAAGCATGCAAAACTTTGCAGGCCCAGACTTCGTCAACTTGAGGCCTTTTTAGAAAAAGCCTATGAAGTGAAACTACTGATCAAGTTCGTGCGTATCTGACAGCCAAATCACGCGAATCGTTGTGTGGCGAATAGTTTTAAGTCGGGATTTCTCCCCACGCACGAGTGCTTTTCGCCGACAGCCGGGTCGTAAAGTGTGCGGCCGTCTTTAGAGGCGCGGGTGGGGTCAACGAAAGTGCCTTTTTCAGCCGCTTCTATCACACATGATCCAGGACTGCGGCAAATAAGCGCATTGCCACAGGATCATCTTCATGACATCATGGAGCTCCGTGATCGCAGCATATCTGCTGTTGACCAACTTTGCATGGCGGCAGTGAACGTAACAAATCAAGTGTGAAGCGGGTCAATACATTGTATAGGATATTTTTCTTTTTTTTTTTTCTTTTTTTTTTTTTTGTTTTTTGCTCTTCCTCCCCCCCCCCCCCCAAATTTGCGTGTGTAAACGTTAAAATAATATTGTTGGTGCATATTATTATCAGAGGTCGTTAATCTCCCTAAAGCCAATTGTATGGAAAATACTCCAAGCCGAGGGCGATTTTTTTTCCACATCAATGGCCCCGCGGAAATTAACCTTACAAACACTGACTGACGTACAAAAATACATACAAAACTGTTGCGGGACTTGCCGCTGGGTTTCTGATGTATATATATATATATATATATATATATATATATATATATATATATATATATGTATATATATATCGATATATATATATATATATATATATATATATATATATATATTACCATCTGGTGTAAATGCAGCCCTGTTTATCAATGTAGGCCTACTTGAACTGCAAACAGAACTAAAATTTGAGGTAACTTAGGCCTACACTGCCACTGGCAATCAGGTACTGCAAATAAATCACATCACCAAAGCAAGTTTTTTCCCTTGCATGGTAACTTACACTGACTTCCTCTTTTGATCAGACCTTTCACTTTGTTTTCAACTCTTTTCATTTTACTGTACAGTGCCAGGTAAATAGCTTCGTCTGTAATTTGGAGAGAGTTTGCTTGCAATAGCCCTCCCATTCCCAAATCATTTTGCAAATGCACTCTACTTCTCAACAAAATTTGAAACCATACTATTACTAGTCTCGGTGGGCTCAGTTATCCTGCATGCTTTCATCCGTTCATAAACCTCGCTAATTGTGGCCATGTTTTCTACTTATCTTGAATTAGCTTAGATAAATATTTCTAAAAAAAAGTTTTCTGCAAGTTTCCCACCGGTTACATTTCCTGTGAATTGTGACCCTGTTGTTGTTTACCGGCGACACTGTGTTGATTTGGGTAGGTCTACACTACAGTTCACACGCGTGTTTGTTTGTATGGCCCTGGGAATTTAAAGAACGCAGGGTGTTGATACTAAAATGATAGCCGTCGTCAAAGTCGCGGCAACATGCGGATTTCAATAAAAATAATTGCAAGGCGTGTTGTAAGGCCTAAATACCCCCCCCCCCCCCCCGCCCCCCCAACCCCACTTGAATTTACTAAATTTACGCCCTAATTGAACAAATTAACGTCTAAATTTTGCGATTTTAGGTGTTACAAGTTGTCAGAGTACGATTTTGGATAATTGCGGATATTCAGAAGTTTGTAAATAAATCGCAAAATGCGTTATTTTGGTTCTGCGATTTGTAACCCTCACCTACAAGTTCCAGACAGTCACCGGAGAATGATTACGTTGCAGCTGACCACTCACCTTATGTCACAGCCTTCAAAGTTAACGTCATAAAATACATATGACACTACTTCCGGTTTTGGAAAAGCCCGCAGCACAGGCGCAACGGTGCATCAATAGTTTGCCTCTGCGGCCGCGCATCACCGAAGCTACCGCTTGCATTGCATTTTTTTTTTTTTTTTTTTTTTTTTTTTGGACAGGTTATAGATAATGTACATGTATTTGGCCACGATCATGCCAAATGGAATGCTTATGGGTCATTCTCAGTTGTTGCACGACTTTCAGAAAATCTCACTTCTGCTGGTGTTAGAACAAAACTTTTGTGAGGAATGAAGAAGTTCGGTATATCCAAGTATAAATCTTCCCAAGGCCTAGCTACCACAGCAGAACCAAATCAAAAGTCCCTCTTGAAAACCCACAGTGGCTGTAGATATGCTGAAGATAGTACCCGTCTCCTGGTGCATTTTTTTTATAACCGGCTAAATTAGAAACTGTACTCCAAAACACCATGGTATATATTATGAGGACGTGTAGTGAACTGTATTACGAAGATAATAGTCTGTAGGCCTAGCTGGTACATACCAGGTATGGGTGAAATTATACACAGCATTTTGATGTAGGAGATTCATGAAGGTGATGTTTCGGACATCACCACCTTCCGTTAACTTGAATATGTTTACTACAACTTGATTTTGCAACCCCCGAATAAAAAGTGATGCCATGAAATTGTATTTATAAGTAACTTTCATAGGTACTCATTTGTTTCTGACAGAGTCCTAATATATTTGCAACTCCTATGAAGACATGAAATCAGAGTAAGCTGTGTAAACAATTTTCCGTTAACAGTTGGGTGATGTCCAAAACAGCTGAACATTAAGTGGCCTGATTGCATGGAAGATGAACGTATACTGTTTGCTACAGGAATCTGTTTGGCTTCAACCAATGATGTGTCAAATTGGATGGCTGACATTTGTTGAATAGCAAGGGGCATGAAAAATTAAATTTCCGTTAACATTGATGATGTCCGAAACAAGTGTGATGTCCCACAGACATATTAGAAACCTTTCATATTGGAAACAAACAATGCACAAACAAACCTCAAGCAGGGGGAGGTGCATCAGCAATCACCAAAAAAGTGCAAAGAATTAACTAATAATGTGAGGTAAGACAAGGTTGATATGTTTCGGACATCACCATGGACAGTTAACATCATTATCATGATTACTTATGGCTTAACATGTTGTCAATTTTCGACAATTTCAACAATTTTGATGTTACACTAGCATCTAATAGCTTTGGGTAACTATAGATGAATGTCACTGGTGTGTTTTTATAGTGCTAGATAGGTACTTGTTCATGAATTAATGTTCCATTATCATTTTTCAACCCTGTTTTAGCTACACAATCTTCAAACCTTGCGTTACTTTGTGAGCTGTCACCATGAGAAAAATAACATTTCAGAGGAGATGTTCCATTCCTGTAGGAGTAGGGTGAAACATATTCAAATGTATTCATATAATTTCTTCATCAACAGATTTGATATTACTACAATCAGAGTCACAACTGCAACTGCTTGACCTGTTTCGGACATCACTACCGACAAAACCATTTAAGGATGTGGTACTTAAGTTTCATTGTTCTTTTATGGAAGTTGAATGGGCAGATATTATAAGCTACCATTGGAGCTAAGGTATTTTAGGAAATGACACAAATGTGTCATTTGTCATACAGCTTATACACTTATTTTTCACTTTTCTGTAAGACTTGGGCCTCAAGCAAGGATGCTAATTTGATGACCTGGCCTCTGAGAGCCTGGAATTGTAAAGTGCACAATGTAATCTTATGATTGAGTAATGACAAATAAACATTTGGGAGGGACATATTCTGTAAGCAATGTAGCTTTTTTTATGAAAAAATATCGTAACAAAGAGAAGGTTTGGGAAGGCACAAGCTGCATGCCACCACCAAACATGTGATACCCACCCATCCACCCCGGCCAATTGCCCGGAATTCGAAGAATGCATCCTTTCTTTCATTCTCTGCAGACTTGTATATATAAACTCTCAAAACAAAGTGGACATTTAGTAAGGTAATGACAACATTTTTACTGTCAACACTTGAAACTCCTTGGCTGGTTCACGTGAATTGGTTACTCGTACCTTCTCTTTATATGATATGCTACAAAATAGCATCAGATCAGGCTAAAAAAATGCTTATAAGGAGACTTCAGCTTAGTTGACTACAGGCACACTTGCCCAAAGACCGGCAAAACCTTCCCTTTATTTTGGGTTATACTGTTACAAGCTTTGTGAAATGATGACCAAAACTAAAAAACAAAACTAACTAACTAACTAACTAACTAACTAACTAACTAACTAACTAACTAACTAACTAACTAACTAACTAACTAACTAACTAACTAACTAACTAACTAACTAACTAACTAACTAACTAACTAACTAACTAACTAACTAACTAACTAACTAACTAACTAACTAACTAACTAACTAACTAACTAACTAACTAACTAACTAACTAACTAACTAACTAACTAACTAACTAACTAACTAACTAACTAACTAACTAACTAACTAAATAACTAAATAAATAAATAAATAAATAAATAAATAAATAAATAAATAAATAAATAAATGAGTAATATGCATCTATGACCGGTTACAAAAATTATGCATGAAAAACAAAAAACAAAAAAAAAACAATCAAACTCAGATCATTTCGTTCTTCCTTTTTTTCAAACCGAGGTAAGACAAACTCTCATTCATATGGTACTCTTCTCATTTTATGACTGCAGGTAGCCCTTCCTGCAGATACAGCAATTAACATGCAACATGCATGCTAAATGTACTTGGTATATTTAGATAAATGCATGTACTGAATTAATATGTCTCAGGTATGACTTTTACCAGGACATAGTCTATGTTAAATACATATATGTATTTAAAATGCCAGAAAGCGGTATATGTGCCCCATGCGTGATTTCTTCACAACTTGCTTTGAATAAGTATGCAGCATTTGAAAGTAGGAAATCTGACTCCATACTCTTTATTAACTTTCACTGCATGCCATGGAAGGCCTTTTTTTAGAGCTGGTTACAACATTATGTGTAGATACAATTTGTGATTTTACTCTAATGTGTACTTTTTGTTTTAAACGAATCAAGTGTTGTGCTTTGTTCTTTTTTTTCAAACTTTGATAGCATTTATTCATTTTCATCTTATGATTGTTGCTGAACTGATGTAACTTCCAGCTGAATGTAACGTAAATAAATCTAGTGATATCCGAAACAAAATTAACACGAACCAATCAGAAAAAAATTCTCTGACATAATAATGGGATTGAAGGTTAACTGCAGTTATTGTTTGAACAAATCACATATCTTGCAAAGTGCAAAATCTTTAAGCCAGGCATCATTTAATCCCATGTCAGTAATAGCTGTAGATGTACATGTACCTACTGCTTTTTGGTATGTATATTCTTGTTTCCCAGAAAAAAAGGCTGTTTGGACTGTTGAAAACAAATGTTTTCCTAAAGAAAAATGAATTTAATTTTTTTCTGAATCAATTTACCTGCTACATTACACCTGCCCAGAAGAATTTATTGTTTGATTTATATGTCTTTTCAATGTCCAAAATAAAATGTTAACACCAGGGGTGATGTCCGAAACACATTTGTCAGTGTTCCTGCTTGTGTACAGGATGCTTCACTCAAACTTACCAAGGTATGAGTGGATAAAAGCACCACCATTATAATCACACAAGGACTGAATAGGATTTCACATTATTCCTGGTATGGTGGCAAACACAATTAGTGCTCTGTTTGAGCATTTTTCTATTTCAGAGCTCATATCCATATAATTACATCAAAAATACACCAATCAGTATGATGTTTGACACAAATTTGCTGCAGTATAAATGCTACAGTGTCATGGCATTCTTTGAAAAAATATGGGTATCTCTTTTATATCGTGAAAAGGCTAAAAATAAGATGTTCAACATTTTTTTCCAGTGAAAGTTTCATCCATTGCATTCAGTTTCTTTAGACATATAGCATAGTCTCCTGCTCTGAAATTATCGTTTTAAATAAATTCAGTACCTAGAAAAATTGAAGTAAAGGACATTTTAAAAAGAAAATCAGTGTAAAATTTTGGCATGTTTGCACAACTAGAGTCAACCAGTAGCTGAAAATGACCCACATCCATAGGATAGTTTTAACACACCAAGAAACGGAACGAGGTACGATAGGAATTAAATGGTGAAAAACCAAAATATTAACACGTCGTCGTCACGTGACTGAACTACCTCCTTGAAGAACCCAATTATCTTACTTACTTTTTAAAAAATATAATGAGTGTGTTCTTTTCCCTTTAGATCTTTGTCAAACCCAACACCTAAAAATTTAAATGTATCAACTTTAGGTAACTTTTTACGTTAATTTCAATTGCAAATTCATCTGAACATTTTCTATTACTGCGAAATCGAAAAATCATATAATCAGTCTTTTAATTAAATCTAATATAAATATGATATACTGTGCCTTTAAACTCTTTTCTTTATGCCGATTGGAAATATAACGGTTATCACATGGTTGCAGCTGTAATAGATACACTGTATCACCTCTGTATCAGCCCTTCGGACATTTATCGTTGCTAGGCCTTTGGTATCGTGACGATAATCGATACGGGTGCTGAGGGTCTAATACAGGGGGTGATACAGCTACCAAGTGATAAACTGTACGACTAGTGTATTTGTAAGTTATTACATGGTTGTTGCTGTATCAGTCCCCGAGAACCCGTACCGTAACGAGACGGAAGGTGGAATGATGATACAGATGCGAGGGGCTGATACAGGTACAACCATGTGATAACTTTAATATTTCCATTCGGTGTAAATAATAGGCCTATAGAACGCAGATCCACAGGGTACTAGCCAGACTTACCCAGATATCACCTAATACTATTAAATTTGGACAAAAGAGCATGTTCATAATCCTATCATCCTGAAAATCGTTAGTTGTGATTAGGTTCCTGTACGGTCAATCAAAAATTCTCACAGATCCCTGAACAATAAATTCATAAATGTCACCTCTCTTCAGGCCGATATTTATGAATGTATAATTAAGGGATCTGTGAGAATACTGTTCTCTGATTGGCTGTACAGAACCTGAATGCCTAGTAACCATTTTGAGGATGATATTTAAGAATTTTTAATTAGGAAGTTGTGGCTGCTCACATCTGATTGGTTTTTACAAGGAAAAGGCCCTATGTGCTGATTTTAGCCTCATTTTGAGTCACCTTGGTCTGAAATACCAAAGCCGCTCATGCTCCCACATATGAACATGAATGATAACCAAGGTTGTATATACACCGAGTGATATATATATATATATATATATATATATATATATATATATATATATATATATATATATATATATATATATATAAGTGTAGATTATAGCATGGTTTGTTGTCGATACCAAGAATATCAACGAGCACTGGGTGCCAAGTATGCAGAACGAGTGAGCGAAGCAAAAGGATTCAGCAGTCTCGCCAACAGCAGACGACGCTATCATTACCCGGGGAGTATCTTTATTAGCCCATAATAGTTTATTATGTATTGGTACTCCCGGTCATAGGTACTCTTGCGATTACAGGTACTCTTCCGGTTATAGGCACTCTTCCGGTTCTAGGTAATGTGCCGAACAGAAGGCCTATTATAACACTTTCTAATGACTTTATTGTACAGCCCATTGTAGTCTGGCCTATATGATATTTATACACATACTCTACAGGACTAAAATCGACCAAAACGTGAGATGATTATATATATATATATATATATATATATATATATATATATATATATATATATATATATATATATATATATATATATATCTGTGTGTGTGTGTGAATGCAACAAACCCAAATCTGTAAGCTCATGTACTGCTTTCAAGAGCACTGTGTCACGACTTTTTCACAAATATGCAAACTATGAACTATATTGCGATAAAAAAACAACCAGTCATCCAACTGAAAGGAAAACACAAACGTAATAATGTGACATATATAATCGTGCCATTAATTGCGTTATACTAGCAAACTGGTCAGATCAACGTTGTGTGTTTCAGTATTAAATTGGGCCTATAGGCCTTTCATAATTGCACTACATTTCACAACAATTGCAGTCTCTATTTTTGACTAAATGTATGTAATAAATCTTCAGTATTATTACGTGTGATTATCTGTTTTAAATCAAGCCTCGAACAACAAAATGAATTTACACCAGGTCGTCAGCGGGAAACCATTAACTGTTACTCTCGTCATATATAGTGCGTGTATTTTATATATATATATATATATATATATATATATATATATATATATATATATATATATATATATATATATATATATATACATACATACATACATACATACATATATAATAAACATAAGGAGGACGAGTGCAGTCACTGCCTCAATTGCAGTGGGTGGGGGCACACGAGTACCTGGTATCATTGGTATAATCCTGAAAGCTGTTTAGGTTTAGAGGTATCAATGTGGCATTAAAATTGAAACATTGCCACATGAAAAGCCTTTCTTATCTTTTCTTCTTGCCTCTGTCGATTGTACAAAGATTTGTCCATCTGATTTTTAGCTAGGCTTTCTCAAAGTAACAGCTGATGCACAATTTGATTCTGAAGTATTTGCATCCCCTGATTATCAAGCATATTTTTTTACAGAATGTGGTCTGATTTGATTTATTCTTATCTCATTTGGAGGGCAGTTTCATTTGAATGCTTTCATGCCAGGTAAAGCCTATGCCAGCCTACTGACAATTGTTAGGCTAACAATCTATTTTAGACTGTTCGTTTGAATTTTGTTTGTTTGGTTGGTTCGCTCCTTCATTTATTTATTTATTTATTTATTTATTTATTTATTTATTTATTTATTTATTTATTTATTTATTTATTTATTTATTTATTTATTCATTCATTCATTCATTTATTTATTCATTCATTCATTCATTCATTAACTTACTTATTTGATTAATTAAGCCGATAGCACCACAGACATTTGAAGCCCTAGGCGTTATAAAGAATGAACTTTTATCACACAGAAAGTAGAAAGCAGTTCATACTAGTGTCAGGGGCATAAAGAAATGGCCCCAGGCAATGTCGACCATAATATTCTGCCAAATGAAATTCAATATGTCCTTATTTGCAGCAGGCTTCCTGAAATACATGTTGGTGATTGTCAGAGAAAAAAAGAGCCTCGCAGGCTACAGTGAAAATAAGGTCAAGCACCTGTAGATATTTCTGGGGTACCTGATGTGCTTTAGCTTATTACATTTAATTTATTTGCCTAGTATGGCATGATTGTACCTTTCATATGTTTTTTTTTTAATGTATTTTGTAGTTTTAATTTTCCCCAGCAATGGGGTGTTATCATCATCATCATCATCATCATCATCATCATCATCATCATCATCATCATCATCATCATCATCATCATCAGAATTGAAAGAGGGAGCAAAGCATGGGGAATTCCTTTTGGAACATTGAGCCCAGGGTATGGGACACCCACCGGAGCCTGCAATTAAATTACTTCCACAATGTTTTAAATGTATTTCATCGATCAGTGTTCAAAATCTGCACCCCAGAGTTGTATTATTGAGGGGGGGGGGCGTCTGTGTAGGAGATCTGTGCCACTTGACGGCTCGCTGAAAAGATAAAGAGGACTCACCAAGAGTCATCCCGGGACTGCAAGTGGCAATCTGATGAGTTGGCTAAGTGAAACATATCAAATGACGAGCTACAGGTGGGCAAAGTTGTCACAAATCACGTCTTACAGAGTGTTCAGAATCCTAAAATGCTAGTACCTGCCCTTACAAGTAAGGTAGATCAGTCGTGTACTGTACCTGTATATATGTCTTGTGTTAATTATACCGAAGGTCATTAAAGTGGCAGCCAACTATACGTTTTCACACGAACCTCGAAAATCACATTTCCAATACCATCCTCGTGGTACTCGAAGTTCAGAGAAACAAGGTGACCTTACTACGTAAACAGTGTCCGTCAAGCGCCACTTGGAATCACAGCAATCCCACAATTCTTTACCGATAAAATGAGAAGTAGTTGTCATTGTCCAGTAATACTTAGAGAAGAAAATAATTTCATTCAAAAACAAACCACACATGTGAAACTTCTTTTAGAGAAAGTCAGCAATGATTTTCCAATGGATCAATATCCATCAGCATCCTAGTATAGTTGTCATTGGCGTCAAAATGATTGGAGGAAATGAAATTGAAATTTCGAGTTTCGTGCTTTAACTAAAATGCGAGGCTTAAAATTGTGACGAAAATTATTATTATTATTTTTTAATCACAGGTCTGTATGAAGCTCGGCCCCATTTAATTAGATTGATACAGAGGCGTTGTGTCCCTGTATGTGTGATATTACAAACAAATCATCACATCATGGAAGTCCCGAATGATGTGAAGAGGGCTCACATTTTCCTCATTCACAGAAAGTTCGATTCAAAAAATGAATGTAGCAACTGCTCTGTAAGTGTTTTATCATGTATTTCTAAAATTCGTGCAGCGTAAGTGAATGCCAAAAGGGTCGATATATTTAATCATATCCTTCCTTTCTTGTTATGCACTGTTCAAAACCAATGCAGCAGTCAAAGTTTCCTGAGAATTATGGAAGACTGAAACTCGCTACAGATAACCATGAATTTGTTGGAGTAATATCAATGGATTTGTCAAGAGCATTTGACAGTCTGCCTCAAGATTTATATGTTCAGAAGCTCAACACATACGCCTTGTCAAAATGCTTGTAGTTTACTTTACACCTCTCTAACAGACAGAAAACAAAGGGTTAAATATGGCGCCAGCAATCGTTAATGGACGTATATTAGTATTTTGAAAAGTGTGCCATAAGGCAGTACCCTTGGGCACCAGTTATTTAACATATTTTTTTGAATGATTTGTTTTATGCCATGGAAGGACAATATGAATTTTGTAACAAAGCAGATGATAACATATCATGTCATACGTCATGACATGTACCTTCATACATTGTAATGTTTGGTTATCTCTGGAACACGTCGCAAATATTGGTATCATATGTTTTTAAAACAAATCCTTTACATATCAAGATCAGGTTCTTTCTGCTCAAAATTCTTCTCAAACTGTAAATAATTTTTCTTGCAATATTGATGGTGTCACTATTATTCCTAAGAAATGTAAAAGGGTACTTATAGACTATTGCCTGTATGTTCTGTTGGTATAGGCATTTTAGGTTACTCTCGGATGAACAATTGATTCTATCCCGGGGATCTTGTACAATTGTTTTAACCATCTCCAGACATATTTTCGTGCATTACATAACCTTTTTGGGACTCCAGGTTTGATTTTCAAGAGTTATCTGAGCATAGTTTATGGAAAATGTCTGGTATGTCAGGCGATACGGGTTTTGTAAGGTTTGTGTGCTACTTAAATGTTGTAGATTCATTGTATACTACGGATTGATTGTATATGACGATCAGTTCAGGCAGAACATGGACGCAAAGAATGGACAGATTTTGGAAATTATGGAGACACTTTTTTGTTAATTTGTGATGGATTGATAATTGCATCACGGCGACTTAGTAACTACCTTTGACAACTAGATATGATGTGGTGATTCTTGATGTGTGTTGTTTTCACTATCTATCATACTTACACATTTTATTTGCCACGTGCGCATTGATTAAGTTTTATTTATCATATCCTGTGTGATATTTTTGTATTGTCATTGATTGTATTTGATTTTCCTATCATGTGTCACAGTTGTGTATTATTGTCTTTTTCATGTGTCTAGTGTGACTTATTAAGGAGGGAATACAGGAGTGCTCTGAGGGAGACATTCTTCAAAGACCAGGGGAAAGGGGCGTTTCTGCTATGCGTGACTGAGCTTTTTATTTTCCGTGAATCGTGATTTACCTTTGTTTTATTTCCTGTAAACTGTGAATCAGCCAAATTATTTTCTGTGAATTGTGATGGCGATAATATGTATTTCCTTTGGATTGTGATCGGGACAAATTTATTGCACGAAGTGTGATGAGACATCCCCTTTACCCACCCACCCACCCCACCCCTAACCCGACACCAAGGGGAATCTAGGTGCAGATTGGATGTCTTTTATAAATGTACTCTTATGAGGTAAATTGACGCTTCACTCCAAAATATATTGTCACTGAATTATGACAGAGACTCAACATTTTGCATGAAGTGTGATGAGACCCCCCCCCCTTGCCCTCCACCCACCCACCCACCCACTCTTCAAAGACACACACTCTTCAAAGACACCCAGGAGAATCCAGGTTTATATTGGAGGTCTCTCATAAATATACTCTCATAGGGTAAATTGATATACTTCACTCCAACCCATTGAATCTGATGTACACTAATCGAGCTAGAACAGTTACAAAATATGCTTCGATCAATTGTGCCATGCCAACATTGCAAAGAGGCGTGGCCCCTATTGACCAAAGTGAGGTAAACTGGCTGATCAACCACACACGATAATCCAAAAAATACCGTTCAAAGAACGCGGTACCCTTCGGCCACCTTCAATCTCTTTTGCTGTGAGTGAATAGGAATAGTGTCCCATAGTATCAGGTATATTTACCTACACAAATACTACTATTGTACACTTGACCTTTGACCTCAAAAACATTAGGTCAAATATAGAGGTATAACCTTGACTTTCAATAGCCTTCTAGATCACCCTATGTTGCTTTTTTTGTTTTGAGATTTAGATTTCTAGATGCACAATATCAGCAAATTTGTGACCACTGTGTGATCTTGAAAGTTTGGTCAAGGTCAATTATACTTGCAGTGGTGTACTATCATATGCAATTGGCAAGTTCTGTCTCAAAAGCTTCTGAAGTCATAGTGGTAAACAAAATTTCAATGACTAGGTCACTGTGACCCAGATACTTGACCTAGTGACCTACTTTTGATTCATGACACATTTTTTGGTTATGACACATGAGTGTATAAAATTTCATGTAACTGCCTTAAACACTTTCTTACTTATGCCAATATCACCATTGTGCATTTGACCTTTGACCTCAAAAAGTAGATCAAATATAGAGCTATGACCTCTATTTTCAATAGGCTTCTAGATCACTCTATGAAACTTCTTGTGTGTAAGCTTTAGATTGCTAGATGCAGGCTTTCAATAATTAGAGCGGCAACGTCGCTCAGCACATGTGACCATTGTGTCACCTTGAGAAGTAAGTCAAGGTCAACTATGCTTGCACACAAAGTAGGCCACATAGGAGTGTAATATCATGTGCAATTTGAAAGTCCTGTCTTAAAAATTTCTGATGTTATAATGGTAAACAAAATTTCAATGAATAGGTCACTGTGACCCAGATACTTGACCTAGTTACCTACTTTTGATTCATGACATTTTCTTTGGTTGTGATCCATGTGTCTATAAAATTTCATGTAACTGACTTAAGGACTTCCTCACTTATACGAATGCCACCGTTGTGTACTTGACCTTTGACCTCAAAAAGTAGGTGAAATATAAAGCTATGACCTTGATTTTCAATAGGCTTTTAGATCACTCTATGAGGCTTCTTGTGTGTCAGATTTAGATTGCTAGATGCAGGTTTTCAATAGTTAAAGCGGTAACATTGCTTAGCACATGTGACTACTGTGTGACCTTAAAAATTAAGTCAAGGTCAGCTATGCTTGCACACAAAGTAGGCCACATAAGAGTGTAATACCATGAGCAATTTGAAACTCCTGTCTCAAAAATTTCTGAAGTTATAGTGGTAAACAAAATTTCAATGAATAGGTCACTGTGACCCAGATACTTGACCCTGTGACCTACTTTTGATTCATGACACATTCTTTGGCTGTGATGCATGTGTGTATAAAATTTCATGAAACCTTACTAATACCAATGCCACCATTGTGCACTTGCCCTTTGACCTCAAAAAGTAGGTCAAATATAAAGCTATGACCTTGATTTTCAATAGGCTTCTAGATCATTCTTTGAAGCTTCTTGTGTGTAAGATTCAGATTGCTAGATGCAGGCTTTCAATAGTAAGAGCGGTAACGTTGCTTAGCATATGTGACCACTCTATGACCTTAAGAATTACGTCAAGGTCAATTATGCTTGCACACAAATTAGGCCATATAGCAGTGTAATATCATGTGCAATATGAAAGTCCTGTCTCAAAATTTCTGAAGTTATGGTGGTAAAACCACTGGACTGACGGACAGACGGACAGACATAGAGACGGACGGCGCCGGGTACGACAATACCCGTCGGCCTCATAAGGCCGAAGGGCAAAAATGACCCCCAGCATAAATGGGTGAACGCAGCCGGTCAACCTCACATGATCATAAATACAATGATTCAACGCATGGGTGGATGAACGCGGCCGCTTTGACTCAGATGATCATCAATGCAATGATCCCAAGCACGCATGGGTGAAGCCGGAAGCTTTCAATGTCAATATATATACATGTATATATCAATTTTTTCAAACACAGGGATATTTCCACTTGTACAATACTATCAGGTTAAATGTGACTTTGTCTTGTGTTTACACAGTTGCGGCTGACACCATTTCACTGTCATAAATGACATTGGCTAGGTGTGCGTATCGAAGAGAAACATTTGGGGTGCTAGTGAAAGAGCTGTTCTCATAATTTGTTACTGTCGCATATATGTACCTTTCTATCCACTTAAGACATATTCTAAGCACCAATTTTTGTTCTAACCGTGATTGTATAAATGATTTTGTGACGTACCTCTTCGATTGAACACCGTAATGAATTGTTCTTGTTGCTGTGTGTGTGTGTGTGTGTGTGTGTGTGTGTGTGTTTCCGCGTTCATTTCGAGTTTCCAACATTTTCCATGCGCACCTAGTCTACCTACTGTAAAAACTGTAAACATTAGGTCATCTCGCTTTGTGCAAAGTGTGCAACATTATCTGCAAAGAGCAACAATATAACGGACGTACATCCTTCATTTATACCCTAATCAGCAATGTTGAATATTCCCCCAGGTCATCGATAAATCCGCTGAAGAAAAGTGAATTAAGAAACAACCAAGTCAATGTAACTTTTAAAGTATAGCGTAATTTTCGGTTTTTACAGATATTTTGACAATGGTAAACATGTTTTTCAGAGGTCACTATATATATATATATATATATATATATATATATATATATATATATATATATATATATATTATATATATATATATATATATATATATATATTCATAACAAGCAAAAGCACGTCAAGGGTTAACAAAAGAGTTATAACGTTCTACGAATATTCTTTCCTTGAGAATTGCATGCATGTCATTTTGTAACATGAACACATTGTCTAAACACAGATATATTGTCACACATTATAAACTGATGGCGACAGCTTTGCGGTCCCATTGGTCATTCTCAAGAAGTGAAAGCATAAACATTGTGACATCGGCACGGGGCATCCGGTTTCTTCCGCCGGGTACTATTTGTCCATCTGCTGTGCGTACTTCTTGTCCTACAACATGTAGAGAGGAAACAGCATTGCTCTCTGGCCTCGTTTCTATAATTTCTCCAATTACAAGCTTTATATTACACAGTATTAGATCTCGGAGTCCTATTTTCGGAGAAAGAAAGAAAGAAAGAAAGAAAGAAAGAAAGAAAGAAAGAAAGAAAAAAAGAAAGAAAGAAAGGAAGAAAGAAGGAAAAAGAAAGGAGGAAAAAAGAGAGAAAGACTACATTTCTATTACCTTTTAAAGTTATCTCAGATGTTTGTATTGGAACTTCCATGCAGCCACACGACTTCTTCAATCTTTTACCCAGATTTGAGTGCGTTGCAATGAGTTACTAGTACCCAATAGGAGAGCATATATATGTGACGTGATGATTAAACATGGCGGTATGAGGACATTTCAAACTTTCCTCTGTATTAAATATTTGATAGGTCGTAACCTACTGCATTTAAAACAGCAATGATACAAAAATTTCAGCAAACATGTCAAAGTGTACTTATTTTTTGAGCTCTCGGTAGCTTACAAGTCCATATACTGTGAGTTCATTTTTTATGAGTAATGAATCCAGTAGTAAGAGTTTTCATATCAATTGTCATGTTTTAAGTAATCCATGGAGCATTTGTATGCCCATGCTGCTTTGTCCTTCAATACGTGACATAGATAGCACCATTTGACATGATGACCGCCTATTTACTCAATGGAACCTACCCCAATGCACATTTATAGCTCACCCAGACTATCCACTTTGCAGTAATAGGGTAAACAGGACTTTGGTAATAAAGTAGCAATTGGTCTATCCCAAACCCATCAATATGCTGTCAAATGGTAGATGATTAATAATTCTAGGCTGTCCTCAAAGGTGATGATCACAGTATAACCTGTTGCAGTGGAAAACTAAAAGGAATTTGACAAATTTGGCCACGGCCCCTATTGGTGGTCCAATCCAGGCCAAATCTACTAGGTCCTATTACATGTCTCCATGCATAACCTGCTGGCGGAACTCGGAACGTCTGCAAGAAATAGTAATGGATACCACGTGTGCTTGGAATGTCCGACTTGAATGAACCACCTGTGCGTACCATGATTGTGTACTATATACATAAACACCCCGGTCTAACTTTGAACTGGGTTCATGAATACAACGTTCTTTCCCAAATATCAGCGTATCATTCACAATTAGATCATCATTTGGAGCCGACAATACTAGTTTAAGCATTTGCCACGGTTCCATACCAATTTACATACATTCACTACGGGAAACATTGCCGAAAATTATAGAAATGCAACTGTTTACATGACTGTTCACAAGACAAATACTTGGAGCCATCTGACTGTTTCTTGGCTCAAAATGCTCGGCCATTCAGGACATTAGATCCGGACTGCTTAGACCTGCTACACTGCTTAGACCTAGAAACCTACAGTGTGGCAGATATATGATTTGTAATGTACTTTATCTGGTCGTTCACTAGCATACACTAAGTGAACAAGTAAAAAGTTTTCTTTTTCAAATAGAAGGTTGGACCTTTCAACCTGAGACTGACTTTCAAAGGGTGCTCCAGATGAACAGTTGGGACAATATTATAAAATGAGACAAGTATAACATACGGGTATCCGGGCATTCGAAATATCCAACTGGTGGGTACCTATGGCGGAGAAACTGTTATCCGAGCGGGCTCTGGATATCATTTTTCGGCCGATCCCTTCTTTAATCTATAGCCAGGATATGCGTCTACATTATGGCTCATTGGTCACATGATAATGTGGCAGCCTTGTGGTTTAATATCGTCAGAGATTTTTTTAACCGTTTTTTTTTTTTTTTTTTTTCGAAAGACTCAATAAGGTAACTGTCTGAGCAATCAAATTTGAGCGTAAAAAGGCGTGCTCACCAGTGATTTCGCCGTTGGTAAGCTCTGGTGGACGCACAATGGTGAAATTGATGCCGTTCAAGCGGAATAAATAATCTTCCATTGCTGCCATGCTGGCCAAAATTTGGCCAATCATCAGCGGTCTCATCACCCACTCAATAATCCGTGGACTATTTCGATCAGCTGAAAAAATGGCCAAATTACATCTGACATACAAATGTATCATTAATTGCGAAATCTGCAAAAATCCAGTTTGTTGGGAATCTATTCTGACAAAGCGTTTGTAGGTCCCATGCACAAGAGTCCAATCCTTTTTATACATTCTTTGTGTGAAACTGGGTATACAGCCTCATCATCCCCGAGCAAATCTATTTCTTTTTTGAAGCAAATGCAGATATCAATAAGAGGATCATGAATATCTTTTGCTCTGCTTAACGTAATCTGCTCCTTCTGCAAGCACAGCTTGTATTGGCCAATATGCGTACTGTTTTGGCGGTTGGCAGTAGTTGACAAATATTTTGATATTGACAACAATATTATTATGTCAGTGCGGTCTTTCAAGGTCATTCAATGACAAAAATTGACAGTGCGAAAAGAAACCTCACATGTACTTTTCGATTTAATACTTGATAGTAACCATGGTCCTAGGATCTACCATATACCCCAAGATGTAAAGTTACAGGATAAATCATAATGAAATATGACTTGCATTTAATTTCTTTGCAGTATGGTGGAAAGATCACCAAAGACCAGTGACCCACAAGCAGTAAGGATAGTTAACACGATAAATTATTACCATCCTTGTTGTTATATTAAACATACTACATATAAAATGAGAAATACTCAGATACAGAAAATATATTATTAATTTGTTGCAGGATACTTTAACACACAAGTTGTTAAACAGTCGCGGTTGAACGTTTCACTTTTCTTTTTAGACTTGTGAGCAATAAACGCTTATTTAAAAAATGCCTCAAATGCTTTTTGTGACTTATCAAAATACTACAGAGTGCTAGTAATTTTTCATGGCAATTTCAATACAGAAAGCAAAAACACAAATATAAAACGCTAGGGGGTGCTCTTTTACCTTTTGTGCATATTGAAGTCATGCAGATAAGACGGGTGACAGATGTATCTCCCATAGCTTTTACAATAGCCTCCATACTCTCCAGGTAAAATGTGATTGGAGTTTTGGAGCACCAGCCTTGGGTGGTGCCGAGACAAGATATGACCGTATCACAACCCACAAAGTGTGGCCGCAAAGAATCATCTGAAAATATGTCCACTTTCTCCACCTTAAAAAGAAATTTAAATTCATGTGTTTCACGAAAGAGAGAGGAAGCGAGAGAATAAGAGAGAGATGCATTATTCTTTAAATACACACATATCGGTAGTTTGGTGTTGTTGGCATTTTTTCGTGCGAATTCATAGAATTATTAGGCCTACGATTTCCTACAGAACAAGAATGAAGGCTGAAACATGCTGTAGTTGAATTGTCTATCTGCAACTTACCCATATTCAGGAGAAGAAGGGGGGAATTGGCAATTTCAGTTCAGTTTTCATGACAAAAAAATTATACAAATTTAATTCTGAGTATGTTATAAAACAAAAACATTAATCCTGCTAATGCCATTGCGAGAACTAGCATAACCATATTTGACAAAGTATAAGATGCTTGTTAAGTCTATGTAATCCGTATTTTCACTCGAGGACACACTTTTGTGTGTTTCAATCAATAGAAAACCTTACAAATTATAACATCCTGGGCTCTGTGTACAATACATTACATGTAGTATTGGGCAATCAATTGAAATAATTGTTAGACTTGAGCAATATATAATATAACACAATAGAAATCTGTAATAGCGTTAGGCGCACAGTAAGCTCACGTTTAGTAAGTCACATGTTCCACTTAGTTTTTACCATTAGTTATAGATTGATTTTATTTGTATCTCAATTTAGACGCAATAATACGGTTTTCACAAAAAAATTGCGCCGCTATTGAGAATTGTTTCTGGTGCACTTCTTTCATAGTAAAGGAAGCGGATGTGACAAACTTCCTTCACTAAGTTCCTGTTCCAGTTTCCGAATAATGTGCAACTTGCTATTAAAGAAACAAAAATGATGGTTATAGTTCATATAATCAAAATGATTTTATACCGTATAGTTCAATATATCCCTTGCCACTTGTAACAACAATTAATATCTTACTCGATAACTGATATACAGTGTTATTCCTGAGTGTCCCACGATTTGAAGCCCGTTGGATTATCTCACAATGTAAATCACAAATACTCCCATAGAGACGTTTGTCATTCACGAACTGCCCACTATGCAGCTCTATGTGAAACTGTGGGAAGAATATCACAATATTTTAACAAATGTAAACTAGCATCAGCTTTTGTTAATGAGTCTCAAAATACTTTCTTTGCATTTCTGGATACGATTCTCTCACTTGTGCATATTGCGGTGCACAAGAAGGAGTTTGAAAAATATTGATATCTAGTGAAAATAATTCCAATCACGAAAAACCTAGACAGTAACTTACACTTGCCGAAAAACTGGAAAATACATTTTATTGACAGTAACTTTCGTGGTTGCATAATTGTATAAACAAAAGTATATGTTTAAGAGCAGTTAAATTGCACACCAGTGATTAAAGATATATTGACCTGTAACTGATCATGCTTTATTTGAAGCTTTCCTGGGTTGCGTACTAATGCAATGACGTCATGGCCCTTGTCCAACGCCTGTTGGACAAAACAGAGCCCGGATGGACCAGTGGCTCCAAGAACAGCCAACTTCATGTTCTGTCCCTCAATGTCGTAGGCCTACTGGAATAAAGAACAAAAAGTTCTTTCTTACAACATTTCAGCTTAGAGCAAAATCTGTAGACTCCACGACTTATTATTTTCCACTGTTTGGGAAAATTATAACTATGATAGATTCAAACGTCTCAGAGTAAACGTCTAATTATAAGCTGACGAAATCTGTTTCTAAGCGTAATGATCCTGCGCATGGTCGATCACCTCCACACTATTTCTGGCCTCTGCGCACCCCAATGTGCAGCTGACGGGCATGTGTATACATCTGATTCATGCGTCGCGCGCCAATGTGCTACTGGCACGCAAGCATGGCAAGTTCCTTCCAACACAGGCTCGTGTCAATGCAATTTCCATCCAGGGCACAGCTGACTGATGCACGCGCATGCGCAATCTATACTTGAAGTTAGATCCAGTGCTCATTTGACCTATTTTTGATCTTTTGGCTCCAAATCCACATAAAGACAACAGGGATAATCATTTTGGACATGCGCAGTTTTTAGATTATAGGGTAAGCATGATTTAAAGAGTTTTGGCCCCTTTTACTGGCCAAGAAGTTCAACGTATATGGCAAAACTTGAGATTCAATCTGTGTGACGTCAGTCAAAGTTACCACTTTGGAAACATGTGGGTAGGGACATAAGTAAAGCTTCATCAGTTTGATCACATCGAAGAAAGTCTTGGTGAGACCAAGCATATCACTGACTAGAATTGGTGATTGGGTATTTTACAGGGCATCTTTCTTGTCGTAGTTTTTTAAGGCAAAAATAGTGCACAGAAGGAATTTACAGTGTAAGAAACACTTGAAAAAGATGTGAAAATATTGTAGGGGAGACTCTTACCATAATACCATAAGGGATTTAGTGGGGTTCTCTTTCGAACCAGGTTCAACTATATCAGATAATATCAGCTTATCGACGGGAAAATCCATGTAAATGATCTTGGTCAAGCATATGGAATTCATTGCTGGCTCTATATGTATATCTGGGGACATTCTCCTTTAACCACAAGCAAGTGGTATTTTGCAAAATTCACGTGCATATGTACTAGCATTCTGAGCTTGTTGCCATGGTATTGGCTGACGTCATTTCCCATTGGGAAAAACCATACTGCATATGTTTAATGTGGTGAAAATTAATATTGACGAAAAGCTTGTTGGTGGGGGTGGGGGGTGCTCTCATTTCATCCTGATGTGCTGATTCACGCTACCTGCAGCCATTTACATTGGCTCGTGGGGCACCCCGGAACATAATCTTGTGGAAAACTAGTGAAGCAATCAGCTTAAGCTTCAGGATAAATCACAGTTACAGACCTGAGATCATTTCTCAGTTTGTGTCTGGTAAGCAGAAGATGTGACAGTGGTTCCCTAGGCGTGGACATTAAAGCCCACAAGTGTTTTGGGACACCTCAATCATTGGTGTGACGGGGCGCTGGGGTTTCTTCATACAGGACATGTGTGCAGCTGATCAGGGTTGCTGTTGATCGCGTTTTTCATGCATAGAACATGTGTTGTTGCCTGTGTACTCCATTTTGCAGAATAGGAAATCGCACAGTTCATAAATTAGAGAGATCGTTGCTGGTGACACTTTTAATCAGCGTCATTGGGTTCTGCACACATCAAATGTTTTTTGGGGGGAAAGTAAAGGAAATGCCCATGATTCACGAAGTTCGTGTAAGCATCCCTCACATGGAATTTGCACGAGTACAGGTTGCATAGGCAAAGTGTGTGCTGAACCTTCTCAGTCTTGTTCATGCATAAATTGCGCAAGCGGTTCAGGCCATGTGTGTGAAAATTCACTACATTGGTAATAAATTACTTGTAGTGTGCATTGGAACAGAAAATGTTTACTTAAGCGTGAAAACTTCACGCTAAAACTGAGAAAGTCTGGCATGCACAAATGAGACTTACAGGCCAGCTTGTGAATTTTGGCAGTGCTTTGAAAAACTGACCTGCATTCCGTTCAGCAATCATCAGTGATAGAGCAAGGCTTGATACTGACATTTGTGCATGCTTGCATATTGCCTAAATAAATTATTATTAATTTGCTGTTGTTCATTGAGTTGCATCAGTTACTGTTATTAAGAAAACAGATCCATTGGCCTGTGAACTGTGACAGAGACCGATTGAGGCTGTGGCCAAGAAGAATTGGCCTGTACATTGAAAATACTCGTGGCGTATCCACAGGTAACATTGAGGCCTACACATCAAGAATACATAGGGTGTATTCACAGGGAACATTTAGGCCTACACATTGTAAATAACTGGTCAAATCACAAGTGACCTTGAGGCCTATGCATTCTAAATAACTGGTTAAATCACAGGTGACATTTTGGCCTAAACATTGTAAATAACTGGTCAAATCACAAGTGACATTGAGGCCTATGCATTCTAAATAACTGGTTAAATCACAGGTGACATTTAGGCCTACACATTGTAAATAACTGGTCAAATCACAAGTGACATTGAGGCCTATGCATTCTAAATAACTGGTTAAATCACAGGTGACATTTAGGCCTACACATTGTAAATAACTGGTCAAATCACAAGTGACATTGAGGCCTATGCATTGTAAATAACTGGTTAAATCACAGGTGACATTTTGGCCTAAACATTGTAAATACTCGTGGTCTCTGTTGATGTGTTCATACATATATGCAAATTAGTTTTTTGTTCAAGTTCCTTTGGTAGTGGAGTGTTATTGTGTGGGTTGCATAGAATTTAAGTCGAGGGGGAATTATTCTCTGCTCTCTGTTCCCTTTGCATGATCTTGAAACTGTTCTGTCCTTTTCTCTTTAATTGTATCGCGTAGATGCCCAGACTCACACTCATGGCTCCTCGATCTAGTGCTGAAATTAAACTAATTTATATACTTCTGTATATTAGATTGCACTGTACTTGCAAACAAGTGTGGATCCCTGTGCAGTGACTTTAACTGCAGATTTTGGAAAGTAAGTGTGCATCAGTGGTTCAACAGAAAAAGTTGCCAAGTTGCATGTTAGTATAGGTTTTTGTGTTTTAACGTAAGGGTTTGAGGATTAATACCACCCCTTCCCTTTTAGGAGTAGAGCGAAATATTAAGGATAGTAAAGGAACCCATATAATTGCAAGGTAAAGTTATTTTAAAGTTGATAGAGTTGAATCATTGTAGTGATTCTGTTTGGACACATAGTCCAACAAGTCATGGCTGGAAAGAATAATGTAACTAGGAAAGAGACCATTTATTGCCCAGCAGGTGTAGGGCTTGGGGAGGCCCATGGAACTGGCTGCATATAATGGGAATATCAGGATGATCTTCAGGATCAAAGAAATCCCATGGATGTTAAGGAGAGAGGAGATAAAGTAGGATGTAAGGATCCAGAGGACACTATGCACTGTCCCCAGGGCTTCATGAATGCCTTGTGCCAGCAGAAAAGCGTTTCAGAAAGTGAGCAAGAAGCTTTCCAAAAGGAAATGAGGGAGTAGCAAGAAAACTTACTTTCAGGCAACGTTTTTTTAATGTTTGCTGAAAACAGTTGCTGCAAAACGTCGTATGAACTTAAAAAAAGCCCTGCATACTGAATCAAGGATGACAACGTCGGTGCAAGGTTCAGGAAAAGTTAATATGTGTGTATATACATATATAAACTTTACCGGAATACGTGTTTTGCCCCTTTAAAGAAACTTCTGTGTGGAATAATGGCTATAACAACACCAACGTCGCTACAACGTCTGGGAAAGGTGTGCGTAGACAGACAGACAGACAGACAGACACATAGACAGTTAGATAGATAGATAGACAGACAGACAGACAGACAGATAGATAGATAGATAGATAGATAGATAGATAGATAGATAGATAGATAGATAGATAGATAGATAGATAGATAGATAGATAGATAGATAGACAGATAACGTAGCGGAGGGGATTGAGCCGCGCGCAGCGGTCCCGCGTCTTTGACGTTGCATAGATGAACTATGTTTCACATTTCACCCTCAAAACCATACATTTTATTCATTGTTCAGACATATAGATTTGTTAGAAAGAAGTTTCATATCGATACGATAATTTTCAAGGGTTTAGATAGATAGATGCAACACTTCACTTCCACACGTTCAACGAATCATTATACCCCTATATAAAATGTTGAATGATTCAAGGATAACACCTTTGCTGCAATTTTCAGGAAACGTTAATATACAACAGTCTAATTGAAGACAGAAAGATTAATAGGAGTCCAAAAACCACGTGGGCACAGTATTTCAAATTTTAAAAGTGATGGTGCAGTGCGGTTTCGTATCTGCTATCCCTGTTGCGCTTGTCACAATCATAGTGAAGCTGAAGGAAACTAGTCAGACTAGCTATATGTTATTTTGAATATTCCTAAACTTTCAAGTTTTGAATAATTTTAGAACTGTTTTTCAAATTTGAAATGCAAAAAGAATTGTACATTAGCTTCACATGTTTAGTGGCCGTTTGTGTCGTCATCCTTGGCCGTTCTACCAACGTGAGTGTCGATCGAGCTGCCTCTATAACGATGTATAACGATCTGAGAACTTATTCTGCTTTGAAGGTAAATATTATTGTTTTATCCACACTTTTTCGGGGTAACTGTATCTGATCAAATTCTGCCTTTTACACCATATTATGATTTCTTTTTCTTTTGATCAGATGATAGAATTGGCGTCAGCGATCATGGGGGGGGGGGGGCAGACAAAGATTTCATGCGACATGCATGCGACTAGCCTTTCCTTTACATATTATGTATGTGTTTGAGTTTTTTTGTTTTTTCGTTTTTTCAATTTTATATGATTTATGAATGGGGAAACAATCCAATTTCATGTGCGATAGTAGTGTGGGTTTCGTCTATTGTCAGCTGTGTTCCGACCCAGACCCAGCACCATGTCGTCCATGTTAGTCCAACAGAATATGGTACCTCCCTTTGACACCAGAGACCATTATTGATGGCCATTTATTTTCCTTTGGCCTGTTTTTTTTCCTCGTGTTTTCATAGCTTGCTTTCTTGTCTGCACTGTGAAGTCACAAAAATACATACAAACTATAATGGCGACTGCGGGTATTTGGGGCCCACAAAACAGACATGTGTGTTCTTTGGAGGGTGGTACATCACGAAGCCTGACGCTGAGCAATGTGAGCACCCCAAAGATCACACGAGTCGGTTCTGTTGGCCAAGGTACCCAAACAAGCTATAGTTTGTATTTATCCCATGTTTTACAGTTAAAAAACAAATGAACAAAAAAGTTATTTCAGACTGTATTTTATTCTTGTCGACGACACAATTGTTACCCTAGCAACTCATGGCTAATTTGCATATGGACTATGTCACAGGAGTAAGCAGATAACATAGCCGTGTTGCTTTGGTGTTTGCACGGAGTGCAAGTGCAAACAGGGGATAAGGATGTCTCATCATGTGGACACATGGACAGATAAGCTGGCTGATAAGCCTTCTCAAATGTACGCTTGTTCACATGGTTGGCTATTGATGACACCCACAGTTGGATGTTGTTGGTATATGTCCAGCGAAAATGCTCTGGGGATTCGATATGTCCACGGTTGTGGTCTGTCTACCATTAAGTGGCCATCTCAAAAGCTTGCTGCTTCCCTTTTGAAAACTTGAATGTGTAGTTGGAAAGGCTTTTTAGGAGAAGACAACATGTTGTTGGAAAGCTTCACATATTGGAAGATTTTGAGGAGCGATATAAGCGACAAGGCCGGGGAAAAATCCAGAGCTATTTTCATGATATAACAGTCTTACAGAGTTTGTTTTAGCCTGGATGCAGGCTCTGGAGATTCTTTTTCTTTCTATTTGTTTTGTTTTACTAGATTGCATTTTCGTGCCTTATCAGCTTCAATAAAAAAATCAGTTTCTTTCAGTCCACAAATTATGTTTGCTCTACATGCACAAGCCTAATATCTAACATCATATCTGTGTATCTGATAGCCTAACCAACACGGTCATCTGAGCGACTAATTCCAACAAGCAAGTACACCTTCAAGCTTTTTACAAAACATATTGTTGCCTTTGCGAGTAAGTAGTCAAGTAAAGAAACCAATTTTTCACTATTTCAACTAATAATAAATCTAAGCAGCATTGGTTTTATTAAAGTGTGTGTGTCAACACACACTTTTCTGTTTTTCCTCGAGTTCTTTCTTTCTTTCTTTCTTCTTTCTTCTTTACCAGCAAATTTTTCCGACACTTTTCTCGGACACTATTATACATAGAAATTCCAAACTTGGCATGATTGTACCTCCATACAAGGAGTTTCACCGTTTTATACAGAGGAATGAAAATGAATAAAATTATGCAAATTAGGGTATTTGAAATTTTAAATCTTGAATATCTTCAAAAGTATAATAGATAGAGATGTCATTCCAACTTCTACTAGGGGGTTATTGACCAGTGCACATCCAATGAATTTAAAACAAAAGTTGTAACAATTTAAATTATGCTTATTTGCAGCATTTGAAATTTTAAATCTTAAATAACTTCAAGGCAATAAAAGATAGAGACGCCATTCCAACTTCTACCCCTGTGTTATGGAATAGTTGTACATTGCCATACCAGTATGCTTTGAAGACACACACACTGATTTGCTATGCAGCAAATCATCTTTCCTAGTTAATATATAAATTCTTTCCGCGAAACGGAAGCGATTGTGCACGTTTTGATTACATCTGCAGCCTTTGACAGTGCTCGGGGATGCACCCTCAGGTCAATCCAGTGTTGTAACGCTGTGATCCCTTTTGAAAATTAGCAACGTCCTTAAATGCAATTGAGGCTCCAGTAGTCCAGCACATATCAACAATATAAACCTTTGATGTAAATCCATCACATATATAATTGTTTGCAAATGCTGTCAGTACTTGCCCAGTGTGGTAGTCTATGTCCATTGCTAATTCTTCAAACCCAAGCGTTTTATCGGTTGGGCCAAGCTCCAGGTAAATACATGGGATAAAACCATCACTGGTACGGACATATTATAATGGGTGACAGTGTCCGCTGCAGTTGAACTCATACACATGCAAATACAGGTGGTATAATGATTTTGAGGGCACAATAAAATCAATGTTGAAAATTATTCCGTTTCGTTATGAAATAATAATGGAAAAAGTGTTTGTTTATAAATTGATTATGAAGTCAGAATGGCTACAGGCAGTAGTATTATCACAGGAAAAATGTGGCCTTATTGTTTTAGAGTTCATTTAGTACTGGGAATTAGCTGTACCTATCTTTGAATGTAACGCTTCGCGGAATGTAACATTTCATTTCATTATACCTCAGGCATTAATCTAGTGGTCTGATTGGCTAATTGGGAGTGTAACAGTTTTATCTGTTAGCCGCAAGAAAATTACTGTTGCCCGCTGCCAATTTTTGTCACAAGGGGCACTGCACATTTGACCCTGCCTTGACCCCCTAAAAACAGACGACATGCAGCTTCAGCGCAAGGCAAGATGGCCAAGGAAGGGAGGTTCGGGTCTCTCGACGTGATATTTGTTCATTTTTTGTTCTTCGGTATATTAAAGGAAATGGTATCCTTGCCTTTGTGGGGCAGGAAGAACTTTAAACCTTGGGGATGGACTGTCAACCGTCAGATTCGCTTCGGGTTGACAGTCCATCCCTCAGGTTTACAGTCCTTCCTGTCCCAAGCAGGCAAGAGCAACATTTTATGAATGTGGCAAAATGTATAGATAAATGGTAGTACCATACTAATGTTGTATAATTAGGGTGAATTATACAGCTGGCTAATCAATCAATGAAAGAGCGGATGGGTACATTACTTGGAATGCCACAATATACAATTATTATTTTACAGAGGTAATATGAGTCACAACACACAATCGTAAAGACAGCATACAAAAGTTACAATTATTCAAAGAAAGAGACACATCATTAAGTGTATTGGAGAAGCAGTAAAGAATGAACATACATATAGCCAAATACGTTGGTTAAGAATTCATCAAAATGCACCATTTTACGTAACATTTTAGAAAAATTCTACCTTGGGAGGGGGAACACCCCCTCCCAAACCCTTTCCCCACTCGGTCGCTCCATGCTTCCTCGCAGTTCCACCTTCATGTTGTCTGGGAATAAAATCTGACCTGGTTAAGGGCGTGCGATATTTTCTGCATATGTCAACAGTTACTATGCCCTCTAATTCATGTGCAACTCGGCATATGAATAACACTGGTGACCTGGTTGCGTACCTGGCAAAGCGCAAGAGCATATTTTAGTTAAGTTAGTATATCTCCTCTCTGTTGAAAACAGTATACATGCTTCGAAAACACAACGTATTTTCCGCCTTTTGAAAAAGATGTCGCGAAACATCCATAATGGAAAACTAACCTTTTCAGTCCGCACTTTCAGCAATACAGTTCAAAGTTCCAGTTCCCAAAAGAACTTCTACAGAAAACTTGCCTTAAAGTTTTCAATCCGAACTTTCAGTGGTAAAGTTCAAATCAAGTTCAAAGTTTAAAGTTTACGAAAATCACTTTCTCTGGCCGTCTGACCGAAGGCCACGTGACAAAACGGCACCAGTTAGTTTGACCTTGCATGATTAAACATTTTGGGTTGGTGTGCCTCTGGGATACAACATCTGATACATTATAAGGTGCTCATTGAAACGTTCGATGAAGTTTGACAGGATAAATTTCGATTTGGGCCGTTTCCGCGTGAGTGAACCGTTAACAGAAAGAACAGCCCAAAATGGAGCATTTCGTCCCGTGAAATGAACACACTTGTAGAGCTTGGTCAGATCGACAAATAGGCGTTTTTACGATAAGCCCTGAAAACATGTCATCCATAACCTGAAAAGTAAAACGTGTGAAAAGGGTCGGCATGTCACTGTACTCATTTTAACTCTTTTAGTGCCAATGACGACTAAAGTCGATCTACTTAAATTAAACTAGTGTGAATTATCATAATAATCCCAGATTCGTATACCTCGTTAAAAGACCTTTTCATTCAAGTACCAGTGTGCGCATAATTCCAGCGAGAAAAGCTGTTGACCCAGTCCAAAATTTGGCACTAAAAGAGTTATAAAATAAATTGGTTACGAAGTTACATACCGCGGCCTGTTATTCTAAGTTAGTCGAAGCTTCAGACGTTTCCCGTGTTCGGGACACAGTGCAACAGAATGGTTTATATTTTTATAATCATGTATTTCAGGTGGACGGCCTTGTTCGAGACTAACCATGTGATACGTTGGCAAATCGCACGTTGCACGGATTGAGAGTATTGGGCTCATTTGCAAACAGAATTATTCAAACCGGAGTTTTCCCCTGTCAGCTGCTCTACGCTGGCTTTATATACTGAAAGTCCATTAAGATGGTGTTGTGGACTCCTTATAATTTTCAGTCATGCAGAAAAATTTCATAAAAATAAGAAGTCATAAGCATGTGCTTACTAAATTGCTAACAAGAGCGTTTTAAATTTGCATAGTCTTGTGGGGCGACAGGGCTATGGCCAGGGATGGCTGGTGTGTGCGAGGGCCAACTCAGGCATGCGCGGACGTTTCCTGACTGATGCCTCGGTGTGCGCGCCCGCACAACCCGCCTCCCCCACCCCCCAAACTGCGTGTACATATTAATAAAGATATTTCTTGAGGCAGTGTGAGCTACACATTTTTAAAACCGCCTTTTTATATGTAACCAGAGACTGATGACGCTACCTCCATCATTGCATATTGGAAGAAGTGTGCAGTGTATACTCACCTCAAATTACTTGTAATCATCTTAGTTATCGCGGTGTATTTTGTGTAGGTGCAACTTTGTTCCGCATTGGGAATCAAATCAAATTATCATTGTCTTTGATGTTAAAAAGACCAATAAGTTTTCACAAAGTTTCTATAAAACACAACTTTTACATAGTTAGATAAAAAAAACTGATATTCAGAAGATAAACTACCAAATGCAT